>ML986581.1:0-467410 GCA_010094045.1 Lojkania enalia
TCCTCATCTCCCTCCCTGAGACAAGATTCGCCTCTCACCACATCTTTTGGATGCACTATTACTTGCTGCAAAGTCGGCAGTGTTAGCATCTATCTGTGAATTAGTCTTCTATTTGGATGACTATAGCTATCCTTCGACCGTAATTTGCCAAGATGGCTCGACATGCATATACCAACTCGACTATCATATCTATGGTACTCAGTTTCGGCGTCAAAGATGAAGATACGGAGATGTCGGATTCAGAGGTCAATAAAGGACTAGTGCACGCTTTAGACACCTACCTCCTAGATATAGCTAGAAATGAGAGATAAATACCTTATACAGCCCGCAAAATTCGTGCCTACTGTAAGCGGTTACTGCCAGCTCGCGCTCTACGTCTATCGTTGGGCGAATATTATCCCGTAGCGCAGTCATCTCTATATAATGAACGAGTTCCCGTAATGAAACTATTGACCGTTACTGGAGAGTTATTACCCGGAGATCTAATAGAATCCGACTCGCGCTCTATGGGCGAGGCAGCGCATAAAAGTATCTTCTATACCGCGTTTCAAAATGCATGATCCCTCCGAACAACCGATACGAGTCAGAAACACCAACGGGAGGCACTTTTATGTAAAATTATAGACACGAGACATTCAGAAATTGGATTCTCTCAAGTCTTGAATGCAGCGGCATTTACCTCGAATAGGCAGCTGAATGTGGAATGCACTATGTGATCGAGGACCTCATGCCTTGGTGTAAGGAAATTATAAAGGATCCGAGCTTCCATGGAAGTTCAGGAGACCCGCTCATAGCGGCTGCAAATTGCAGCCCTAAGTGTTTGAAGGTCATGCTCAAGAATGGATGCGCTGCTATCGCCATTACCAAAGCACGCCTCTCTGGCCTAGAATCAAATCGGCGGTACGCTTGATTGGACACCTCATCGGATGTTGTAAAGCTGATTTCCGTCTCTATTTTAGAAACGATTGAAAGTATCCGAAGAGGTAGACTGGGCTTTTGGGAAGGGAATGGAAAGTAAGACAAAGAGTCCAATTGTACAATATGTCTAGTTTGCTTTGGCCTATCAATGGGATTTAGTTTATGTATATTCTATTACTCTTATTCTGAAGCAACTAGTATTTTACTATTTAGACTCAATATTCCTCCTATACACTACTGTTTAGTTCACTAACTAATTACACTCTAAAATATCTCTGCTTCGCTAGATAGTGAAAATCCCCATGGTCTCATGGACTAGTTATTGAATAGCCGCCTAGCTAGTAAGTAAATGGCGTGCTATGAGAGATCGGCCAGTCAGCTACTTAAAAACACACTCTAGCTAGCCATTTACACCTGTCAGAGCCAAAGCGAGTGACATCTGCACGTAGAAAAGAGCATGGATAAAAAAAAAAAAAAATTTTTTTTTAAAAACACATAGTGAGAATTCTATGGAAGCTATTGAAGCGCAGTTATCTCCGTTTATCGTTTAATTAATTATTATTAATCCTAAACCATTGAATTGTGTTACATGACGTCATAGATATAACACGTCCAGTTCCTAATCAATCATCCCTTTTGAGTCTCTCTGATCTATAATACTATTCAGCTTACTATCACTATAATAAAGATAGAATGAACAAACCCAGCCTCCCCTTCCTGACCAAAACTCCCAAAGCAGCATTCTAGGAACAGCGCTTTTCCTCTTCTATATAATCTTCGCTCTCTACTACATACTCTAGATCATTTTGTCCGAGATGTGGGAATGGAATATATGAATGGCTGGGAAAGGAATGTACAATACATTCACCCCTGAAGAAACGTTACTAATGGTAATTTAGTGCGAGGCTAGGAGATATGGCTTGATACACTCTATCCGTACATCGCCCTCAGTTAGATCTTGTCGGTTTCCTTTACTGCAACGCTGTTTCGGCCTCGGTTGCAGTTGCTCCCGGAAATGCGGTCATGGAGCGTTTGTCCGTTAGCTGAAATTTCGCCCCCCTTGAAATCTTTGAAGGAGAAGGGGAGAGGAGTCGGACGGTGGCATACATAACGCCATTGCGCTTCAAACAACGATTTTTTTACAATGTCTTGATACCATCTTGCCTTCTGTCTGCAGCTCTCCGTATTTCATTTCCTTGGTACTTCTCACGCGCTTCATGCTTTCGATTCGGCATTCCAAGGCCCTATGCATCCGGATCGAAGGCGTGGAAAGCAGTATCCCATTTTCTGGAGGCGCCACCTCATTGACCATTATGTTTTCAGGAGAACTTTGTGGTGTTTCGGATCTGGTAAAGGCTTTATGGGATGGCGGGATGGCCGTTTAAGTGCTGGGCTGGGACGCTGTGATTGGATGTATTGTTGCAGCCTGCGTTTAGGCGACAAGCTGAAAACGGATGTACTTATTAAGACATGGCTGCAGCGGAATCGCGAAGTCGATGATGGATTGGGACGGACGTGCATGTGACAGAAATTCGTTTCTGTAAAGGACATCTTGGCTATATGAGGCGCGGGAATGACAATAATGATATGTAGCGAGCGAATGGCTTGTCCCAGCTGCGTCATCCACGTGCGATGCCACGAGTTGATGGTCGCACAATGCTACGAGCGCCTGTCAGACCTTCCTCCCTGAACGAAGACGCCTGTTGAAGGTCTCGACGGAGTTAATATGTAACTCATGATATATCTCCGAATAAGAAATTAGGCGCTTAGCAATCAGCATCTTGGATAGACGAGAGCACCAAAGAAAAAACGGTGTATGGTTTTGAAGATCCGGGCGCGCGGGCTCGGAAAAGTTTTCCGGGTCTTTGATTGGGTAGGTAGACTGCTCAGTAACATGATTGACAGATATATGATTTCTTCCGAGGATGACTCACGAAGATAGTTGCGCTTATGGTGATAACTATTAGCGGTTGGGGGTGCATTGTAGATTAAAAAGCATGTTTAGAAAGAAGGCGTATTTTATTTACCATGGATTAGTGACATCATTGCTCGAAGTAGTTGCTGCAAAACTCGTCGAGACTAAAGAACTTCGTATTGCAACATCGCAAGTGACAAAGATGTCGAATAGAGAAGGACGAGTATATAGCTCCATTAACATTAACAAATCGCTCGCTCTATCCTTCATCAATCGAGAAATGCGCATCCGCAAGATTTCGTTCCTTTCGCCTCTCGCCTAGTTCCACTGAGCCGAATGATGCTGCCGAAAATCACATAGCTTAATCCTGGCCATCAAACACCAAATGCCCTCAAAGAGAAACCGTGCCGTCCATTTGCCGCTCGATCCAATCCTTACCCGATTAGCGGCCCGAACCCCACCCCTAGTCCCCATCATAATAGACTCTTTCGCACGTTCAGCCAGGCGCTTTCTTACAACGCAGCACCTGCTGAGCAGGTCTTCAAAGTTGCTACGTACGTGCGCTCCCCGGATAACTTTTCCGTCGCTAGGGTTGTTAGTACTTGGTGATATTAGGTAGGGGTCGAGGGCAGTCCCCCCCTAACGAAGCAGAGATTTGTTGTAGCGAGGGAATGGTTCGCTGCTAGAGCCGGGTTCTACGATTTTTAACTCCGGGTTGGAAGGATTTCGCGGATTGTTCAAGCTTTAAGAGGCCCGTCAAATATTCGGGAAAACTTTTTGATATCGCTTCGAATTGTTGCTTGCCATTGTCATTTGTTTTTTAGTTCTTTCCTTGACCTACGGTAAAGCGGAAAGAATCGAGGAAACGGAGACGAGGGCGGTCCAAAAAAATTTTTTTTTTTTTTTTTTTGAATGACCCAGAAGGGAGGAGTGAGAGCGCCATGCAAGACACACTGGACAACAACACATCTGTCAGCCTAGAGCGAAGAGAAGAAGCAGTCAAAGACTTTGACGAGGAAGAAAAAATCACCTTTGAAGACAATGACGGCGCAGAATCAAAGGAAGACGGCATCATGCCACCAGGTAGACAGTCGGCGAACAGGTTGCACCAAACAAGAAGCCTACGATCGGTCCATTCGCACAAGTCGTATGCAGGGGGTGATGGATATACATGCTTCACTGAGAACGACGAGCCGCCTAGCATCCCTAACGGTGACACTGCGGATCGTTATCTAGTGACGTGGGATGGCGATGCGGACCCGATGAACCCTAGGGGCATAACTCTTCTCCGGCGCTGGATAATAGTCTTGATTGTCAGCACGAGTTCGCTCTGCGTGTACGTTTCAGTTTCGAGAGTGGTGGTTATATTTAGGTCTACGGAAGCTAATATATGATTCATTGTAGGACTTGCACCTCGTCACTCTATACCATTACCTATGGTCAGCTGATACCGGAATTCAATACGAACCGCCTGATATGCACGCTCGGTTTGAGCTTGTACGTGGCTGGGCTGGGGACTGGGCCCATGATGCTTTCGCCTTTGTCCGAAGTATGTTCGCCGGAATTTGTATGCAAGAAGATTGGATGCCAACTAATATGTTTAGTTCTTCGGACGGAGACCTATCTACCTATGCTCATTTTCATTCTTCGTGATCTTCCTGATTCCCTGCGCAGTCGCGCAGAACATTGAAACTATGCTGATTGCCCGGTTTTTAGATGGGTTCGCCGGCAGTGCGTTCCTCAGCGTGGCCGGCGGAACAGTTGGTGACATGTTCGCAAAACATGTTGGTGATTGCAGTTCTCGCCGCGACCTGATGCTAACGTGTGTCAAGGAACTATCAGCCCCGATGATGATATACACGGCCGCTCCTTTCGTAGGGTAATACTGACCTATGAATTACTGTACTGTGGGAATGAGCTAACATTGGTTAGCCCTGAAATAGGGCCACTCATTGGAGGCTTCATTGTCGAGAACACAACCTGGCGATGGTAAGGGGATCCTGTGCATACACTCCGGTCGACTAATCCATGCTAGGTGCTTCTACGTGCTCATCATCTGGGCTGGCTTAATGCTAGCGTTGATTTTCCTATTTGTGCCTGAGACGTACCACCCTGTTCTGCTTCGCAACAAGGCGATCCGACTACGACGAGTCACGGGCAACCCAGAATGGATAGCGCCGATTGAAAAGATGTCCAGGTCGATTGCGAAGACGGTGCTGTGGTCCTGCATCAGGCCGTTTCAACTGCTCTTCTTCGAGCCAATGGTATGAGTGGTCGATCTCCTATTGATATGTCATTGGTGGACTAATTACAAGGATCCAGTGCCTCAATCTTTGCATCCTCTCAGCTATACTTCTTGGCATATTGTATCTCTTCTTTGGTGCGTTTGCAGAAGTATTTCAGAATAATCATGGCTTCACCATTTCACAGCTGGGCTGTACATTTCTGGGCCTGTTTGTTGGCATGCTCCTGGGTATTGCTAGCGACCCGTTCTGGAAGAGGAGTTACCAGAAGCTCGTGCGTAGACGCGAGACGCAAGGGGGAGAGCCCGGGGGCTCTGAACCAGAATTTCGGCTCCCGCCAACGATATTCGGCGCCTTCCTCGTTCCCATTGCACTATTCGGTAAGCTATTGCAGGCTTCCTTGACATTTATCATGTCCTCTACTAACTGATCCATGCAGGGTTTGGGTGGACCACGTATCCGCATGTGAGTTAAAGATCTGATAACACGGCTGGCTTCAGATTGTTCTGACAACCTGGTCCTTGTAGGTGCATTGGATAGGTAGGCAGAGGCCCGCATATTATCAGGGGTGCAATTGTAGCTGATCACCTGGGCACTGCAGTTCCAATAATCTTCTCGGCCATTTTTGGTACTGGGTATGGCTCCCCCTTCCCGGACGCATAGGTGTCGTCAATCGACAGCTCGCTGACTGCCATATCTGAGATAGCGTCATCTGGTGCTATAGTGGCATCTTCACGTTCCTTGTCGAATGTGTGAGTAGTCCGATGTCGGACCTAGGCTGGAACAGATAGCAGATACTGATGCGGCAATAGTATCCAGTGTATGCGGCGTCGGCATTGGCGGCAAACTCGTTCGCCAGATCATACTTTGCGGCAGCATTCCCTCTGTTCGGTGTCCAAATGTACAACAGTGAGTTAAGACCTCGCATGGCAGTGGGAAAAGGCGGTCTACTGACGGCGCAATAGATCTGGGCTACCAATGGGCGACGACGCTGCTGGCATTCCTGGCATTGGCGATGGCACCGTAAGAAGGGGACCCGGCGGACCGGTTGCGGTAGACGCTAATAGTGGTGTCACAGATTTCCGATTCTTTTCTATCGCTTTGGCAAGCGGCTCAGGGGTAACAGTCGCTTTGCATCAGCATGAGATGCAATTGGGGTGGGGTGAGAAGGCTGTGGCGGAATTGAGTGGAAGGGACTAAATATAGAGGGTAGCACTGCATTTGCATTCCATTATGTTTATTGAATCAAGTTTTTTTTTGCCTACACGTGATACCACCTGAAGCACGCTGGTGGGCGCTCTGTACGACCTGACCTGGGCGCCACGAGGTAAACCACGCCAGCTTGAGGGCACTGAGGAAACACGAAAGGCTGAAGCAATTGCGGATGATACCGTTGGTAGGGAGGGCAAGCCCGGGGTGAGGGAACGTGGCCAGTAAGCCAGACATGGGGATGAAAAACATGGTGTCCGGCACACAAAGGCTCGCGAGAAGAGGATGAAGCGGCAGTAGTGGGAGGAGCAGCAGTGGCAGCAGAGTAGAATGATGATAGACGGTAGTACAGGGCGCAGCGAGGGGGTTGAGGACTAATAAACGGACGGCGCCAAGCGCCTTCATCACATATTGTTGCATGCAAGCCACGACGCGAGTCAACGAGGGCATGGCAGCGCTCTATGCGAGGCGGGCGGTTGCTTTTATCTGGTGGCGGCGGGCGAGAGCTCGGTATGGACCAGAAAGGTCGGCACTGTTCTGTAGATAGCGGTGCGGTGCGGTGCGGAGTGGGGATGTGCGGTAGCGTGGAGTGAAATGGGCGCCCAGGTGCAGAGGACGGTCACAGGATGGGGATAAAGCTTATTGGCTGGACTGGTGCTGGGTCGCTGGAGTGGCGACGACCAATGGCAGGCGCGGGATTGGGGCTGGATCGCTGGTCGGAGCGCCTCGGCTAATCGGTCCCCGGAAACCAATCAGCGGCGAGCAGGGCCGAGGCGCTGGGCCGGCGAGAAGCTCCACCACCACTCCCACCGACGACAGAGCAAAGTTTCGCAATCGCAGGTCACAGCAACAAGCATTGCGGGGCCACGCCTGGAGTTGAGCGCACGCTGCCGCGCCCATCGCCTCGAGCGCCGCTGCGACCACCGCTTCCGTCTCTTCCCCCGTCTCCCTCGCCAATCTCGAGTGCAGCGCGCTGCAGCGAGTCCCTGCCGGCCGCTGTCCAGCATCCAGCCCTCTCCCGCCTGCCCGCCCACGCCCGTCGCAGCTTCCCCGCCAGCGCAAGCCGCACCTGCACTTTCCTCCTCGGCCGCTCTCCTCCTTCCATCGCTCCCTCCTAGCAACTAAGCTGGGCCTGCACGAGACACAGCATAGCCCGGTCCACCGCCGGTGCCACAGCATCAGTCTCCACAGCTATCCATCCATTCATTCAACATTCGCCCTCTGCAGCGCTCGGCCTGGCTCCTCGCTGTCGTCGTCGTCCTCCATTACGATCTCCTTCATCCCAGCGTGCTCCAGTAGTACTTCAGTGCTCTAGTGCTCCCGCGTTCCCACCGCTCTACACGCCTCTCCTTGTGCGCAGTGCCCTAGTACTGGTCGACCGCTGTCGCAGCGGCAGCAGCAACAGCAGTAGAGCAGCCCAGCAGTGAAAAACGTCCAAATTCTTAAACAAGCTGCTCGTTCCTCGCTCGCGCCGACCTCTTAGCTTGTGCCCAGCAGCATGGGAAGCGCCGCCTGGTAGGGTCTCGCTGCGTCTACAATGATGACTGCGCGCACATCTGGAATGCCCCTTCGATTGCATGGACCCCGGCTCCGTATCACAGCAGCATTGTTCCATTCCTGCGCGCCGGATTGAAAGCTGGTGAAGTAGGTCAAGGCGCCACCATTAACTGCGCTTCTACGGCGCCTGCAGCCCATTGGAGCCCAGAGGCCCTGTCACGGTGCCACCGCAGCGCCAGTTCGAGCAGCCAGCGCACGCGTGATCGCACTCTCGAAACACGCAGCTGGGACGTCGCCAGCCGTGTGCCCAGACCACATTGGCAGAACCATTGTCCTGGGAAGCAGCCCCCCTCCACCCCCGAGCCAGCATTGACGGCTGGACGCAGAATAAACGTGCGTCAACAGCGACCCAGCTCAGGATATCGCATCTGTGCTCCCTGGTGCGGAGCTTGTGTATTGTAGACAGGATATTATGACCACCCCCGACGCCGAAGATGCGTCTCCCTCACCGGACTATAGCGGTGATCTAGACGGGAGCGATATGGCCGTCGATCAGCAAGACGACAAGCAGACCAGCGATGCCTCGCCCACCCAGACGGCGAGCAATGGTCAGCGGTCATCATCCAATTCCAAAGACCCTCTGAGACCGCGTAGGAAGAAGGCGAGGAGAGCTTGCTTTGCGTGCCAGAGAGCCCACTTGACGTGTGGTCAGTAATTTTTATATTTGTTGCGTTCCCAAATCTAGTTGCTATGATCCGTGCTGACATGGAACGTAGGAGACGAGAGGCCCTGCCACCGATGCATCAAGCGCGGTCTCCAGGACAGCTGCATGGACGGCGTGCGCAAGAAAGCTAAATATCTCCACGATGCCCCGGATGCCGCGCTCATGCCCGGAGTTGGAGGCAATTTCCCCTCCATCAATGGAACTTCACTTCCAGGACCGGACTCAGGAGCCGTCAGCGCCTATTTTTCACATCCTCCCTCTGCCACATTTTATGGGCAGAATTCATCCCAAGTACAAACGCCAGCAACAGTACAAGATGGGCCTACCTTCAACCCCCAACCGCCCATTTCGCCTCCATACAGCCAGACAAATCAGAATTCCATGCCAAGCGTTCCTAGCACTGTCTCCCAGGGTACGCAATCCCAGATGCATCATTTTGGCGAGCCACTCTTCGACCCCAGTAATCCCGCTTTGTTCAATTTTGACATCTCTAACCTCAATTTTGGAAACCACTACGGTGCGCTTGAACTCCACATGCTCAATCATATGTCTTCTGGCGCTGCAGACACTCCCCCGAGCGAGAACACTTTGATGAATCCATTAAACCAAGCTGCCAGCATCTATAATCCGCAGATGTCATCTGGGCCATACACTGAAGGTTCTACTATCAATGCCGATGCGTCTTTTGTCCAGAATGGGCTCCCAAACCATGAATGGGCGCACTCAAGGCATGGAAGCCTTCAGATCTCCACACCGCATAACACGCCAACGAATGCAACAGTTGACTATGCTGGCCACCGTAATGACAGTTTGAATGGGCCCCATGCGTATGCCATTGGTCAGGGTCCTAGTAGTCTTTCTAGCGCTAGTCCATCGTCCACTGACCTACATTCGGGCTATGACAACGAGAACCCTCTCTCAAGCGCAGCATTTTTCGCCAACAAGCAGCATGGGTCACAACACTCACCAACTGTAAGCCGTCTTCACCATGAACACCGACAAGCGAATACTGCACCGCTTCAGCCAATTCAGTCCAATGCAGTGCGCAAGCGCCGCGTGAACACCAAAGATATTTACGAAGGCATCACAAAGCCCTATGACTATGTCGGGGCATTCCATCGCCTTCAAGCAGTAATTAGGAAGAGGATGTCTTCTGCTGCTGCCAAGAAAATCATCCTCTCAATCGCCAAGTTCAGGCCTGTTCTGCTTACGCTAGCTGGAGAAATGGACTATGCAGACCTCTTGCATCAGGAAATGAATCTTCAGCGTGTCGTCCTCAATTATGAGGAGAAAATCTTCCCCGAAACCGGAACACCTTCCCTGTTATGTCGACGAACAGGTGAGATTGTTGGGTTGAACAAAGAATTTACTCATGTCACGGGCTGGGAGCGCGGAGTTCTACTGGGCCATGAGCCCAACATGAATGTGAACACAGGACCACCGCGCTCCTCGCCGGATAGTGGTCTCTCAACCCGGACGAATTCGACGCCCACAATGGTTGGCCAGGAGTCCGATACTGGCCCACGACCGGTGTTCATTATCGAGCTCATGGATGAGAGTTCAGCCGTTCAATGGTGGGAGGAGCTTTCTGAACTTGCTTTCACCAATTCTCGTGGCTACGGGCTCAAGCGAGTCAACATGCTCAAATATCGTACTAAAAAGGATATGGAACGACTCGAAGAGATGAAATCACAACCCTTATCGAATGGAAACCTTCTTAAACAGGAGCCAGCTATCAAACTTGAGAATAAAGCCCACCAGGAGGCCGGCATTGGTCAGCTCGGTGCTAAAGATGGCCTTGTCGACTGTATGATTGTATGGAACATTAAGCGAGATAATTTGGACGTGCCCTTTCTCGCTTGCATACAGGTATGTTGTATGCTTGCCACACCTAACGTACAGTGGCTAATGTCATCAGATTCTTCCTGTTCTCGATCAATCTCGTGCTTGAGCACAAGACGAGAATGCTTAACTGACAGTTACTCGAAGTCTGAATAATTACGCCAACGTTTGCGAGATGTTATGATATTTCCCCGATGATACCACTGTTTTGTCTTCGTCTCAAATTCAGTTTTTATTCGGATGCACTATATCAGTTCAACATGAGCGACTCACAACCAAGTCAAGCGAAACCGCCAATTTAGACGGCTTGCAAAAGTGATTTTCTTCCCTTCGGACTGCCCTAATATATGCATGGATATGGTTTTCGTTGTATCTCGTTTCTCCCCATCCCATCCACCTTGACCAATATGGATCCTGAGCTGAAAACAGTTGTACTTGTACGCTGTGAGCTAATGAGCGATGACTTGTCCCTTTGATTCTATTTTTGTCCTTCCTGAATCTACTTTGTTCCACGTGAACGATTGGATGCACTTGGTGTTTGCATGGTTGAAAATAGGGTAATCGGTTAATGACTTTTTCTCCGCAAATTATTGTGGTGGAGCGATAAAGGGGGTTACGGTTTTTGGGTGTGGGATATAATGGGAGATGATTGATGGGAGTTATGGTTCTCATATGATGCACGAACAAAAGCATTCATTTATGCGCGTCTGTCGTTCAACGTATGCGCGTACCCGTGATACGTATGTCTATAGTAAGTCTATATCTTGGCCCATCTTATCGATATCATAGCGACATAACGGCCTTGAATCTACCCGGTCCTCGCAAAGCCTAGTTCCTTGAATATGCAAGCTTAGGGATCCATCATACATATGCCAACGCCATCCGTCTGCCCACCGCCCTCCCCCAACCTCCTCTCGACTTTGTCCACCCCTTCCACCTGTCCCTCCTCCTGCCCGCCCTCTCCCAACAACCACCCATCCCCCGCATAGCCCCGATAAGCCTCGCGACCTAGACTCCGCTGTGCGACCCGTATATCCTCCCGTATATCCTCGACCAGAGCCTCCTTGCTCACGTAATCGTACTCTGGCCGTATGTAGCCCAATATGACAAGCGACAGTATGGCGCCGTAGAAGTCCTGCGCAAAAGTGTGCAGGAGGTGGATCTCGATGCTGCGGTGAGTGTTCTTGTAGTAAGGGTTGTAGCCTATGGATAGGACGGTGGGGTAGACCTTGCGGCTTTTCTGCGTTTGGCTTTGCGATTGTTGTTGGGAAGGGGTCAGCGGGCGGGAGGGCGCGGCCGAGGGCGGGGACTCCAGGTCCGCGACTGCGTGGTTGGAGGACCGCGTCGGAATGCTGGTGTCTGCGGTCGCGCTAGGGACGGATGAGGGAGTAGTGTTAGCGGCGATGCTGGAGAGGTCTAGCGACGCGTAGCCATAGTAGATGCCCGATTCAAGGTCTGAGTGCCCGTTTATGGTCAGCCCGGAGAGCGGGATGTTGGCGGTGGGTATGCCGAGCTGGTAGGTTGTTCAGTGGGGTTAGTTTTGATGGATGGTGGATGGATATGGGACGTGGATGTTCTGGCTTTTGAGGGGTTGGGGGAATGTATTTTGGAGATTTGGAGATTGGAAGATGTCGTACCTCTTTGCTACCGCGTCCGAAGCCCTTGATGACGGGGCCTCGTAGCTTGAGTGGGAAGGGCGGCGGCGGGGTGTCCGGGCCGGCGATTGGATCGCGGGGTCCGTCGGGGCGGCCAACCATGTTCTCTTTCGCAACTCGGTATGCGTGGAGTCGTGTAGTTGTATTTGAGTAAGAGGGCTCAATTGAACGTGAATTGGCGCTGGAAGTTGGATGTATGGTAAGCTAGGCTTCCACCGCATTCCAAGGTTTGCTCGGGATCGCTGTCGGAACGATCGAGCTAGTACATGGCGGGGCAAAGGCGGTGAACAAATGCAGCTTAGATTCATTCGTCATCTATCGATAGTGTGCACTGCTTCCTGATTGGCCCGGGCGGGAACGTCACTCCGTCGTTTATCCAAAGAGCTTCAGTTCTTCTGCACATGTGTATGACGAGTTCAGCCTCGTCGCTTGTTCATGGACCCTGCTCATATAGATGCTTCTGGTTGAACACTCCTTCCATTCTTCATATCCTTTGTTTTGGAAATTCGCAAAAGGATCCTCTCGACCTCTCCTTTATAGCTGCGTGACGTCAAATCGCATGATGGCGTCTTCAGCCATGGAGTCTTCGAGCTTGGAACCGGATGGTGTTAGGCCCGGGTTCATTTATGGGACTGCGTGGAAGAAAGATAGGACCAAAGGTCTTGTAAAGGAAGCGTTGGGTGCCGGATTCAGAGCAGTTGATACTGCAGCGCAACCTAGGCATTATCAGGAAGATTTGGTTGGTGAGGGACTACGAGAGGCATATGCGGCAGGAATAGTGAAGAGAGAGGATCTCCACGTAAGTGGCTCATAACTGCGGTTGAGGGCTGTGAAAGATAGCTTGGCTAGATATGACGCTGAGGGATTAAAGATCCAAACAAAGTATACGAGCCCTGCGGGCCAGGACCTGCACAACATGCCGTACCAACCTACGGATCCACTAGAAACACAGATCAGGACATCTGTGGCCTCGTCACTGAAGAATCTTCGACCAAATGAGGACTCGGAAGTGGGATCGTACATCGACTGCTTGCTTCTGCATTCGCCACTCCAAACCATTCAACAGACCCTCCAGGTATGGCAGATTCTGGAAGCGTATGTCCCAGACAAAATTCGGTATCTCGGTATCTCAAACGTCTCGCTACCCATCCTCCAAGTCATTCAACGTGAGGCCAAGGTGAAACCGTCCGTTGTCCAAAACCGCTTCTACCCAGCGACCAAATACGATGCACCCCTCAGAGCATTCTGCTGCGAGCACGGCATCAAATACCAATCATTCTGGACTCTGACTGGAAATCCAAAGTTACTCAGCTCAGATCCTGTCAGTATACTAGGCAAGGCCGTCGGACTAAGCAATTCGATTGCGCTTTATGCGCTGGTCATGGATCTTGGCATTGTTGTTCTGAACGGCACGACTTCTGCCCAGCATATGGGCGAGGACCTTGCCGGCATCAAGGTGACACGGGAATGGGCGAAGGAGCATGTCGATTTGTGGGGACGGATAACGGATGAGTTCGGGAGCCTCATAGAGCCTTGAAAGTCGATTAGTGTCTCAGGCCCCACTCATATGGAGATGGACTTGGAGGAATATTCTTCCTAGATGAAGTAGTGTTAAGCCGGATAAGTGCATGGTTTGCCTTATATATACACGAACATTGGTATGAAAATGATCGAAACTGATATAGATAGCACGACTGGATTTATTGGCCTGACATGTCTCTATCTACCGATTTAGTCTTCACGTCCGCATTAATTCCATTGACTATCGGGTTACATACCCGGCGTATTAAAGCCTAACCATCCCATTTAACACCGTCCAGGCCCACTTGACTAGTCTTACCAATCGGAGAATTGTCGTCCCTAAAAAGGGACATATTCACATCGAATTCCGAGGCGCAGTTGAATAATTCGGGTTTAGTATATTAATTACGCCAGCAACCGAGTTACTTGCTGGGCTATAATACATTATGCTTACGTAGGGATTCTAAAAGCTGACTGGACCTGACCTCGTCCCATTCGTCTTAAAATAGGGATATCATAAACTCTGGAGGATCTCAGCCCAAAGGCGAGCTCACTCCAGGGGAAATCGACCCTGACTAGGAACCTAGTCGCCCCAACTAGCTAAGTAGATCCGGCGACTGCACCTTCTCGATTGGAAATTGGATATGCTCTTGACGCTCGAAATAGCGCCATGATCCAAAATGTAGAGGCTTAAGACGTCGCTCTCGGAAGAATTTAATATCTCCGTGATCAAAATGTATTGACGCACTTAAAACGCTCAATCCGATGAAATAACACGCGAGAGCTTTTGTCGCTCTCTCAGCTTCCCTCATCATCAAGTAGTGGTTGGGACTCGCTTCCTTCAGGGGCCTTGTTGCCCCTCTTCTTCTTTCCTCGCTTTCTTCGCTTCTTCTTGCCACTTTTCTTTGCATCACCGTCAGTCCCTTCCACTCCATCACCAGCACTTACTTCCACGTCTGAGTTGGTTTTCTGGTCATTTGCGCCATCAGTCTGATGGATGCTCGTCTTGTCATCGGAGTCGCTAGGACTGGTGGTCTCTAAGACGACCTTTTTGATCCCATTCAAGTCAACAATGGTCTCAGTAATACTACCGCTTCGTGCAATATGTTGTTTCCTCGGCTCACTTGGGGATCTCGAGGGAATAGAATGAAGGGACCCTATAGTGCTCTGAGACTGTGACCGTTTTATTGGTTTCGAATCATCATCAGGCTTTGGACGGTTGGTGATTACAATTTTGCTAGAATTTCCGGCGCTTGCACCGTCGGCTGTTGACTTCGGAAGGACATCGCTTCCAACCTCGTTAGCGGATTCGGTGCTTGCGTTGTTGGCTGTTGAGCTTGGGCGGTTATCAATTATAATCTTGTTAGTGTCCCTGCGGCTTGAATCGGCAGCTGTCGACTTTGGAAGGACATCAATGACCACCTTGTTAACGTCTTCAGGACTTGTGTCGCCGACTGCCGACTTCGGGGAAACTGGTTCATCGCGGTTTTGTAGATTGAGATTAGGATTTTGAGAGTTTTTTGACATCTTTGCGTTTGGGGACGCTGAAGTCATGGTGCCGTATCCAACTGCAAGAGAATGGACTCCGTCGCTAGCGGGACGACCTGCAGATTCTAATAATCCTTTTCCAACCCCGCCCTGAGCGGTATTCAGTGGCGTCGTAATTGTGCTGGATTTAAGTGGTTTTGTATTCTCTTGTATAGTGTTCGGAATCCCAGGTTTGATTTTCACAGAGTTAATGCGAGTGGCCTTGGGTTTGGAGGCTGCATTTGAGGGCCCAAGATGCCTCAGGTGTTGCTTGATATCTGGGTCATCACTGCGAATCAACAATGGTCCTTGGTCTGAGGCCCCATAGTTGCCACTGCTACGACGTCGGACAAGATATGTTGGTCCTTTTGGACTTGTGCCTAACTCGGGAACCGAGGTCTTACGAGGTGCGAATCCAGCGGCTGTTTCTGTAATCAGTTTCTGTCCGGAAGGCTGTGCTGAGTCGGTGGTGAAATTTCGTTTGGGAACATGGAATCGAGGAGCGGGGGTCAAGCGACGGATCGCTTTATGGACATCAATGAACACGTCGGATTCGTCAATGATTTCCCTAGAACAATTAGCAAATGCAGAGAGAACTTGTTGGACTTCACTTACTCTCCTATAAGCTCTTCAATAACATCCTCTAGCGTGACAACCCCAACAGCACCGTAAGGCTTGCCTGGGTGTTTCGACACAAGTGCCATATGAGCTTTGCCTTCCTGAAAATAGTTGATGATGTCCAAGCAGCTAGCATTGGGGAGCACCTCGGGGAGCGTAGCGAGAGAAAAGTCGCCTACGCGAAGGCAATCCTCGGGGTCATAAGCAATGAGCATTTTAACGAGTAGCATGCCCTGGAAGTCGGTCGGATTGTCGGGGTGGTAGACAGGGATGCGCGAGTATCCCGCGGAGAGAATTTCGTCCATCGTTTTCTGATCCAGAACAGTGTCAGTCGACATGGTGAAAACATTTTCCATGGGTGTCATGATGCTGCCGACTGTTTTTGATTTGAGGTCTAGTACGGCAGTAATGATGGTGACTTCATCTTGGTTGAGGCGTTCCTCTGGGTTTGTGCCTAGAGACTTGTGCAGCGTAACCAGTGTTTTTAAGCCAGACTTCTTGTAGATGGTTCCGTGACCCTCGCCGATAGTTTTGTCGAGTAGTTTCGCCGTGGGCCATGCGACGGGAGACATAAGTAACATCATGCAATGAACGATAGGGGCCATCCAGGCGCCGATGGGTAGCCCCCAACGGACGCAGACGGCTTGGGGCAAAACTTCTCCGAAGATGACTATGTGTGGTTAGAGGATATTGAGCTTGGTGGGGGCTTTGAGCTTACCGATAAGGACAGTAGAAGTTAGTACAGCAGGCCACCCTCCGCCGAGAGATCTGTCGAGCATGATAGGGAGCGTCTCGTTGGTAATGACATTGCTTAGAAGCAGCGTCACCAAGACCCAATGCTTTCCTTTTTTCAGGAGCTGCAGAACCTTGGCAGCGTTCTTGCGCTCGGAGCCCTCGCCGGAGCTTGCAATGACCTGAAGGTATACTTCGTCTTGGCCCATCAACCTGTGAAGGGACTGGCGTCAGCGAATCACATGTGGGACTTAGGCTGTGGTGAGGAGCTCTTACGCGATAGTCAAGCCGGCGAAAACCCCTCCACCCAGGGTAAGGGCGACGGCGGTGCCCAGATAGACCCAGAGACTAGCGTCGTCGGGGCTCTTTGGTAGGTCCTCATCATTGGAGATGTGTATGGAGCCTACAGAGCGCTGAAGAATGGGAAGAACGACGGGAACGGCGGCGGAGAGTCTGATGAAGATGATGAAGACCATGATGCGGCGAACAAGCCACGGGCGTTTGAAGCCATTGGCGGCGCCCGCTGCGGATGGAGAGAGGCTTATGGCATCAGCCATAGCTGGGTAGGCGGCCTCGCGATGAGGAGGTAAACGATAAGTCGGTGAGGTGTTTAGTGGTGAGGTGGATTGAGCTCAAGAGGGCCGGCGTTGTGCTGCAGCTGCAGCCGCGGGCGGTTGGGGTGGCCTGTGCGCAATGCTACTAGCAATGGCGAGCTTAGGGAGTACATTTGTCTATGTACGATTTTCCTCACCTTCACCTTTCATGTAATCTCCCCCTATGTTCCGCCCGTTCCACGTACATTCACTGTGCTCTTCACTCGCAATGCCAAGGGTTCCGCGGCGGAGAACGAGGACACGTGCCTATGACCAGCATCGCGCCTAGAATGGATAGGGAGGGTGGTACTGTATTGTATCCACCTCGCCTTCATCGAATACGCAAACTCCAGCGAACGCCGTCATCCACAGTGGGCCACTTGAATTTATGTAGCTAGGTCACATGAAGGTAGCTCTGGGCTGGTTTGGGCCTAGTAGGATCTAGGTCCCGAGGTTCATCCATGACTAGTTGGATTCGCAATAGCGGGGGCGGCTTAGCGCACGCTGAAGCATAAGTCGTCCATTGCGACGATTCTAGGGCCGCTGATAGCCGAGTCTGAGCTCGGGTCTACACTCTCCACACTTTGAGCATGGAATGATGAGTATCATTGTTCTGTGTGCTGTTACCTTCTTTGGGTCCCATTGTATTCAGAGTAATGGCTGCCAAAACGCCCTCTATCCGTGCGCTCTCGCGATACCTCCTCCGTCCGCAAACATCGCTTCATTCGTGCTGTCAGCACCGAACGCAAAGAAAGCCGTATTCCGCAGCAGCTGGAGCGCGTCTCAATGGCACTGTAGAATATGATACTACGTCTCTGCTTCATCATACCTCTCGATCGGCCCTCGCCAACCCCGAATTGCCCGCAGATGTCCGCAAGGGTCAGACGAAGCGCATCAACCTCTACACCGCCGTCAACGAAGCCCTCCGCCATGCCCTTCAAACGGACGAGCGTGTGCTTGTCTTTGGCGAGGACATACAATTTGGGGGAGTATTCCGATGTACCATGAACCTTGCAGCCGACTTTGGCACTGAACGCGTCTTCAACACGCCGCTAAGCGAGCAAGGTCTGGTGGGCTTCGCGATTGGCGCGGCCAGTGAGGGCATGAGGCCGGTGGCAGAGATACAGTTTGCGGACTATGTGTTCCCAGCTTTCGATCAGATTGTGAATGAGGCGGCCAAATACAGGTATAGATCGGGGACGACTGGCGTGCATTGCGGAGGGCTGGTCATTCGCATGCCGACTGGCGTGGTCGGACATGGTGCGCTGTAAGACCCCAAAATCCTTAAAAAGGGAGAGAGGGACTCCTAACTTAGAATTATCCTCAGCTATCACTCACAGTCCCCCGAAGCCCTCTTTGCCCACACACCAGGCCTCCGTGTAGTCATTCCACGATCCCCAACCCAGGCCAAAGGACTCCTCCTATCTGCAATCCGTACGAACGATCCAGTGATATTCATGGAGCCCAAGGTCCTATATCGAGCAGCTGTAGAACAAGTCCCTGTGGACGCATATCATCTACCACTGGACAAGGCCGAGGTGCTCAAAACTGGGAAGGATGTTACAATAGTATCCTATGGTACACCGTTATATACATGCTCAGCTTCAATAGAGGCGGCCGAAAAAGACTTTGGATGTAGCGCGGAGCTGATCGATTTGCGAACAATATATCCATGGGACCGCGAGACGGTGTTGAAAAGCGTGAAGAAGACTGGGAGGGCGATAGTGGTACATGAAAGCATGATGAACGCGGGAGTTGGAGCAGAGGTTGCTGCTACAATACAAGAGCGTGCCTTCCTACGGTTAGAGGCGCCCGTGAAGAGGGTTACGGGCTGGGCAACGCATACCGGCCTGATATTCGAAAAGTTCATTATTCCAGATGTGACGAGTGAGTCCGCTTCTAGTGGTGTATTGCTTAAAGATTGTTGTTATGCTAATTCCGGCAGGGGTTTACGATGCCATCAAGAAGACAATAGACTACTAAATAAAATCAAATTTGAATCTCATGCAGAATTAACTGCCCCTAGATATTTTTGGGCTGATGTCGACACTCATGTTGCTAGGGTAGGCTGTACTTTCCCAAGTCCCAGATAAGTACCAACACTACTCGTCGTACCCTTTGCTCGCAATTCCCACCATGTCCCGCAACGCTCAAGCTATAATGGCACTTCCTCAATAACTCCTTTACCAAAATTAAGGCGCACTAGGTGTTGTGTCTATTTGTGATACTAGAGCTCATTGCCCGTAGTAGTTAAGTAGTGCAAGGACAACAAATCTAAAGTCAATCATTCACGAAACCATCATAGGAGATGTCAAGTAGCAAAAGGCAAAACCGAGGCTCAAGTGGCAATTTACCGATTGACAGTCCAAAAGAGGGCCACTACCGCTGCTTTGATCGTGCAACGATTAAGGTTACAATTGCAGTTGTGTAGCCCCATGTTTATATGATGGCTAACACATAAATCCGGAAAAGTTTTCAGGGGGCTTTTAAGTTTTAGGTAACGACCTATATTCTTATTAGAAGGTACCAAGGACTGTTCGCAGGTGCCGTTACGAACGAACGATAGAAGCGGGAGAGTCGATTGGTCACTGTCTTTGTCACGTGATGAATTAGTGGTATATAATTCGGTTCTTCAACGAAAACTATAGAAGATACTATGGAGACGAGAACAATTGTTCTAGTTTTAAGTACCCAAAGAGCCGTTTGCAAGTGGCCGTTATGAGGATACTACTTCTTCGCTTCCGTATTGGCCAGCTTAAATGGCGCTTGTCCGCGCAAAAGCGTCGCGATCTAAATGTGCACTGCCATCAGCCGCAATCCGCACTCGCAACCTTTATCGCTTTCACACATATATCAAACTCTAGTCAACTGCGTCATTTTAATGTCTGGGAATGGCTGACTTAACGTCTTTCCATTTGGAGGGCCTCTACCAGCCTTTACCCTCTAGTCGATCCATAAGGCTGATTAGGTTTCTGCCTAGCAGCACTTTAACATGCTATATGATCACAGTAGAGGTTGAGAAAGCCCCGCCATATGTCGCGCTCTCTTATACCTGGGGATCCCAAAGCCGCCGAACTCCTATTCTCATAAATGGTTTTAGGATCCTTATCTCGAGGAATCTCGCAAAGGCGATTCATGCCGTGGGGGCCTTTGTGAAAGAGGAAAATTTGTTCTTCTGGGCAGACTCCATTTGTATAAACCAAAATGATGTTCGGGAGCGAGGTGTCCAAGTCCGGCTCATGAATTCGATATATCGCTCGGCTGAATATGTGACCGTCTGGCTTGGGTCGGCTGAAAATGATAGTGACCTTGCCTTTAAGAAGATGAAATCGTGGAAGGCGCGAGTAAACAGGACGAAACAAGAAAACGGCATAAAAGATGATGATTTGGTGATTCTGAATATCCGACGCGACGATCCCGCGTTCTTTGGCAGTGACCAACCCGCACAGAAGAGATTGAAAACCGCCTTTCACGAACTATTTCTCCGCGATTGGTGGAACAGAGCATGGGTAGTGCAGGAAGGCACGGCTAGCAATCCGACGAGGACTCTCCTTTTCTGTGGAAATCAGAGCACCAATTGGGAATGTTTCCGAGTCGCTTTGAACATCATGCAATTCATAATCTTCCGGACCGATGGCGCCGATTTCAAGACGGGCATGCCCCTTCGTCTCAACACTTTTCGTCAATGGCGAGAGAGTGGAAGGAATGTCCGCCTCCTCGATATTCTGCAGCTCATGCGCGTATACTTGTGCGAAGATCCTCGAGATAAAGTTTACGCTTCCATCGGCATGGCCATGGACGTGCAGGTAAATAGCATCATACCGGACTACACCAAGTCCCGTGCCGCTGTGTATAGAGATGTGGTGACGTTCCTGACGGAAAGAGCTGACGACCATTCTCTGGATTTCCTAGGTGAAGTGATAAGATCCGATTCGTCTTCGACCGTTCTTAGCTGGGAAGAAGATCCTGAATTGCCGTCTTGGGTTCCTGACTGGGGGCCCTTTATTTCGGTGATACCGTTTCCGAAACATCTAAATGCTGCTTCCTACGGAAGTGAGAGAGCATACAATGCTTGTGGGTCTTCGTACGCCTCCCCCGGAAATTGTATCATTGAAGGGAATAAACTCCGTCTACGAGGCTCGGTGATTGATGAAATAGCACAGATGTGGAGGACCTGCGAAGCGGAGACTTTTGGCTACACGCTTGATGAAGAACTATCTTGGATGCCGACGGCGGGAGAAAGAATGTATATCGCTGGAGGAACAATTATGGAGGCATTTAATCACACCTTAGTTGCAGATATAGGACGCAAAGATCTCGACGACCCCGACCAATTCGCGAGAGGGTTTGCAGTCGACTGGGGTGTGGTAAACCCAAAACCTGAGAAGGCGTTGCGCGGGCCTGCGAGACTATGGGCCACATTGTCAAAACCCAAAAGGAAGGAATCGAGGAGCGAACTAGAAATGGGCGCTCTTGCTCGTCAGAAGAGAAATTGGATGTTCGAAGACATAAAGACTGTCACGTTTGGAAGAAAACTTTTTTTAACGAAGCGCGGATACATTGGTCTAGGGCCTGCAGCAGTGCAAATTAATGACAAGATCTGTGTCCTATTTCGTGGGCAGGTGCTCTATGCCTTACGAGAGAAGGGCGACAATACCTATGAGTTTATGGGCGAGTGTTATGTTCACGGTATGATGGATGGACAAGCACTTAGGGATATAGAATTCCGTCCGCAAGAGTTCATTCTGGTTTGAGCAGTCAATTTTTGCGCAAAAGATGGCTGGTTTTATTCTGCCGGAAACAAAGGTAACAGCAAACCGCTCCTCTCTGCAGGAGAAGATGATGAAGCTAATGAATTCTACTAGCTGAGACGCCTCAAGGACGAAGGAGAACGCACAAAACACAATCCCATCAGTTCAAGATATCTAAGGCTAGAAATTAGCTTTGAAACAACCCCAGTCTATGCGTTAATGAAGAATTATGAGTAATCTGTGAGCATAGGCTGTCTTCCGAAGTTTTACCAATGCTAGACGGATTCCGCAATCCTTTCAGTTTAGACACGCTGCTGTCCATCTGATCATTCCGTTGTCGCCGGGTTTTATGCTATCTTGAGCTCTACCACTAGGCAGGAATTTTCAGTTGATAGATGACACCAGAAAATTTAAGCTGATAGTAGAGCTTGGTTTCATAGACGGGTACAAGCGCAAGGCGGCAATATTGGAAGCAAAATATCCCGGGCCCTAGCACGGTGCAGGAAGAGTGTAAAGGTAAGCTAATTATTCCATCACAATCCGCAAATAGTACGTTCCCTAAATAACGGCCTTAGCGGTATACAGCATGTAAAAGGAATCGCATACTCAAGAACAAGCTGCTGAGCACTAAGTGACAGTAAAATTTTGCATAATACATGGCCCGATAATCGCGAATTGAATTACCTTAATCGCCAGGGATTGGAGAGTGCATATGAGTTCAGTCGCGATAGGAGTGTCTATGTCTTGGAACATGCCACAGGATCAAGCACAATCAGATTCGTGCTAGCTAGCAACGCAGCTTCTCCTCTCGCCTGGTAAATACTTCATACATTTTCATCCCATGCTTGATTGACAGCTTGCAGGATCGGCGAAAAAAAATCCTTAAATGGACAGATGATGGCTTCTTATTAGACACATTTTCGAATCCATATCATTGTGTTAGTTCACTAGTTGTGTCGCAAGCTCGTGGCATGCCTATCGAAAGGTAAGTTTCTTTTTACCTTAATAGCGAGGCATTAATAGAACGATAGAAAGTCATACAGCTTCTTATTCCAGGAAATATTGGTGCTTACGAAAAGCCTGTAAGGTATATCATGAAACCGCATGGATTCTTTTGATTTCTGGAGGAGATTGCGCTAATACTAAAAGAGTGGGCTGTGAGAACGGGAAATCCGGTCTTCTTCCACAAACTAACCAAAATGAGCCATATGTAGACACTCGTTGTTCTGTGTAATTACTAATCTTGGGAAAATGATGGACGTTTCGCCGCTGTTCAACAGACGCAAGGGTTGGCGGATGATTTGCGCATCCCTGTCGACTAAGTTCGGGCGTAGTAAATAATAGGGGGCTATGAGAATGATACCTAATATACGTTGTCAAAAGCAATATACGCGTATATTTTGCTTGCGGATCTATCTAGAGACTTTGTGTCTTTAGTCATTGGCTCGGTCGATAGTTCTACTATATTCGCGCAACCTATGGAAGCGCACCATCTATGATATTTTAAAATAGACGCAAGGAAGGAGTTGGAGGATTATTTACACGACTCCTTCTTTCTCAATTTATGCAAAGCTCGGCTTCAATTTTCCAGCCATCCTATCCATAATCCGCTGCTGCAACAAAGCTTCATATACGTGAGTCACCCACTCTGCACACACTCTCCTCGTTACTGCCGGGTCAATAATCTCCTCAATGCCAAAATGGTTCGCTGTGCGCACAGGATTCATCAACCGGCGATACTCATTTTCTAATTCCTTATACCGTGTTTCTCGTTTCTCCTTGCCATGCTTCTGCTCAATCTCTCGCAACTCGAAGGAATGCCCAACTTCAATACCTCCTTCAAGTGGCAAAGATCCCCACATTCCGCTTGGCCATGCAACACGCATTCGTGGGTCCCGGCAGTCGAGCATGACACCCCCAGCGACTCCGTACACACGACGCACAATGATAGAGAATATGGGCATAGTCGTGCTATAATAGGTGGTTGCGAGTGTAACGCCATGCCTCATTGTGGCCGTCCTCTCCGCCACTGTCCCAATAGCATAACCTGGAATATCGATAAATTGAACGAGAGGGATATTGAAAACATCCAAGAACTTCAACATCCTCGTAATCTTCTGGGAGCCCAGCGCATCAAGGGCCCCGGCGTTGACTTCACAATTTAGTGAGACGATGCCGACCGGTCGCCCGTTAAACCTAGCGAGTCCGACAATAGCAGTTGTGCCCCAGAGCGTCCCAATCTCGAAGAATGAATCCTGGTCTACGACTTCGGTGATTATTTTACGGGGATTGTACATTCTGTTTCTGGCGCGTGGGATGATAGATCGTAAGGATTCTGATGCACGATTAATGGGATCAGAGCATTCAATGGCCGGAGGAAGCTTAGTTCCGCAGTCAGGCAGGTAGCTCAAGACTGTGCGTATTTGCTCGAAACAACTTGCTTCATCTGGAGCTAGATTGTCGATCGTACCATTGGTGCAATGCATGCTAGGGCCACCAAGATCGGTGAATGATAAACCTTCCTCAAACGTGGCATTCTTGACAACATTTGGCCCAGCGTTGAACAAGGAGCCCACGTCTGCAGCCATCACAGAGAAGTGACAAGCTACGACACGCGCAGCTCCGAGGCCGATAGCTGGACCTAGAACGGCTCCAAGGTTTGGGATGCCCATATTGAGTTGCTGCACTACTTGGGTAAACGATGGTAGGGGCGGTACATAGGAGTACCCCGTTTTGCGTATCGTGGTCACAGAGCCTCCACCCGACGAACCATCTACAAGCTTAACGATAGGTAATTGAAGCGCGATGGCAAGTTTTTCCATATAGACCTAAAAATCTCTTAGGTAACATGAAGAGCAGAAACTGAATACGATGACCTTACCGTCTTGTCCATCAAAGCACCATCGGCATGTCCTGCTCGTATTGAAAAGTCATCTGCCGTAAAAACGATCTTTCTTCCTCTCAACTTGCCGAATCCTTGTACGTTGTTGCTTGGCACGAACCCAACAGGCTCTTCTCTTACATCCCCTATCTTCCACTCTACTGTCCCACTCACGCTCCCAACCTCCTGAAAGCTTCCCGTATCAAGCAACTGCTCAACTCTTTCTCGGACCCATAGCTTCCCGGCCTGCTTCTGCCGCACATAGCCTCTACTGTTGGAATCGGGGGTTGCGGCGATTGTACGAAGAGTGTTGAGTTGAGATAGAATATCTGAGTAGTCGGTAGGCAGATCGGACTCTGCTCTTGCAGATTTTCGGCGGCGATTGGAGGTTTTATGAGGGTCGGCGGCATTAGAGGAGAGGTGGGAGGAGACCTGCGCGAGGCGGTCTTTTGCCGCCTTTGAAAGAGAAGATTGGGAGGCTTGCGCATTCTTTGGCGTTGAAGGGGGATGATTGTCACCTGCCATTGCAACAGGCACCGGAGAGGCTGAATTAAAGGTGTCCAGCTCCAATTATGGAGCGAATGGATATATTTCACATGGCGATGGTAGTGGATGGATGATGGGTGGAAGTGGAGATCTGGAGTAACTCGGTACCGAGGCATCTTGACGCCCCCCGCTACCATCCCGCGGCTAAGTCTTGTTCGAACGTCTTATTCGGGTGTCCGTGCACGGTTCATAATTACGGCTGGGATGCTTTGCTATTATCTTTAAGTATCTAAGATCCTGCGTTCCGTCGCCTATGAGTATATACATATCCTTGTATTATAGTTTCCCATCGTTTCCGTGAAAGGATTGTTCTTGCTCCTCGTCTAGCGAGTCTCGAGCTCAAACTATCGGCATCCTCACGTACGACACCTACAGGCCCTTTTCGGTTTAGTTGGTGTATCTAAGACCATATAGTCTCTAAGAACGATGGAAAATAAAATGTCTCGCCCGCCACGGCGACCCATAAATCGTCTCCTCATAGCTAACAGAGGAGAAATCGCAACCCGCATCATCTCCACCGCCTGCGAACTTTCTGTGGAGACATACGCAATCTACATTTCCGGCGACGCGTCACATGCAGTTCGAGCCACTCATGCGATCAAAGTTCCTTCAGCGGCGACTTTTATGGATGTTGATGCGCTCATTAAAATAGCAAAAACGCATAATATCGATGCTGTGCATCCCGGCTATGGATTCTTGAGCGAGAGTGCAGAATTTGCCAAGAGGATGTGGGAAGAGGCGGAGGTGATGGTTGTAGGGCCTGGATGGGGTATTCTGGCCGGCACAGGGGATAAGCTAAAAGCGAGGCTATTGGCTGAGGAATGCAATGTTCCCGTGTCCCTAGCGCTGGAAACATCGACTAGCAGCATCGAAGATGTACAGCGATTTGGTGCTCAAGTTGGCTATCCAATTATGGTAAAGGCTGTCGACGGCGGTGGAGGCCGTGGTATTCGACTAGTTCGAGATGAAGCAAGTTTGGTGTCTGCGGTTAAGAGAGCAATTGAAGAGAGTCCTTCGAAGCAGGTTTTTGCCGAGAAGGCAGCTATTAATGGATTTAGACATGTTGAAGTTCAGATAATTGGGGATGGTTGCGGAAATGTTACACATCTCTGGGAAAGAGAGTGTAGTATCCAGCGGCGTTATCAGAAGGTAGTGGAATTGGCACCCAGCATTGTTCAAGATCGAAAATTGATTGCTAGGGTAATCAAAGATGCCCTGAAAATGGCGCAGCATGTAAGTTAAGCACTCCAAAAGATCAAGCCGTTGCTAAATTAGAAAACAGAGCCAATATTTCTCCCTTGGGACCTTTGAGTTCCTTGTCAACCCAACAACGAAAGAGTATTATTTTCTAGAAGTGAACCCCCGACTGCAGGTAGAGCACACGATAACAGAATCGATATTAATAACCGACATAGTCAAAGTGCAATTGCTTCTAGCTCAAGGCGCAGGCCTTAGTAATTGTGGTCTTCCAAATCATGCGAGGAAAGCGGAGGCTCTCCCACCAGCGTATTCCATACAATTGCGCATCACATCGGAAAATGTTCAAAGCAATTGGTCACTCTCTATTGGAAAAATTGGATCATTTCAGTTTCCCGCTGGAAATGGTATAAGAGTAGATACCCACCTCATCAATGGTCACCCATCGGTAGTTTCAGCCGATTTTGACAGCCTTCTAGCAAAGCTAATTATTACCGCGTCCTCATGGCCCGAAGTTACTAGGAAAGCTCAAAGAGCACTTGATGATACCAAGATATCAGGTGTCAAAACGAACCTCGACATCCTTCGTGGCATCGTTGCCCATCCAGATTTCTTGCATGGAACATGCGACACGCAATGGCTAGAAGCCAATCACCAAGAGCTTCTTCAACTCGGTCAGCGAATATCGACATCAAGACCATCCTCACTTGGGGACGAGATTGTCGGCCCATTGACAAGCCCAGCTATCGCATCTTCAAATATGCTCTTTAGGAAAGGAGATGCTTGGTCAATTATTCTTACGTCTCCTGATGCACAGAAGAGCAAAATTCAGGCACCACCCACTCATCATCTGGAACTTACTCGTGTTCTTCGCAACGATTTCCCTCACTTACTGGCTGCTGAAATTCTCATTACATCTCCTAACTTACCATCAAATTCGCAACCCCAAACCACGCCATATACAATAGAACTCACAAGTACATCTGCTAGCGCTTCAGCCGCTACATCACACCATCGTCGCGCCAATCCCGCGGACCCATCACACATCGGCGTGCCGTTTCCAGGGAAGCTAGTGGAGGTTCTCGTTGACGAGGGCGATATGGTGCGAGAAGGTGATGTCATCTGCGTGGTACAGCAGATGAAGATGGAGCTTGAAGTGAGGACCCCCAGAAGCGGTCGAGTGACTTGGGTTACGGAAGCTGAAGATGGTGAAGAGGTAAATGAGGGAACGTTAGCGGCTATTGTTGCAGGAGAGAAGGAATCAAGGCTCTAACATTCGTGGTAGATTCCTATCGTGTACTATGCTTCGCTCCGCCTCTAGTGCTCATAAAAGGATATGTCGAGCACAGTATATCTTTGGATGCGTCATCCTTCTTCTAGCTTATTCAATTTGCAACTGCAGCCTGTAGTTTGTAATGATGTAGCGAGACCTCAGCGTCGTAAGACATTAGATCAATTGAAGCAAAAAACATGTCTATCGAAATTCTTGATCATAGGACTATTCAGCTTGAGGTGACCGAGATTCTAATCAGCTTCTTTCGGATACCCCGTATATTCTAATATAGAGTTTCTCTCCCTAGCTAATTCTAGTCTTAAGATAAGGGTTCCGATCGGTGTGCCTACAATACGCTCTGCACGTAATATTCCTGTGCTCCTCTCGTACCTCCTGATAAATCGCTCGACCCTTGCTCTTCTTTGATCAGGGTCGATGTCACTTTTATCCACGAATGAAAGTTCTTAGGGACCTGGCAATACGAGCTCGGCTACGAACACTGCATCGCGTTGCTGCAAGGCTGAAGAATCTGCTCGTTGATTTGGGAGAAGGGGCCGCTTTATGATTACTCCCGCTCTTCAGTACGTTAAATCTTACCGATTGAAAAGCCGACATAATAAGCAATAAAAGCCACCTGTCAGCAATTGTACTAGAACGGCAATAGGAAATCGCCTACCCATGTCATCACTTTTTGCCTGTATTACTCAGCAAATCACCACGATAATCGGAGTGGAGGGGTACGGTAACTAGTGGCGTATCGGGAGTACCTTTTGGCATGGTCATTCCCACAATAGAATTTTTGCACCATTGCGGATGCTGCAAGGTCAGATTCTAGACCGAGGGTCAAGAACTACAATTGTTCGACCTCTGCGATTCCGGAGAACAGACGCTTGTTACTCATGGTGGCTTGGTATATTAGTGACCTTGGCGAAAGTCTTGGAAACCCTGAGGACCTGGACTATAATTCGGGTTGAGTTCAGTTTTTCAAGGTCTGTAGTCAAATAGATGCTGACAATATACACATTTATGGCGCAGTTCTACTTCCAATTAATCTTTGTTCTTCTTTTTAGGCCTCTTTCAGCAAGGCCTTCCCTAGAAGCTCGCCAAAATCTTGTCACATTTGGCGGCCGCAGTTATGATTGCAAGTGCTATCCTGGAGACCGCTGCTGGCCTTCTGTGTCGAAATGGAAGGCTTTGAATAATACCGTTGGTGGTTTATTGAAGGAAGTTGTCCCAGATTCTGCTGTTTGTTACAACACCTTTGAAGGTAGGCCGACATATAACGCTCCTGCCTGTGCTGAAGTTACTGCGAACTTCCCTGGCGAGCAATGGACGTCTGTCAACCCTCCTCAAAAATGGTCCAAAGTAATACATTAACTTTCGGTTTAGTACTGATCGCGATGTTTCAAATCTCTGGATATTTTGGACTAACAACACCTGTCTTCCAACTACTAATCCTAGTGATGCATGTACGTTGGGGTACTATCCGGAATACGTAATTCTGGCCAAAAGAAAAGAGCATATCAAAGCGGGTATTGATTTCGCAAGAGAAAACAACATTCGACTGGTCATTCGTAATACTGGCCACGACTTCATGGGTCGCTCTACCGGATTTGGATCCCTTGCAATCAACACTCATAACTTTAAAGATGTTCGATTCATCAAGAAATATACAGGCCCAGGTGACTGGACTGGTGGTGCCGTGAAGGTTGGAGCTGGTATCCAGGGCCGCGAGCTGCTGAGGCAGGCGTTCGATCAATCCCCAAAAGTCGCAATTGTAACAGGGGAGTGTCCAGTAAGCATCTGCACCAAGGTACAGGTGACAATGTCCTCTAGCTAACCCAACCTTAGACTGTCGGATTCGCAGGCGGGTAAGCGCTTGTATTGGCGTAAATTAGACTACAATGTTAATCCAAATTACTAGTTATATCCAAGGCGGTGGGCACGGGCCTCTAGCAACATTGCATGGCATGGCTGCTGACCAGGCGTTGTCTTTCGAAGTTATCACTGCAGACGGTGCTTATAGAACTGCTAATCCTCGAGAGAATCCGGATCTCTTCTGGGCTCTTAAAGGAGGCGGCCCTTCGACCTTTGCTGCCATTGTTTCCGTCTTAGTAAAGACTTTTCCCGAAATTCCCTCTGCTGGCGTAATCTTTAGGATCAATTCAACGCACACAAATGATACTGAAATATTCTGGAAAGGTAAGAACTGACTGCATAATTTGCATGATATTCTATACTGACAGTGATGGTAAGGTTTCCGCATCTTCCACAATTTATCGAACCGCTACGTGGATAACGGTATGTTCGTCTACTACGAGTTATTTCCGGGTCTTCTCAACGTCCAGCCTTTCGTCGGGCCTAACATGAATGCTGCGAAAATCAAACAAGTGCTCAAGCCGCTATCAGACCAACTTGCTTCCGAGAACATCCCTCATGACTGGGTTGTGAAAGAATTTCCCACGTTCTTCGAACTCTACATCGATCTCTTCGCGGACGAGGGGGCCGGGGCTAACATGCTCACTGGTGGTCGGCTCTTTACCAAAACGGATATCCGCAAAAATGCAAATGGTATCGTAGATGCTATGATTCAGAGCCTTGCTGCTTCTGGAGGAGGCTTCGTAGGCCATATTGTCGGACCCGGCTATGGCGCACCGACAGTTGATAATGCAATACATCCGAGATGGCGAGATGGCTCATCTTTTAGCATTTCAATCTTAAATATGCCGCTTAGAGCAACATGGGATGAGAAGAAGGCTGCCGAGGAACTTCTTACGGACCAAGTAGATGGACCACTACGTGCAGCATCTCCAAATGGTGCTGCATATGTGAATGAGGCTAGTGAATCATGCGTCTGAGAATATCATTTGATTAATATGATGCAGGGAAATCTCGAGGAGCCTAATTGGCAACAAACCTACTGGGGCAGTAACTATCCGAAATTGTTCGATCTGAAGAAGAAATGGGATCCTAAAGGTGTGTTCTATGCGAGAACTACGCCGGGTACTGAGCAGTGGGAGGTAATAGATTATGGGACAAGGCTCTGCAAGAGGCTTTGAGATGATTATGTTCTCAAATTACTTGAACATCTCGGTCTTCAGCTGATGCCTAGACTCATCGTGCCAGTACTGAGCGATACACTATACCATACCTATTACGGATAGAGTTGCCAAAGCAGTTTTATCGAAGGGTGCACGAAATTATATAATACAAGCAGTGCGATGTTCATTTATTTAAAGGGTGTCCTCTACACCCAGTTATTATGCAGGTAGTGATTTACCCCAATCACATGACCTAAACCGAGGATAGTTCAATGTCACCAGGAATCACCAATGCATTCTACCGCACGCAAATATGATTGAATATAATGCTGAATAGCTTGCATTATAGGCAATGATGTTGCGTGACGGCTTAGTATTATTCGGTATGTCACCGCCAAGACCATCGTAGAGGCCGTTGCTCATTCTCACTATGCTAAATAATGGAACATTACCACTTCCTCCCTCTACCCATTTCAATCGTTCAACTAAGCTCAGAATCTTTCTTCCTTACTTTATCTGAAGGTACTCAATCATAATGGCTTGCGGATCAGGCTGTTGCAGTCAGCCAAAGTCTCCTCAGGCAATCCCGAGCCCACCACCGGAGAACGACACCGACAGTTGCTGTAATGGGAATGTCACTTCTGCTGATAGCTCTAGCAGTGGCTGTGAGGATGGTTGTTGCCAGAATCGAGTCCAAGATTCCCACGCAGTCGCTAAAAAGGACATTTGTTGTACGGAAAACACCGTGAATACGCCTCAGAAGGACAGTGGTTCTACTATTACGTTCGCAGGATCTTCTGATGAGCTGGTTCCAAGCTGCTGTGAGGGAAAGACGTCTCCATGTTGCGATTCGACTTGCATTGATCGCCTTGCTCTTCGGGAATGCGTGGCTGGAAATCCTATCACGGGCGGTAAGCAACTCTTGCAACACGAGCATCCATATTACTAATGTTTACGGTCTCTAGATAATGATACATTGCCTATAGTCGCTAATTGTAGTCGAGGAAGAGACTACAAACCTTGCGACCGGCACGCGCGTAATGCCCGTGACAAATATCATGCCCGGCTTGAGGCGCTTGGTTGCATTTGTCGCAGACTGCTTGCTCTCGGACAAGAGTCATGCTGCATCCCGCGCCATCAAGCCTTGGATAAGATGTGCTCTTCTACCAGGAGTCATAGTGTTCCCACGTCCGTCAAATCTTGTACTTCAGCTGACTCCTGTTGTGCTCCTGCTCCCACAAAACCCTCCATTGAGTGCAGTACAACAAAACAAATATGTGCCGATGCATGCTGCGGTGACAAAAAGGTTCCTGGTACTACAGAGAAGGTAGAAGAATTATCTGATTCAGTCGGGCTGGCTGACCTCGAACTCGGTCACTCTGGAAAGGAACACATAATTCTTAGCATTTCGGGTATGACCTGTACCGGCTGCGAGACAAAGCTACAGCGAACTTTATCGACAATTCCAGCAATTACCAATCTAAAAACAAGTTTGGTTCTTTCGCGAGCTGAGTTTGACATTACTCGTGGTACTACATCTATAGAGAATGTCATGAAACATCTCGAAAGGACAACCGAGTTCAAGTGTGAAAGGATCACAAATCAGGGATCGAGTTTGGTATTAATTTGTCCGGGAAGTCCGGGAGATATTGTAAAGACCGAGTGGCCTGATGGAGTCACCGATATAAGAGTTGTTGATAGAAAGACGATACGGGTCGACTTCGATGCGAAAATTGTCGGAGCTAGGGATCTTCTTGAAAAGGGCTGGGATAGATCTATACAACTGGCGCCGCCACGGTTTGACCCAACTTTGGACGCCGGAAAAAAGCACGTACAACACATGGGATATATGACTATACTATCTATTCTTTTGACCATCCCCGTCCTAGTCTTGGCCTGGGCACCTCTTCCGGAGAAAGAAATAGAGTACAGCTCTGCTTCCCTTGGACTTGCAACGGTTGTCCAGTTTGTAATTGCTGGTCCTTTCTATCCAAAGGCCTTGAAGGCCCTAATATTCTCTAGGGTGATCGAAATGGACCTATTAATTGTCCTAAGCACAAGCACTGCCTACATATTTTCAGTGGTTTCATTTGGATATCTTGTTGCTGGGCAGCCCTTGTCGACTGGACAATTCTTTGAGACAAGCACGCTTCTCGTCACGCTTATAATGGTTGGTCGATTCGTTGCGGCAATGGCGCGACAAAAAGCTGTAGAGTCCATATCCATCCGGTCTTTACAAACGTCAACGGCTATCGTCGTAGATAAGTCTGGAGGGGAGAAGGAGATAGATGCTAGACTCCTCCAATACAGCGATGTATTTAAAGTTCTTCCAGAATCCAGGATCCCCACTGATGGGACGGTTCTTTCCGGGTCTTCCGAGGTGAACGAATCTATGCTCACGGGAGAGTCGATGCCGGTCGAGAAACGCAAAAATTCTTCCGTCATAGCTGGTTCAATCAACGGCTCCGGGACCCTCATCGTTCGACTAATCCGAATCCCAGGCGACAACACAATCAGTACAATCGCGCAGATGGTGGATGAGGCGAAGCTATCGAAACCAAAGGTTCAGGAAATTGCTGACCGTGTCGCGAGTTATTTTGTTCCCTTCATCATCACTCTTTGCATTATTACCTTTTCTATATGGGTCGGTATTGGCATCGCCGTTCGAAACCAGTCTGGATCTGAAGCAGTTGTTCAGGCAATTACTTACGCTATCACGGTTCTAATCGTATCCTGTCCATGCGCAATTGGCCTTGCCGTCCCTATGGTTATCGTCATCGCAACTGGCGTGGCTGCAGAGCGGGGTGTAATTTTCAAGTCCAACAAGGGCATTGAGTTAGCATACAGGACATCTCACGTAGTCTTCGACAAGACTGGCACATTGACCCAGGGAAAGCTTAGTGTTGCTCGAGAGGAATTTTTCGATAGATTAGGCTCAAAGCAATCTTTGCTTCTTGGTCTTGTCAATGATAGCAAGCACCCCGTTTCTGTGGCTGTAACAGCCCACCTAAAGTCAAACGGCATATCAGCTACGACGATATCGAATGCTAAGACCGTTATTGGCAAAGGTGTTGAGGGCACTTTCGCAGGCCGCATGATTCGTGCCGGAAACTCTCGATGGCTAGGTTTTGAATCTGATCCTCGTGTTCAGTCTATTCTATCACAGGGTCTTACAGCTTTCTGCTTCACGGTGGACAATTCGCTTACCGCCGTTTTTGGGCTCCAGGACTCCTTGCGGTCTGACGCTTTATCTACAGTGTCAAGGCTGCAAAAATCTGGAATATCAGCTCATATACTGTCCGGGGACGACAGCGGTGCGGTCTCGACAATAGCAACTCAATTGAACATCCCCCACACCAATGTGCGCTCTCGCTGCACACCGTCAGACAAACAGGCTTACGTCAAACTTCTCTTGTCCAACTCTTCACCTAGAGTCGGATTCCAGGGTGGCGGGGAACCTGTCGTCATGTTCTGTGGAGATGGAACAAATGATGCTGTTGCGCTGGCTCAAGCCACCATTGGTGTGCATATGAATGAAGGTACAGATGTTGCTAAATCGGCCGCAGATGTTGTCCTCATGCGTCCGAACTTGGCCGGCATTCTCACTGCCATTGCGGTCAGCAAGAAATCGATACATCGGATCGCATTCAATTTTGGATGGAGCTTTGTGTATAACTTGTTTGCTATTTTGCTAGGTGCGGGAGCGTTCGTCAGGGCGCGAATTCCACCTGAGTTTGCGGGACTGGGCGAATTGGTGAGCGTATTACCAGTCATTGCCGCTGGTATTGCGCTGCGTTGGGCGAGAATATAAGATAGAGACGGGACTCCGATAAAATATATATATATTTAAATCTGGGAAGGGTGATGAAGAATTGCATATTGGCTGAATGAGAACATCTCCAATCAGGCAGCTCTTTTCACAATTTTAATGATGAGTGGGTCCTATGCAATTAGATTCTATCACCGTTTTGAATGAATCGAACGAGTAATTAAAATCTACCTTCCGCGCATTGTGAATGATGATATTGGTAGTGTCGTGTACGTCTATGAAGGTTGTTAGAAAACCAAAGCTAGGCTTGCTATAATCGGCTTAATGGAAGAAGACACGAGATTGGTCTAGAACCGGACTTTGGACCGGGTTGAAAAGGAATGTGTCACTCGTTCCTACGTGTTCGCCAACCTTTCCAGAAAGGATATTTCGTTATTGAGCGATTCAACAAGAGTTTCACGGGTATCTACGTTCCAAGAAACTCTGTAAACCCTATAAGAAGCATATGCAATTCCGATTGTTGCTCCCTTGCGCTCTAGTTTTGATTCGGTACCACGGTATCTGGGACATGTTTCTGGATCATATGTTCAGTGATTTTCTCTTGCTCTTTAGATATGGAGTCTTAAGCAAAGTATTATTGCCAGAAACCAGACGATCTCATATTACTTTGGAAAGACTGCAAACTGAGGGACGTTTGTACACAAATCTTGCTATGATCCAAACGCGTCTTGATAGATTTCCTTAGAACTAATTCTAGGTTTCAAATGAGAGCTACGTCTCAGTGGCCTACAGCGGATCTAAACCCGGGACAAAAAGGCCTTCTTGGGCACCAAATGCACGGCCAGTTTCGGTTTGCCCATAGAATTGACACACATCTATTGCTTTGATCAGGGCATCACCCGCGGTCTGAGAGAGTGAGCCACCCATAGCCAGAAGAAACTTAAGTGCTTTACATTTATTCAGGCGTCCTGGCTCCTGAACAAGCTGCTACGCGGCTACAGGAGAGAAGAAGATTGATTCCAATTGAAATGCTCCATTATCTCGCTCACCAAATGGCCCATCGCCGGTTGGGTAGGTGGGCTGATAGCGAGCGTGGCATTGGAGTAACATATGGGTAGCATGACCACTGACGATAATCCCCTAAGATTGTGTCCCAGAAAGGTCGAGAAAATGTGTTCTTTGCGTGGGGAGTCCCACAGCAACCAATTTTGTCTGGCAAGCCCCGCGACTATAGAGAGATTGCAGTCATTATTGCCAATAGTAAATATGCCATGGTTCATCTGAATGGGCCGGGACGAGCCAGTAGAACAGAAAGAGTGGAGGATCGGAATTGGGTCCCATTTAGCATCTTCATATGACTATTGGTATAGATAGTGTGGAGTACTAGGTGGTACAAGCGTCTCTACCTAATAAATCGGATGGATTTTATAAGGTTGTATATGGCACGATCCTTATTAAGGACTAGCCCTGATATCATGTGATGCTAGGATAGATAGTATGAATAGCCTTGATCCTCCATAGATATGAATCAACGTATTTCTCCTCATCTGCCCTGATACTTTACAACAGCCAAGGGGAAAAGAAAAATCATGAGATATCTTGGCTACTGCCAAACATCATAATATAGCAATGCATACCAAGAAGATGCGTAGGCTCAGTGGGTCCCCTCGCGCTGGCCCATACGGCACAAATACCTTTCCAACTTAGCGGTATACATTCAAGGTAACAATATTTGCAAGAAACCCGCTCTAGCAATAATAAAATGGCCGTTCTGCGCTTATAATCTCAGAGCGAATCTAGCCGTGTTGGTCGTTGCAGATATGCACCCACCCGTTTCCTTTATAGAGCACATCCAATCAAGTCCCGTACTCGACTCACAATACACTATGACACAAGCCATGCAGCGGAAATACGCGCACGACTCTTACTATCACAGCCATGAGGCGTAGGCACGGAGCATATGATGTGGAGTGGCCTATGTTCCACCTCTACACGCCTTCTTCCCGCCTCCCCGCCCAATTATGATCATATTAGTAGTCCATTCTCTGATAGTGTATTTCCTCGCATCCATAATCAAATCCATGGGGTCTTTCCATCTATAAATCTCAACCGTATATAGAAAGCTCTGTCTCACACGTACGCTCGTTCTATCGAATGAGTCTTTCGTGAAATGAGCAGTTCTTCGGTCCATACCATGCAAACGTGTCAGAACGATGGGTTGCACGTGCCAACAGTATCGTCCTACATTTTCACATAATCGTTGAGCAGACTGAAAAGCAAACAATCAGCCGACATAGGTGTACTGCACGCATGAATTGATCTCGAGTGGCTCGAGCTGCATGATTGTGAATAGTGGTGTGAGAAAGAAGAAGATAGATGCTGAGAATGAGTGGGGAAATTCTATTTGGGTGGCGATAAGGTGACTACTTAGTATGACGCGGAGGCACTTAATGAGAGTGTGATATATTGAGGTGTCCGTGATCTCGCGATGTGCTTAATTGCTAGCCCAATGGAATCATAAATTGACGTACGGGTAAGGGCTGCTAACCTAACTAAGTAACCGTCGAGCCTAGCTTCCCCAGCCAATCGTCTGTTCACATTAAAAATACTTGCAACACTCATTTCGAGCTAGTATTCATCATGTATTAATGACATAATTGAGTCTGTAGCTGGCTGGTGTCGAATTTTAAAGCTCCTGGTCAGGTAGAGAGCCAGGCGCAAAATTTCCAAATTGCAAGCCGCCACTAGATAGAGTGACCTTAACTATGTGCTCACTACGATTTCCAATCCTTAGTGCTAGTTTCGCAGCCTTCTAGGCTATTTAAAAGATGCCACAATAACTTCTCCCCATTCCCAATCCGTCCAGGGAATTCTCATTGTCATCCACACTACTTCCTAACAGACTTGAGCCACTCGCCGGCCCTCTCCGCCGCCCTCGCCGCCTCCTTATCGAAGCCCAGAGCTTTTCCCATCAATAAGATATCATGCGGCGCGTTCGGCGCGATATCCAGTGTCACATTGTTCCCTGCCTCCTTCATAGTATCCACCCATTCCACATCATCAAAATATAGCAACTCAGCACTCGCTGTATTCACAAATATCGGCACCTCGGTCTTGAATGCCCTCTTCTTGTGCGAGACGTACGGCGAAGAGAGTGCCGAGGTACCTGCAAGCCCGGCATATGCATCTGCACCCCATTTTGTAAAGGGGTAGGAGAGATAGTCTGTGTTGTAGTTCGGGTTCGTGCGCGTATATTCGTCGGACGTGTCTGCAGGATTGATCCACGGGGACCACAGTAAGGCCGCGGAAGGGTTGGGGATATTGAGGTCGGTACCGTATTCAACAATGTAGCGGAGCAGAGAGATGGCGAGGTTGGCGCCAGCCGAGTCGCCGGAAAGGATGATGTTCGAGGGAGAGATCTTGAGCGTATTGAGTAGGTAGAGGTAGGATGTCAAGGTATCTTGGAGGGCTGCTGGGAAGGGATTCGAGCCTTTCGAGACAGGAAGCGTGGATAGACGGTACTGAGGCACGAAGACGTGCGTAGCACCCGTGTGCATGAGAAGCTTCTTCGCAAAGTAGCCGGATGCTGCTGTCCGACCATCGCCAGTGACGAAAGCCCCACCATGAATATGAAGGATGACCGTCACAGTGCTGAGGTCGGAGGAGATCGTGAGCGGTGCAGGATACCAAGTTCCTCCGATCTTTGCGGGTTTGACGTCCTCATTGCCTCGTACGGGGCCTTGATAAGAGTCAATTGGCGCGGAATCAATGACAATAAAGCGCTCCTTCTCCGTATCTGGCGTCAGGGGGAGCGGTGTCTTGATGTGAATGGTCGCGATGTGATAGACAACTGAAAAGAATACTCGGACGCGGAGTGCTTGTCCAAACGACCACTCGGGATGCTGCCGCCCATAGCTATGCAAGTACTTTAAGAACCAGAAAGGCAGTCGCGCCAGCTCGAATGCAAAAGCGCCAAGCGCGTAAGCAGTCTTGAAAGGCTGTGTTGCGAGGAGAGCCATCGTGTTTCCCCTGACCCAGCGTGTCTGTTGTGCGTGCCAAACGAATAGCAAAAAGGACCCCTCTAGAGAAGGGCAGCATTGGTCTTATAACATACTAATCAAGAGCATCTGGCGCAATTCCTTGGCCAATTCGCTTCGAGGAGGCGTCGCTCCCAGTCCTAGCGCTGGAGGTAGAAAAGGAGCACATGCAGATGATTGAGTACGGAGTAGGTGCGGAGATAGTGTGGGGTTCGGACCGAGGTATCTTGCTTGACGAATCACGTCTCAATTATCACCCTAAGCGAGCCAAGAAAAGTGCACATTCTAATACCTCGAATAAGCTCTAGGCGATAGGGTCCTATTGTGTTGTGGTAGTCCCCAGCCAATCTTAGTAGTAGCTATATAACCAAACATTGGGCATCCGTTCAGGACAACCGTCGGCAGGCTAGCAAAGTATCCTGGAGGTTGATTTGGAATCATTCGCACTTTAGGATTTGCACTCTGTGTTACAATCGCGGCCTAGTGAACGAGAAGACCAATCTTAGCCAATAATTTGCAGATGAGGAAAGCCATGCTCAAATGACTCGTGATCTTTGCCATTTACGAACTCAGAGACTATCGAGCTAATTGTGTGATAAGCTGAGCTCATATTTCCAGTTGAACCTCAATTATTGACTAGTATGTTCATCTCAAGCGCGTGCTGGGGTTCATGAATATTGAAGTGTACTCTGCGAACACGATGTCCCAGAGCTAGGTCTTGGGTATCTTATATAAGATGGATAGGTGTAGACGTTTCCTCATTAAATAATGTCAGCGGATTAGCATAATTCACTCTTAAATCTTGTAGTTCGGCTTCCTCTTTTGAGAAACGCTTCTCAAAAGGAATTTTAGCTTCAAGTAGAGCCAAATGATCTAATGCGAGCATAGGATATATTAGATACCAACATTATTGTGGCACGCGAAGCTAGACACAGCTTAAGTTAACAGAAGGTGATTTGCATTTCGCAAACAAAGCTAAAAATAATACGCTATAGCTTCTACGTGAACAACTCGAGTCCACTGGGAGCACTCTTTTGGAAAAGACTCTCAGGGTCGTGCTTCTTACTCATATGCTGCAACATCTTTTTGCTTTCCCATCCATAAGAAAATATCGGATCCTGAAACTAGGATGCATAGCTCATTGTCATGGGGATTTTCGGCTAGTCTGCCGAGCTGTATCAGATATCGACGTACGATATCACGGTCGATATCACGCCGGATATCACGCTGGATATCAGCTGATATACCCCTTTTTCATGTACATAAATATGGCCCGCTGGCCATCTTCAATCAACCAGTTCAGCTCCTCATCTCCCTCCCTGAGACAAGATTCGCCTCTCACCACACTCATTAATTTGAACGGTACAGCGGTGCCTCTGTCGGCGAAGTCCGTTGAATATACCCCGGCGCGCCTCTCATGGTTTGGGCCATCTTCTCATCGCCTCCTTTACTATTCCAACATGTCAGGAGGACAGAGACGAGAAGGCCAGCTACAGGATCTAGGTCAGAAGAGTTCCCATCTTGAGAGGTTGACCTCTTTCGGCAAGAGACCGTATATGGCTGCTAAGTGAGCGAGTATATGAGGCATTCGGCAATAATAATAGCCCCAATAGATGACGTGTAGATTTCATATGTTTCTTTCGTGGTCGTAGCTTCGCCTCTCACTGTTATGTTCCTGTAAGAACGCCTGCGCCTTAATTGACGCTGCTCATAGTTACGATGGCGAAGAATACATATCTCTTCTGATGCATGGCATCTAAAGCTTGCTCCGAGGCCGCCTTCTTCAGGCTCATCACTCGCATGAAGTTCGCCGCATCAATCTACGGCGTAACTGACACAAATGGTTTCTAAACGGCAGGTTTCTCGATAGTTCGTGTATTGTAAACTTGGTTCTAGCACATCGCCTGCGGACCGAACTGAGCCATAGACCCTGCGCTAATCATGACATGTATTTGCTCGGGCCCATCTGGCTCCTAAATATCGGGGACGAGAGCATGCATTTGGCTCGGGAAGCTATGACTGAAGTATTATATGCTGCATCCCCAAAATGGACCCTGCGGAAACATCTGGAGATTAACCTGGTGATGATATCGAAGTTATTACTACCACCTCTCAGGGCGAACCAGAGTTCGCTCTTTTCACTAGCACTGGCGTTGGCGCTTTCGCAGGACACCAATACTATCCCGTAGTTGAGGACGTTATCGCTCACGAAGTCTTCCCGAAATTAAAAGGAGGAGAGGTCGCCTAGGCTGTATCAGCGCGAGTATTCTTCTATATAATATCAGTAATGTACCTTAGAGTGCTAGCCTGCCTATCCCAACTTTCGAACTGCGATTCCCAGACTGAAGTCCAGTTCCATTCAGTGCATTATAAGTTGCATCCTACTTGCCCCGGACCTAATACTTACGGGTCCCTCCTTCACTTCAACCACACTTATTAGTTCCAAATTAAGAATAATACCTGGTCTTTCGCTGTTTGCGCAATACGGAAGGGAGTTTTAGCCTCGACTACGAATCGCGAACGTAAACTTGCCGTCTTCCGTGAACGATTTAAGAAGTTGCACAAACTTCGCAACTTCTTCTTTCATGGCGGGTTGGAAAATGGTGGCAGACGCAATTTTACTCTCTTGGGCCGCCAGACATGTCGAATCTTGACATTCGAATTCCTCGGACCCGCAGAGGAGGATTTGGGATACCGGAAAATTTGCTGGAGGACTTCAAGGGCAGACATTTTGGGGGAGTAATATGAGTAGATAATGTTAGGAGGCAAGGTAGGTAAAGTATTAAGATAGAAAGGCTTTGGTAATAAGCGCTTTCGATTGCTTGGTTCGCCATCATACTAGAGGGGAGCCACGACACTAGGTAAATTTTGAATACCGGGAAGACTTCAATAATGGGTCCAGTCGGCCTTTAGATTAAGGCCCCTTAAATAGAATCGAAAGTCAATATAGCTCCGCTTGCAACACAGGGCTAAATGCAAGAGTGACGTAAGTACCTGCTTGTTGGCATGTTTTGAATGATTTGCACTCATATATCTCCCTGCCAGTACTACACCGCAACTGCTACGGCATGGTGTACGTACCTACCGGCCAAAAAATTTTCACGATTTTCCAACCTATAGTAGCCTAGCTGGTCGCAATCATATCTCCTATCCTCTCCTTGTTTGCCCAAATAATTCACCCTCTTTTTTACGCTCACACCCTCGTCGTGAAGATATGAAATGAGCTGAAAAGGTCGATAAAAATTGCTACTGCTGCCGAGGCACAAAATGCGTCATGAGCAAAAGATGTCGCGCGGTCCACGCTTCTAGGGCATATCCGTAGCCCTCTGTCTTCTTGCCTTCATTTCCGCCCTCGACGTGACAATCATAACGATAGCACTTCCCAAATATCACGGCCAACATTGAGAGTGCCGAACAAGAGTATATCTGGATAGAGCCCTTATTTGTAGTTGCCTTGTGCGTCAACTGGCCAGCCGGCTGATAACTTCAGTTGACGGATCTCTCTCATAGCAACTCCACTATCAGGAGATCCAATGAGATATTGCACGGAGTTTAATAATAACGTAACAGCGGAATTAAAACTACTCAGAATAGTTATGGGTCGATTAGCATGAAACAGAGGAATCTTGAACATGTTTTTAAGCAGGGAAGTGAGAGCATAATATCGCCGACGTGTCACAATTCACTCACAGCCAAGCCAACAAGAAGATTCATACCAAATGCTTTCCAGCTACCTGCCTAGCTAGATCAAATGGAATAGGGATCCGCCGTTCATTGCTCCGCGTATTGCGAGTGCTTTGGACGCTTTGAAACGAAATGAAATAGCTGAATTCAGTCAGAGCCAGCTTCAGCAATCCAACTTGAAAAGAGACACCAGGAAACACGGGGCGATGAAGACAGCTCTGCCGAAGCGAAAGTTCGACGCTCCATGCTCCGAGTATCCAGCAAGACTAAAAAGGAAATCTGACCACTGATGCAAGGCTGAAAAAGTTGACAACTGCAAACAAACAAGTAGGCAACTGAGCCAACATTAATGCCTATTGTTTTCATAAAGCCTCCTCAACTATGATATGAAAGGATAATGCCGACCTCAGCGATGAGAGCGTTCATAGAACGTAATATCGGCAATCTCATCAGAGAGGGGAGTCGACGTGGGACCAAACGAAGAAGAGAATGCTACATTCATCGTGTCGCCATTAGCGGAAACGAGAATCGCGACCATTCTCGTATTTGGCCTCAAGCTCGCTGAGGCACTGCTGTCCTTTGACTAACGCCTCTTTCTTTTTGATCAGTTGCTTTCGTTCTCCTTCTCGGCTAGATTTCTCGACTAGGAGACTAATGCAATTTTCATAGCCTACTTGAAGATCAGTACATTGGCGGGCCAATATGATTTCAAGGAACGTACCTTTTGGACCCCCAATCTGTAGTCCAGAGACCAGCTCGCCATAGAGATCATCGCGTAAGGCCTTGAAGAACTTGCACTGAATCCTCATACAAACAGAATCGTGGAAGCGACGAGATGCAATGACGTAGTTAGAGGTTATTTTCGACACCACACCCATCTCATATGCGTACGGCTCCTTAGATAGAAGCCCACGCAGCCGCTCATCTTTCTGGACTTTCGAATCGCGCTCGCTATTTGTCGTCTCCTTCCCGTTCACTCTGTCGTACTCGTCAAAGTAAGTCTTCTTTCGAGCGTTAAAGCGAGCCTGCTTATAGTAATCTTGGATAATGGACTGCTCGTGGGCAAGAACAGGTTTATGAAAGATATATGGGCCCTCAAGTTCGTCTTTGAGAGCTTCTGAGGCCATAGTATGTTTCTGTTCACTCAAATGGTTGCTAAGAACCTCATTGACGACCTTCCATGCTGCGCCGTAGAGTTCGGCATCAATCCATTGGTGAAAATTTTCGTGAAAGACCCTTTCTATCTTCCGGTATAGTGCAAGCTTTAGTTCGCTAAAGAATAGATTCATCGGCAAATGCCATTGCTCAATTGTCTCAAGCATCATCTTGTCGAGAACTTTTGGTTGTAATTGATCCGGAAATTTAGATTTTGAAGTTTGCTTTAGGCGGGAAACGACATCGTCCAACTTGAATATTTTGCGCAATGCAGAGAAATCGAATTTCGATTTCAATTGGGAGGCTCCATTCTCTGAGTCCCTCTTCAGTGTCTTTGAAATCTTTTTGGTCGGTGACATGTCTGGAGTACTTTGGTCCAATCTTCTCTTCTTGCTAGGGGTGGGAAGGTCCGTCGACTTTAGGACATCATCATCGGCATCGGCATCGGAGTCAGAGTCGTCAATAAGGATATAATCATCTACGCTCTTACCGCTTGACTTTGAGGTGTAAATGTCTGTGTCTCGGCTACCGCTCGTGCCCAGCCGTGGTTTCATACTCTGGAGTGCGTCTGCGAAGCACTGTTGGAGCAACTCCCAGTCGTTCAACCAGTTGCAATGCTTATGGTCGCCCTCCATTTCTAGTTCAACGTTGCGGGTAAAACCACGGAGAATGTCCGTCACGATGTGGACAGCATTGTGCGTAGGGGGCTCGGGAATTTGTTTCAGTCTTCCCTCGACCTCAACCAAGCGGAGAGTGAGTTGCTCGCGTATAGTTGGCAGAGCTCGCAGAATTTGTGCTGCAAGCCTCTTAGACAAGTATGCCTGGAGATTCTGCGTTCCAAATCGGTCTCCATGATCGCAAAAAGTTGTCGACCATAGAGGAGTGTGCTCGAAGAAATTTCGTTCCTGTAGGCGCGCGTCTTGATGAGTAAGACCATTGTCGATGTCATTCTGGGCGAGATTTTTGACGACAAAGTATCCATGGCCTAGTTGGTATTTCTTCCCATCAAGGATATTGCGCAAAGTGTCTTCTCTGCTTCCCGATGGAAGACAGTCCGGCTTTGTCAAAACTCCAACACAGCGATCTTCAGCATTCACTCGACGAGCAATTTTAGCCGCGTGAGAATTGGAAATGTCATTCGACAGAGAACAAGTAAGAAGAATGAGAGCATCTGGGTCTCTCACATACCCCGTTACTAAATCTTCCACAAAATCCACAAGAAATTGCTTGCGGGTATCCTCTGCCTGGCCAATGACTCCGGGTAAGTCGTAGAAGCTCAAATTAGGAAGTCCTGGCTGCGAAATGGATATGCAAACGAGGTTCGGGCTGAACTCCGCTTCGCACTGAGGGTATAGGTCCTCCAATTTACCGTCCAGAAAGAGTTTCATGTCCTTGACATCGCTCAACACCGCTAGTTGAGCGCGTGCAATCATCTCCTCGAGCTCCTCGGGAGAAGAGGTGGAGCTAAATTCGGACTCAGAGGGTGTCTCTAGCTCCTTCCAGCCAGTAAATCCCTTCTTACTTCCTTTGCCCGCGTTCCTATCGAGACTGAAACCCGTCCTAATGTAGACGCGTGCGTGCCATTTAGAGCCTGGATTTTCAGTCGACTCCATCTTAATAAAGAGTGGGCACCGTGTGCATGTATCGGTCGATCGTGGCGTCTTAATACCGGAGATTGCCTCTATGACAGAGGACTTTCCTGCAGACTGTTCGCCTAAAGCCAGACATGTCAGTGCAAGAGTGAACGCAAGAGAATCGGGATGGGCTTTACCTAAGACCAGACATTTCGGGAGGGGAATTCGAAATTTTTGCAGTCCAAGTCCCTCAAGCCTGCTAATCGTCTCAATGGCCTCTTTGACGTGTTGGCCTAACGGTTCAACTTCAGTCTTGGCAGTTTCATCCGATCCGTGGCGGCTATCTATTGATGAAAATTTAGACCAGACTTTACACGTAGGTTTGATTGCCAACCTGTGTCCTCGAGGGTGCTTGACAGAGAAACATCGCTCTGGGCTTGCGGCGGCGTCGCGTAGTGAGAGGGCTCAGCGACAACGTTGATATCATCATCCATAGCTGATGAGCTACAGTCTGCAGCCGATTTTTGGCTGCAAGTCTCTCCTTTGCCGAACGCAGCTTTTCTGTATGACGATCGCGTTGCACCAGGCATATTAGCAGGCGAGGCGATGAAGATGCGGGAAGTAAGGACAGAGTTGAGTAGGTGAGAGAGGGAGGAGAGAGGAAGTACGGGGCAAAGTGAGTACAGGTGAAAGAAGGTGGTCAAACCGAGAGCCTTGGCAAAAGCAGCTAGAATAGTGATCAACAACACCGAGAAACTGATAGTAGAAATGGAACAGATGTAAGGCATGTTTATGCGGGCAGGCGGCCTCCGTCTTATATTAACGGTTTGACTACTGTCTTCTCCTAACCGCAGCATCTCGAGCATTCAGTATATCAGCGACAGGACCGGGAATCCGTACAACTAGGTAGGTCCGAAGAATGCCCTCTTGCTAATGAATACTCCAGACAATATAGCCATCACGGGTATGTATTGTGAATCCGCACAATACTTGGCAGCGCCGTGAGCGAGTGAGTGATCTACATTATCATGCGGTGATAAGAGGGGAATTAGTCATACCTGCATGCACGTGGGACTTGAGGACGTGAAGAAAATGATAGCAATCTCGGGGAGAACAGGAAAATAGAGGCAATTGGAGGTTAGATATGCCAAGACCATTAAACTAGTAATGACCGTACTTAGTGTTTGCTTAGCCACTTCGTGCAAGAATTCAACGCGCCCTTATTTTCGTACGTGAGCCAAACGACTGCCTAATGGTGGCTGCAGCCATGTTCCACGTTAATTGTTCTTCGCTACGAACGTGTCGCCCATTTCTCAATGGGAGAGTGAGAACGCGAAAGCCGACTTGTCACATCTAGTGAGAGCGACATACGCTCAATCAGCGCAAATGAGATGTGCACGAGGCGTTTCAGGCTGTACCGTTTATGAGCCTATAAAGATTACGTATTCCGGTTCCATTTATCTATGATGACAGTCCGATTTCGTATTGGTGTTGACACTAATGATTTGCAAGTCGAAGCCATACTTGGGTAGATGCCGGACTTTTCAAGAATATGCAGGCTTTATACTACTCGGCGGAAAATATATAAGGGATTGTAAACCAAGATGTGCGATGCATGAAAGGCGACGATTGGGATATCGGATCTAGCCGGGTGGATCCATCGAATGTTCTGTAGTCACGTGATATGTAGATCGCCGACGCAGGCAGGGGTCAAGAAAAAGTTCGATCCGCATCATCGCATCCATCACGACATTAACTACAGTAACCACACAGCATTTTGCAGTCGCTCTCCTTCTCGCTCTCTCATCCACCCGTTCGTGGTTTTTGCCTCTAATACACTCAATCGTCAAAAATGGATCGGGACCCTTGCCCATGGAACATTCTTAGCGATTTTGGAGGTGCATTCGCAATGGGCGTACGTTCTTTCCATCGCCTTTTCTTTAGCAGCAAGCGCTAACGATTGGCTCTAGGCTGTTGGTGGCACATTATGGCACGGAATCAAAGGCGTAAGCAGACTTGCTAATCACCTCACGCGGCTCTGGCTCACATCGCTCGACGATAGTTTCGAAACTCTCCCTATGGCGAACGTCGAATCGGCGCCGTCACAGCGATCAAAGCCCGCGCACCTGTTCTCGGCGGCAACTTCGGCGTCTGGGGAGGTCTCTTTGGCACGTTTGACTGCGCTGTAAAGGGCATAAGGAAGAAGGAAGACCCGTGGAATGCCATCATCGCAGGCTTCTTCACCGGCGGCTCCCTTGCATTCCGTGGAGGCTATAAGGCCGCACGGAATGGAGCTATTAGCTGTGCCATATTGCTTGCTGTTATCGAAGGAGTAGGCATCGGTTTCCAGAGGATGATGGCGGAGAACACGAGGCTTGAGGCCCCCCCACCGCCGCCCCAACAGCAAGGCAGCGCACCAGCTATCGGCGGACCAGTAATGGTAGCATAATTTCATATAACGGGCTTCGTATGAGAAGACATTTAATATTCTCCTAGAAGAGCGGCGGTTTGGGGGTTTAGGAGTCCTTTTCGGATGGCTTGCATATCCCGCACCAGGTTTTTAATGGCTGCGGTCGGCGTTTCCTCACTCTCCTCATACTTCTGTGCTATATCTGTACCGCATATCAAGAGCGCATGTAATTATAGCTTCGGATCTTAGAAGGTAAATGAATTCTTTGTACCTCTTATACATCACTTGACGTGGCTTCTGTTTTACATAATGCTCACGCTGAGTTTCCGGCATTATGCCGCTCCTTATCTTTGAACCATATTGGACGTGGTCTTTGTGGTTTATCCCCTGCATTTTTTGCTTCACTTATATTAGGCACTCATTGTAGACTATTTCCGATACCGCGCAATGAAATAATTTCCGTTTTGAGCACCGAGCGCTACCAAGAACCCCTGCTTTCAACGTCATGGTACCCGCCCAATATTGCAAGGTCACTATGGCTTTCGAAATTTTTTATCACTCAAACAATCTCCGCGCGGCCAGCTATAAAATCTCACACACCCACCCCAATAATCTTCTCCGTTTGCCATACTTCTCCCTCAAACTGTCTAATCTGAACAATCTAACCAACCTCTTCAGCAACACCGAAATCGACTCCAAAGGTCCAAATTCTGCAATGGGCCGTCTTGTGGAGTAGATGGCGACTGCAAGTATCTAGGATGCGACCGACTCGGCGAAGCAGCCGAACCTGGTGGACGCTTTCCTCTAGCGCTAGCAAGAGACGTCAAATCGCCTGTTCACCAGACAAGATGAGCCAGGTCATGTGAACTAGGTGGATTCTTCAATCCGCAGCTGGCGGGACATGACGAGGACGAATTTCGAAGCCATAGTCGCTGAGATGATGGATCGATTAGTCAATGGCGGTTGTCTTGAAGCCCGTTTAATCCCAAGACACATCCATATTACCGATACTGGCTGTTTTCCCACTCACCCAACTCATTAGTCGACTATACTCTCCATCGCTTAGCAAATGGGGAGATCGTTGAAGGCAGGTCCCCTACACGGCCCTGGATGTGGCTTCTGCTGTTCAACTTGAACATGTGACAGCGAAATCCTACGGCATGGCAAATGCGCACATGCCAACGGAGAAGTAGGGGTCCTGGGATATTAGAATCATGGAGGAACGTATTGCGTAGAAGTGTAGGTTGGATCCGTCCCTGTGTTCTTGCCTACTGCTTACCCATGGCATCCCAATTGGATATGTGGTCATCCTAGGAACGACTTCGTTAGGAAGTCTATCGATGATGTAATCAAGCAGTATGTAGATGGCAATTTCAGGGGACTAGACAAGACGGATGGTCAGCGCGAGGAGAGTGGAAAGGCTACTCAGAAAGCGATATCCCGCTTAGAATTCTAGAACATTGGCTGTCTCTAGAGATGATTCGCGGACCAAGTTGGGGGTGAATGGGTGTTCCATGCGAGATTCTGCGACATGCATAGTTTAGAAATTCCCAAGATGAACAAAAAGTCAAGCTCTCAGCTTACGTGCACTGTCTTATCTTCCATATCTCCGTTTTATACTCAAAGTGTTCTTTACGGATTTTATAAATTGCGCAGCGACGGGAAGATCAAATCTCCCTATGAGATCTTAAACTGATAAGTTTAGCGTCGAGCACGTGATATTCAGGACATAAATACATCTGGGATATGTATCGTGAAGAAAGGGGTCTGTAGCTCTCGTCGGAGGCTCATAAACCGCTTTGTTTTTGGTTTTGTTTTTATCGTTATTTTTATTTTTATTTTTTCGATACACAAACACTAGGCGGGTCGTGCACGAAATGTAAGTCCTCTATGCTTGTACGCGAAAGATAAATATAGTCTGCCGGTTAAGATGAAGATTAGCCATGCGCTATTCAATGAAAGGATGAGAAAGTCATGATCATCTCTGAGACAAGCTGCAAGATGGACGTCGCCCTTAGGTATGCGAAATATATATGAAAATCAATGCTACGTACCTTCGCCAGGCTTGCGACCGTTTGTTCGTGCGGCTGTCTACATTCAGCCTGCAAACTCTAAGTGAGTGATACGAAATTATATAGCATTTTGTTTTGATTCTCTCGATAAACATTAATTGAACGATAGAAATTGAGCCATGCCAGCCCGCTCAATTGGGCAGATTTTTGGCCCGTTAGATTCCTTCGCCTATGTAGTAATGAAATATTTCGTTGCCCTAGGGGACATATCCCCGGCCGCTAAAAGAGATTCATACACCGTCGAAGGCCTTGACGTGAATTCGATCTCCTATAATAACCCACTTTAGTAATCGAAGTCTTCAAACACAACCTTCTTTCCCTCAAGCCAGCCCAAAACATCCTTCCTCAACGGCTTAGCTGCACAAAGATACCAAGTCTCTGCGCCCACCGCATCCAGATCGTCTTTATGAATCCTGCCTTTCTTGACCGTTGCACTCCAATTGGCCAACTGCGTCAATTTCTCATCACTACCGTCCGTAGCCGAACTCCCTGTGATGAATAGTGCCGTGCATTTAGCCAGTTCGGGATATCGTTGTAGCGTATCGGTCACGAGGTCTATATCTACTAATCGCGCCGTCCAGAACAACTTGAAATTTCCTGGAGATAGATCCAGACCAGACAGTTGACCCAAGAGAGGCGTGATCCCCACGCCACCCGCTAGAAACGGTGTGAGCTTGCCTTCTTCTTGCTGAATCTTGAATTCACCGCCGATACCCAGCAGTGGCACTTCGAAGCCCGCACGGTCGTTCTGTTTGAACAGATAGCTTGTTACGGGCCCAACCTCGCGAATCGTCATATCGAATTGTGTCTCTTTCCCACCAGTTCCCGGCGTCGAAGAAATGGTAAACGTCCGTACAAAGTCATCGTTCAAGCTCCTTGGATCATCATCCCGCATGTGCGAGTATCCGTAATCCATATCTTTAGAGAAATCCAACGCAGCCCATTGGCCAGGCGTGTACGCTATCCCTTCAGGAACTGAGAAGGTGAAACGAGATATTGTTGGTGTAAGCTTAGATTTCCTAGTGAGTTGCGCGGTTTTCTGTGCTTTTGAGGCGGATAGAGATGATTTGATGTTGCCCTCCGAGGCTAGGGTTCTTACTAGGGGGTTATAGGGGGATGGCATCTTTCGGGTGCCGCGGAATGGTAGTCCGGACTCTACGAATCTGGCTTCGTCTATTGTGATCTTGACCGCCAGGTTGCTTCCGGGTAGAAGCTGGGCTGCATGTTCCAATACGAGAATCTCGACAATGCCAGTGATGTAAAGCACGTTGCCGGCCTCGTAGTCGGGGAATGTGACGCCAATTTTCGGATTTATTTGCAGGTTACCGAGAGTTTGATAAAAACGGTTTCCAGAGTACTCCGGGTAGACAATTTCAGTGTCGGACAGGATTCTGGCAAAACCCAATAAGCCTCCTCGATGATTCGTGTCCATGTCCTCCACCGTGCTGCTTGAAAGGAAAAACATGTCTGCGCTTGAGATTAAAGCCTTTGCTTCCGCTGTTAGTGTTGACGACTGAGAGATGAGCTTCGAATTGGTCAACGCAGGCCGAAGTTCGTACTGGTTTAGATATTTTGGACAGTTCCCAAGACTCTGCTCGACCTTGTACACCAGCTGGAGTTGGTCCTGTCTTTCGGACGCACCCTCTGTCTTCTGCATTATATCCTCATAGTCAACATCGACTTCACCGAGAGCACCTGCAACCATGCGTCCACATATTTTGACTCTCTTTCTTGTCATCAGATCGATTGCAAGCCCTGCAAGCATCTTTCCGCCAACGTCTCCATTGCGATCACCTTTGACCGTTTCCCCTTTCTCTATTCCTCCAACAAGCGCCTGAACCACGGGGTCATTGACGCTATCGACTAGAGTACGAGTCCCAATAATCCCACCTCCAAGCGGCTGAGAAAAGCCCGGCTGCCCGCCCCATAGTGTTGTCCAAGGTCGATTCTGTGAGTCCAAAGTACCGATAGCAAGAAGCGGCGCTCTTTGCAACATGAACGACGCCTGTGGAGTCAGCATTGAAGAAGTAGGATTATCGAGCTCCGGAACGTGGAGTAACTTCTGCATCATCGCTTCTCCCGCATTCCAGGGCATTCCCATTGAGAACGCCATGATTGATTCAGCACGAGGCTCTCCGGTGTTTGCTCCTGAGGTTTACTGTCTTCAACTCTTTATACGTTTTCTTGCTCCGTTCTACGTAACACCTAATAACTTAATGCTGGGCAGTCTTCTTCAATCGCCGGCCGGCTGAGGATCTGCCGTATGTTTCGGCATTTGCTAAGCCAATCACGGCCGCGGACATTCCATTTAAATAGGTAGGTCAATGTCCAGAGCTTGAAGAGGGGAAATAATACGAGATCTTTACTAATCAAGCTTTGGAATCGTTCAGCCTCTCACGTGGGTCGACCCGCTCACCCCGCTAGCTGGCGATCGACAGCTTGGCAGGAGCGGTCCAAGATGTAGGGTCTGATTCCTCATCATTTTTCAGCATCGGTATTTACTAAGAATAATGGCTACATTTTGAAGACCGCTCCCTAACTTTGAGCTAGAGAGAGTTGATGCGAAATATACATGGTCCAGCCCGCTCGTATTCGCTATTGGTGACACCACTTGAATTGTGGCTTGAGGCTGATCTACAGCTGAGCTACCAGACCTCCTGTTCGCCCGCTTTCAACATCCATCACAGTCCTCTAAACCTACGATCACATAGTTCACGACGAAAGAGCACATTTCCGACAATACAGCCTCCTACATATCGCATTTTCCAATAGTTTAAGTTACCACTATCGACAGCACGCATAGCACAGCTCACTACTCATCATGGTGCGAAAAGACCGGGTCAAACCAACCCACTACCCGCGCCTCCCCTTCCACATCCTGCGCAGCACCCAACTCATTTCCTCAATAATAGTCGCAGGAATAATGGCTCATTTTCTGCGCGAGCTGTCTCACGACCACTACCGACTGCCATGGACGTTCATCTTAGTATGCACACCATTCCCTCGTGCCTGAGTCCACCACATTCTCAGCCCAAACTAACACCATACAGCTGCTCGCCGTCTCCCTCCTAACACTCCTCTCCCTAACCCTTACCATCACCCTGCACCTCCTCCACGGTCTCTCCCCGCTCCTTAACCTCTCTCTAAACTCCCTCCTCGCACTCCTCTGGACCGTCGGCTTTGCGCTGCTCACCTGGTGGTCCTCAGGAACCCTCTCCCACGTCTGCAACACCGCAAACTGGGACTCTGGCCTCGGCATTTCGATATGTAGGGAGTACAAGGCTTTGTTCTCGTTCTCGCTGCTCGGTTGGCTGGGCACAGTACTGGCGCTCGTCTTGGACGTAAATGTTTATCGCTCCACCAATCGGCGCGGGAAGTTTAGTGCTATACAGAATACAGATCATGGGCATGGTGGATATGAGGGGAAGCGGGGGTATGATGACGGTGGGGATGTGCGGGTGGTAGTGCGTGGGCAAGAGAGCAATCCGAATCCGATGGCGAAGAAGAAGGCCAAAGTCAGTGAGGGGTATGCAGTACCCGAGGAGCAGTTTGCATATGATGAGGATACGGGGTACCATGGAGCTGGCGGACAGATTGAGCGGAGCAGTATAGAGGATAGGATTTGAGGGCATTTTGGGATTATAGGCGTTTTTCTGGTTCCTGGTTTGTAGGATGTTAGTGCGGGTTTTCTCAAAATACGTAGGCACTGATTGGACTGTTTTAGACGACTTGCATACTGGGTTTATGTCAGGGCATGATGCATGCTGTATGCTTGAGTTGATTTTGGATGCTTTTGGGCTTGTGGCAACATAATCCATCTAGACTATAGTCTATGAATGCATATACATGTGTCCGACCATTCATACGGCATCTTAAATGGCTGTAAAGTCTTCCAGTCGCTTCTGTCTCTTTTGGCAATGAGCTAAGTACCAAGGAGTAGGAGTTAGAGCGTAAGAGCCCGGGTATTCTTGCTAGATGACGCAAAGTCCTTGAACCTGAGTAAAATGTTCGTTCACCCCTTCCCATCGAAGCCTTTGTCCAGTTTAGCCAATGCCGCGGCATTCTCAGCGTCATGCCGAACGCCTTGCACCCTTGCTGGCAACTCGCGCATTACCTGCTGAACCAAAGCTTCGAGATCCTTCGGATCTCTTGTTTCTAATTTTGCCTTTCCTTTGTTCGTCGTGCCCGTAACAGGGACTTTTGGCTCTCTTTTCCTCAGCATGACCTGGCCTTTGTTGTCCATATATGTTTCATATCCCTGCTGATCGAGTACTTCTTCGGGAACTTTGACGCTGGCTTTGCCTGGCTGCGTGTTGGTGGTGGTCTGAGAAGATGAGGAAGGGGTGGTTTCGGATTCTTTGGAATACCGTTCAAGAGCACGAATACGCTCTTGGTTTTCTTTGTTGCCTTCCATGAGGAAACGCAAACACATAATGGCATGTTCACGGATATAAGGATTGTGCTCATCGTAGCTACAGCAATTAAGTACAGCCTCAATGCCGTTTAGTGGCCGGATTTGGTCTTGCACTTGCTTGTTCTTCCAGACGAGCGAAGAGAGGACTAGGACGGCAAGTTTCTTGAGATTGCGCCATTCAAAGTCGGAAGGCTCATCTTGGGCCTCTTCAATGTATGGCCTCGGTGATGGCATATAGCCTTCCGGTGCAGGACCGTTGGTGGAGGTGTCGTAAGGCCGTTCGACAGCCACGGCTTGCGATGCTGTTTCAGCGAAAACCTGGGTGTTACCCCTGGCTGCAGCTGTAAGGGGTGGAATAGATATCTGCCCTTTTGGAATGGCGGTATCAAGCTCTTTGAGAAGAGTCACGAGCTCATTAGAGATTTCCCAGTTGCTCAACATGCCTTTCCAGGTTACATTTTCGGTGAGAATCGCGAAGAATTCAAGGTACTGATACACGCCTTCATACATGCGTTCCATGTCCCAAAGATTCAGAGGAAAGTCCTCAGGCTGGGCATGACCAGCTCGTATCTGTCCCTGAAGGAAAATGAGTGCACATGTCTGCGGGATGATGTGACGCCGAAATTCGGTGAGAAGGAAGTTAACCATGTGGGCATCACCCTGATCAACTTCCGGTGGCCCCGATTTCATCGAGCTTTTTGGGGGATTCCGAGTAGCTCGCGCGCGGAAGATATTGGTCAAAAGCTTCATGATAACTGCCTGCGCCGGGGAGATGATGTCTTTGGACCTGCTACGCTCATCAAAAACCGCTCTTCGGTAGGCAATAAGCTGCTTACTCTGATTCTCGGAATGCATGGTAGGCAAATGGCAATAGTTGATTCGCAAGAATTGCCTCCATAATCTTGACCATGAACTTGAAGTAGAGCTCTTCTTCCCGTAGATCCCAAGCTGCAACAAATATCAATAATTCCCTTAGAAGGTTCCTACCGTTATCTTGGGCTAGTAAAAGATGGCATCGCACACCATGCATACTTCTAATGCTACTGAGAACGGTGGGATCGTGGTGATATCCGGGTTGGCCCTCGGAAGGCTCGACGATCCCGGCCATGATTATCATCGGCAAAACCTCGATTTCGGTGGGCCCCAATATTAGCGGAACGTCAGTAAGCAGACCGCGGCCTTCATCGCCTGGAATATCGTCATAATCGTCATCGGCTTCATCATCCTCAGGAGGAGGCGACGACGGGGAGGCTACATCTGATGTCAGCGCAGCCGTAGGACGATCCGTGTCTGGCTCTAGACGCTTCAACAAGTCCTCTTTGCCATTTTGAAGGATCTCGGCCCCGAAGGAAGGCGGGTAAGTCACGCGGAAATCGATCTCACCTGCCGGGGAAGAGCGCCTGATGCCAGCATCCAGAACGGGTTCATCCAATATAGGTCTTGATGGTTGCTTTTCGTCTACCTTCGTATTACTCAATGTTTCACCCCTAGCATCATCGGGAGAGGCGGCAATCACGGCTGATCGCATCCTGTCTACCTCCACTTGCAACTGGTTGATGCTTTGCGCCAGTGCTTGGACGCTCTCCTCATTCTTGGCATGTTGGTCGATTACCTTGCGGTATGCACTAGACTGCGTGATTTCGTCCCGATAACGAGCGACAACATCAGCGTAAAGCACATTCCATTTCTGATGGCGTGAGAACACTCCTTAATCCATATTCTTCCAAATTTTACTCACATTCTTTTCTTCTTCATTCATAGCCTGCCATCGTCTCTTGCACTCGGCGGCGATCTCGGTAGCCCCAGCTTTCTCTCCCTGCTGTGCAAGGGACTTCTTCACCTCGTTCCCTATCTCGCCAATGAAAAGAAGAAATGGCGATGATGCTGGCTGCTGAGGAATCCTGTACACTTCGGGGCCGTAAGGCGTTCGCCGTTGTTCACTTTGTGCCTGGTCAGCGTTTGCGTTTGCGCCTTCATCACGGCGAGGTAAATTATCCATCTGGTACTTCATATCTGCGAAATTAGGAAGCTCGTTATCAAGGTGGCTGTCGAAGAGGTCAATCCACAGCATGAGCTTCCGCTGCTCATTACGAGCAATCAAATTGTTGAGATATTGGAGGCAGGTGATGAGCAGCTTCTTGTCTGAAAGCACAAATCAGCGACGTCGTGGTGAAGGCCTGCTATATCCCTCACAAGCATTGATGACACTCTGCCATCTATCCTCCTCCTGTGTACCCGCTTCACCGTCATAACCCCTCGCGGTCACCCTCACACAGACGTTGATCAGGGCAAATATGTTCTTATCAAACAATCTGTCCGCCGAGAGATTCTGCGCCTTCTCGCCAAATGTGAGCACATTGCGGGCTATAGCGACCAGCTGATTCAGTCTTTCAAGATCTTTGAGGAGACCTGCGGCATACGAAGCTATAAGAGGGCCAGAGAGTCCCTCGTATTCAGGCGCGGCGGGGTCTGGTGCTGCGAAGCATCGTTGTTCTAGAGTGGGAATCGCGGCTTTCAGGATGGCTGCCAGGTCATCCCAGAACTGGTGCGACAACCCGAGCTCCTCGCTTTGCACAGTCAGTATTTAACAAGTACATTGCAAGGCGCGGCGACGCATACCGGAGCTCAAAGCTACGCCGCGTCTCTTCAAGCGTCTTCTTGCAAACATTCTGGTCCAGCATGCGCAGCGTCTCGGACTTGATATAGCCAGGATTATTGAAGTGAATATTATACGGTCCGAGGGCGAGTCTCAACCTCGTGAGACGTGGATGCGCGGTGGGCTTCTCCTCCGGCTCTGGATCATCCATGGCGGGCCGCGACCAGTCATGGAAAAGACGGTGTTGTGCGATCAAGTTGCGGTAGAGCCAGTAGCGGATCGGTGCTGGCGACTGAAGGATAGTTATGGTCTTTTTCTCCACGAAAGCACCCACGGTCTTGTCCCAGGCGGCCTTCTGCGGCTGTCGATTGGCAGACATTAGGACGATTCTGTGATGCCAAGACGCAGCTCAGATTTCTCGGTTAGAGTGCGGGATGCGGCGTCATCGGAGGGTTTGAGCTACCCCGCCACCGCCACCGCCACCGCCACCGCCACCGCCACCGCTACTCCTCCGGTGTGCCTCGTCGACACCACTGCCTAGTACCATACCTGAGGCCCTGCCATGGTTTTCATCTGAAGGCACGATGGATCAACATCACGATTCGCTTCCCTCCTCTACGAACCAGCATGGAATCTCGAAGCAGTATATACACAATTCATTCCCTATATTATCGCAACGGTAGTTCTCGGCGCCTGCATGAACCACTCGAGATGTTTTCCTGGACTCCTAAATGCTCCCACTCTTTGATAGCTTCCATCACTGGCTTTCATTAATATTAGCCCGCGGACTTGATCTAGATCCCCCTCGGATGACGCAAACACTCCAACGCCAACGCCCAAGGTCAGACACCAAGCAATAGCTGTTTCACCGCCAATCGAGGATGATTTCTCATGCATCTTTGAAGCGTGCTGCAGCAACCAACCCAATTGGCAGCTGTCGACCGAGGCATTAAGTCGTTCAGATATACTCGGATCTAGTTGATATAGGGGCTTCTCACGGTCGAGGACCCATGTTCCGACAGGCTGATGAACATCCGAAAGCACACTATGCCCATCAAAATACGCGGGTCGCAATGGCCCATTGATTTCCAACTCCGCGCTCTTTAAATGCCCGAATAAATTTTCCCGGTGCAAAGGTTCAGAGCGACACCCCAGGATCTCCGCAGAAGCCCTGAAGTTCCAGTACTTATCCACGTACTCGACAGCGGTGTCTAGTGATGCCCATGACCACGATGGTGCTCGCCATTCGGATGGAGCAACAGCGGAAGAGGATGGCACTCGTTCCCAGGTCAGATCCTCTACTAAGTCGTTTCGCCAGAGCCCTGCGGCATAGTCCCAACCGAAATTGGGATTTGCTAATCTCGCAATTGCGGATATGGCTGGTAGCTTATCCGACGGAACAGACAGGTTCCTCTTTGTGTAATCCCTGATTGTATTTCTCCAGAAACGTTTAAATCCACCGCCATGCTCTGGATAGTCATATCCTCGAAATAACTTGTGTGTCTGAAGGTAACGATCCAATGATCTGATACCGCCGCCATCGGAATGAAGCCTAATTCTACAGATCCAATACAGCCGCTCTCTACCGTAGTAGAGCTTCCTTGGGGATAGAATCGTTTCCTGGAGCGTCCAAGCGCGTTGGTTCAAGGGGTCAGTCTGTGGACTAATATCTTGGGACTCCGAATCCACCTCTAGGGTGAGAGATCCTGCGTCTTCGAATGCTTCGTCCCTGAGTCGGATGGTACAGCGCGTTTCTCTCGAATAAGTCATGTCCTCTAAACGAGAATTAAGAAACCCGTCGTGGCAGTTTTTGGTAGATGCAGCCACAAGTGTGATAGTCGCTTTGCTGTATATACTTCCCATTTTGCCTATCTCTGTTGCCTTATCTGTTTCTGAATCTTGCAATATGCAATATGAATCGATCCATAGAAAGCGAAGGCCTAGTCGCTGAGTGGCGGTTATTGCATCTAGTATGGTTTTCGGCATCCTTGAAGGCGGTATTGCCTTTACGTATTCCACAAGCAATGCTTCCGTCGTTGCATGTTTCTGCGGGCCCCCCCAGCAATAGCTTAGGGCAGCATATGAGCCTCTCTCGCCCGGTGTACTAAGATAAAGCCGTGGCAAGTTCTCCCCGTAGCCATTGACATCGATTAAGCGTTTGGGCAGAAAAGCGCCCTCGTATGCGGATTTCCAGTCTCGGCAAACGGGGTGTTGCTCAAAACATTCCTGCAATTTATTTGTCGCCCAAGAAAAGGCTCGGGATGAGCCGACATCGAGATGTGATCGTTCATTAGGAAAGAATTCGAAAGCCTGGTCATCTAAATGTGGATTAGGATATGCCAAAACCACTTATATGATGCTTGCTCGGTTAAACTTACCCTTGTCAGTTGTAGGAAGGAATTTCAACTTATACTCGAATTTATCAACATCCACATAAATGATTACACGCTCCGGTTGTCCTGGTATCGCATAAAACCGATAAGTTCTTTCCGTTTCACCAACCCTAAACCCATCATTCCCATTCGCTATCTCCCAATCGACATATTCTTCATGCCTTTCTTTCAGGTGCTTACAAATTATACATCCTGCAAGAGAACCCTCAGATATTTCGAAGATCTTCCTAGAGTATGTGGTGCCCATCTCGGTGAACATTTCTGACCGGGTCTGGTAAGATGCGAACAACTCCCGACATGCTGAACATGCACCATCGATGACTTCCATAATGTTAAATAGTGTTATTATGGCTGTATCGGCGCGTTAGGTTTATAACCATCGGATTTGGAGAGGTCTATATAAGAATGCGGTGATGGCATACGCTCCTGGTCAGCACTGAGGCATATGGAAGGCTATGGTGGAAAAACAGCAAGATCCAATAAATGAAAGTAGTTTAGGTGCCAGAGTACGAGATAAATAGAATAATATCCAATGTAGTATTATAAAGCATTTCTAAGAAATGCGGAAGAACTTTGATTTCAGAGTCAATAGGTCGAAGCATTGAGGATAACGTGTCGATCCTTTGAGGAACATTGTGGCTGAGCCTTACCCCAACCAGAGTGGAAGGCTCTGTACAACCCTCACTAGAAATGAGCACAGAGCATCACATAGAACCTTCTGCCTTTCTTGTTTTAAGATATAAAGGTGACACTTTGTTATCGTAAAAATTGACTGTCGAATTTGGTTGCTCGAAATTACTTGACTGCGAAGCAGAGCTAGCCAGGATGGAGAGAAAGACGACGACATATCTGGGCTACTACTAAGAGCCCTAAGGTACTTCGAAGACCGTAGTTTCCTTTTCTAGATTAAAATAAGGTTCCGTTCGTTCCGTGATAGGAAATTGTAGCTGGCTCTCTTTCCGTTGGGATGGTCACCTCTCGTTCCAATCGCGGTTATATTTGTAGCGGCGTGCGATACAAACCCCCCTATCCCCTCTATAAATTCTTCTTTCTTTCCTACCCATAAGAAATCAAGCACATCAATTCTCGGAATTGATAAGAAGCATCGTCATGTCTCACGCAAAGCCACATCGCGCTTTCATCACAATTATCGCTTCTCTAAAGCATAAGTCGTTGACGAAACACCCTCACTCAAATATCTTAGCTCGATATACTTCATTCGAAGTAGGACTGCAATATTCGTCCCTTGAGCTCGACGAGCTTGATTAAAGCTATAAGTTCAAGCCGACGTGTTGGCCAAGAAACATCCATGACCGAACAAAGTCTATAAAATGTAATATAACGCCCCAAGTCCGAATTTGTCCTTCCGAAAGCATCGATTATAATAGAGTCATATACCTGTCAATCGAAGAGTCCCTCCTATTTAATGCGAACCTGCTGAACCTCCACGCAAAATAGTCCAACAAACAAGCTAGAGATAGCGAAGAGAAATAGGGAGATCTATGATAACAATGAACTTATACCCGGTGAGAGAAAGAGGAGGGAGGTATACCGCACATCTCATTCGATAGGGTGGACCTATAATGCCTACACTGTGGGATGGATATGCGCGCTGGTGAGGGAACAGACCACAGCCACGGCCATGCTAGACGAAATACATCCGGATCTAGCTAAGCCATCAAATGACTATAATTCATATGCTCTAGGAGCTATCGGCAAGTATAATGTCCTTGCAACTTGCCTACTGAAAGGTAAGGTCGGAGCTAATTCTGCGGCGAATGTGGCGACTTACATGGCTAGCACTTTTCCGTCCAATAATGTCGGCCTTATGGTTGACATTCGGCAGGGGCATTCTGTCTAAGGATAGACTCGGCGACCTGGCGGCCAGTACACCAGTCGATCAGTACCCTGGGGTAGTCTAGCGAGATTTCGGAAAGGCAGAAAATGATAGCAAGTTCGAACGGACCAGCGCGCTAGATTACTCCCTAAATGTACTGTTGGTAGTATTGGCGAAACTGGAAACCAAGTGTGAGATGAATAGATATAGGATACCTTAGCATTTAGACGAGCTGAGATAGGAATAGACGAAACTGGCGCCGAAGTGTCTAATGCCACAGTCACTTGGAGGCGTGCTGAAGTGGATTGCGGCTGTGCTGGTAAGGGCACAACGGATTGCGCCGCTACCCGGGATAATGATGACGGAGAAGAGGAAGGGAAGGACTTTCCATTCTACGACAGAGTCTATGTGGCAAAAAGGAAGCCTAAATATATAAGTGCGCACTATAGTCTAGTCCTATTTAGTAATGAAGTCATTAAGGACGCTATTTCTTGAGATAAACCCAATAAAGATCTTGGTGGTAACGTTCTCTGTATTGAAATGGAAGTAGTGGGGCTAAAAAAAAATTCCTGGAATACATATAGCCGAGTGATGCTGATGAAGAGCAAATATTGAAAGGTATACTTAGCTAAATTCAATAAATTTGAGTCAAGCTAGTAGTAAGTTTCTGGAAATAGACATTTTTGATGCCGTCTCTACGACCGGCAAAAATATTGCACAGGTAAGGTTCAAGAAGGATAGAGAAAAAAGATATTAAGATACTTAATTGGCTTACACCTGTTGAATATGCCTCTTAGTGTAGCAAATTCATTAACAGATGACAGGAAGGAACCGGGCAATAGATGTTAAATTCAAACAAGTTTAAGGAGTGGCTTAATAACGAAGGTAACCAGACCTTGCTCTGCGCGGGTATACCGGGAGCAGGAAAGACTATAATTACATCTATAGTTGTTGAGCACTTTTGGATTAAAATTTAAAAAGATAGCAGTGTTGTATTGTAGGCTAATACTGCGACTTCCGACAACAACAGGAGTAAAATCGTGCTAATCTGCTAGCAAGTCAATTAAAGTAGTTCAAGAAATGCTTTGCCTGAGAACCTAAAGAGCCTGTACTAACATTTTAGGAAATGATGAACTGGCCCTGTATTTGACGAAATCTCGAAATTATTTCAACGTGCCATAGATAATCTATTTAAGGATACCCATCCCTAGCAATATATTAGACAAATTCCAGGGTTTTAATAGATATTGCAGAAGGCACCTGTCAGAAATCCTCAGCCTTTAATTAGAGACAAGAGAAAGTCTATTTTTGACCTGATGGTTTATTTTAGAGATCATAAAAGAGTTCGAAGCAAGTATATTATTGCAAATACGTGCCAGGGATGAGAATGGATCCCCTCATGAATTAGTCTACGGTTGGATATATTAGACAGCTATTGTAGGACTCACATAAAGGATTAGACTAGACGTATAAGTAGGCAATGAGAAGAATCGACAGCTAGTAGGAAAGCCTTTAGAAGCTCGCGAGAATATCCTTAGATTATCTGCACGAAGAGAACACACTCTCTGGCTGAGCTCCAACGCGCTCTAGCAGTCTTGCTTGGGAACTAGGTGGTGGATAAAGGCTTCATCACTAGCATTAAAATTGTTATTTCTATTTGTGTTTGCTTAGTCACCGCGGAGATCCAAGGCGACATCGATCGATTAGTCCATTATACCACGCAAGAATATTTTGAGCGGATGTCATGGCTTCCAACAGCAGAAATGTACATTATAGCAACCTGAATTACCAATCTTTTATTTAGTATATTCGATGGCAGGTTTTGTTGAACGAATAATGAGTTTCAAGACCGACTGCAGGCAAACAAGCTTTACAAGTATGCTGCCCAAAATTTGGGAAATTATGCTCGAGCAGAGGAACGGTTTGTTCTGGGGGAATAGTTGGTTTTAGGTTTTCTTGAGAGCGGAGCTAAAGTGGCTGGGGCGGCCTAGAAATTGATGGCTGAAAGCTATAGTCAAAAGGTGTTAAGAAAATAACTGGAGTACATCTAGCGGCATACTTCTGAATGGAGGAATCTATAGCTGTTCTAATCAATAGAGAGAATGATTCAAACTACAAGGATAGTGAAGGCTGGACGCCACCGTCGTGTGCCGCAGAGAAGGGGTAGGAGGCGGTGGTAATGCTGCTGCTCGACAAGAGTGCTAGGCTGTAATCCAAGGATAGTAACGGACAGACGCCTCTGTGGTGGGCAGCAAAGAAAGGGCATGAGGCGACGGTTATCCTGCTGCTCGCTAAGTATGGTGTTGATTCACACTTTATAGATGTTATAGGTCAGACCCTACTATCCTAGGCCATGATAGAGTTTACCCACACATACACACGTGCGAGGGGTATTGAGATCTTCTAAACAAATAGCGCACTTGATATTGTGGTGATGGTTGCTACTTAGCTAGTTTGTCTTGCTTTAGGAAGATCACATCAAGTAGGATGAAACCATTAAAGTACAAAATAAGTTTGCTATTAGGATATCTCACAAATAGCGCAGAAATATGTACAGAGCGAAACGAATCGTGACGCACACAGAATTGCCAAGCGCGCCACGTCAGAGAGCCCAGTGGGTCTTCAATCTCGGAACGAATAAAATGTGAGCCTCGATACATGGAAGTGGTATCTCTCACGGGCATATGACTGTTCCGGTCTTCACAGCATGCAGCATCACCTAGTCGAATCCAAAGTAAAAGATTAAAATGATATAAAGAAATGTGAATGGGGTATCATTATAATCTTGGAAAATTTTACAAACCCTCCGCTTTTAGTCTTGCCGCTCTGAAGCGGCTCACCTTTCTGACCTTACCATCCTTCTCTTCCATGATCGGGTCAAATTCGTCTTCTTCGGTTGGTTTGAAGCTACTCTGTCCCTGGATAAACTTGTTACGCATCTTGTGATATTCTACTTGGATTTCGCGGTTAATGGAAGCAGGATCAAATTCGTCGGGAGCCTGAGGGGCAGAGACTTCAGGGCCTTTCTCAACTATACTATTGGCAAGTGTGCGCCCGGGGGGGCCTTGAGGTATGGGTGGCTGTTCGTGGACGGGAGGAGTAGGCAACGTTTGGAAGCTTGTTTGTACTGTTGTTCGGGCGCTCTTGAAGCGAGATACTTTGGTTGGTTTGAAAGCTGGAGGAACAGGTAGGCGAGCAGCTGACCCAGTGCTTTCAACGATAGTTTCGGATATTGTGGGAGCAGTAATGGCGGACGTTTGGGCAGACAGTGGCTGGTCTCGGATAGGTTCAGGAGCGGATGAGATATCCAAACTTTCAGCAAACCGTACTCCTTTCTTCTTGGATTCTAGAGTGGCTGGTACCGATCCTGCAGTATCTATGGGCTGCCGAAATTGCTCGTCCTTGCGCACGACGAGTCTCCGAACATCGTCGGCATGTTCAGCGAGCGGATGCATGTCAGGCCGAGGCCCAACGTTCTCCATCATACGTGCATTCAGCTTCTTCTCGAGCTCCATCATCTGCTGTCGGTACTCATGGGTAACTTCACGTCTGGTGCTGCGGCCATACTGGTCTTCTTCTTCGCTTTCCTCATCACTATCATACTCCACATCATACTCGTTATCCATCTCCCCATCCGAATAATCACCACCTGGAGCATCTAGATTGATCTCAGCAACAACTTGCCCAACCTCAGAAAGACCATATTGTAGCATCTGTCTTCGAAGGGCAGCGGCCTCCGGGCTTTCGTCCTGCGGGATAATAGGATACTGTGCAATTTCTTCATCGTCATCGTCGAGTTCGATGACCTTTGTACCACGATTGAAATTGTAGTCCGCAAGATTTTCGTTATAACCAGTAGCCCTGAGTGCTTGTCGTCCAGATAGCGCCTCGTGGGGTGCAACCTGTTCTACGTCTTCTGCAAATGACACGGACTTCTTCGATCCAGCAGGTACGGGTACAGTCGTATTAGGTTCCGAGATGGCGGCCGGTTGTGGTGCATGAGCCAAAGCCTTTCCATCCGACGTTGCCACTGAGGGTGCATCCGAAGGAGGAGTGGAATAAGTCTTCGAACCCCCATCTTCGTGTCCAACTCCCTTCAACCCACTTTTCCGTAGCGCCTCCACGATCTCAGGCGCCGCTTTCCCAGGCTGCTGCACACTGCTAGATATAATGTTCCCCTCTTCATCCAGCTCTTCCTGAATATCCATTAGAGGCAAACCCTCCTCGTTTTCCATGTCCGGCTCTAACAGCACCGAAGCGCCGGCGAGCTTCTTCTCCGCATTCTCTAACTGTTTTTCGACGGTCGATATATTTTGCTGGACATAGTCAACTCGCCTAGAGATTAGGTCAACCACCTGGTCAGCAGTGCGTTTGTTTTGCCTGTCTCGCCCTAGCAAGTCTTCGACTTCCCTTTCATTGATATGCTGACCGCCGAGCGTGCGACCTATTTCGAGTATCTGGCGGGGTGAGGGGGAGTTTCCGTTTTGGATCTCTTCTTTGAGCATCTCGTACTCCAGCTCCCACGACCGCCAGTTCTTCAGCGACTGCCGTAGCTTGGTCACATTCTCTTCTAGCTGCACACGGCGGCGCTCAACGTTCGCCATAGTATCTGGGACCGTAGTAACCATTATTGTAGTAGGCGACTTGTCCAGTGGAGTGGGAAGAAGCGCCAGGGAATCGATTTGTTCGAGGTTAAAACAAACTCAATGGGACGAAATCTTGGCGGCAAATGCACTGTCGATCCTTCACATTCAATTTCGCCAACTCGCTTAGTCATTCCATCGTAGACTAAACCTCACATCAAGCTCTCAAGCCGTCGTCGTCCCCTGTCTCCTGTCCTTAAAACGCCCACCATGTCGAAGCCCGCCCACCGCGCCGGCGGCGCCCCCAAAGCTGCCGTAGACAGTGGTGCGTCTCTCTCCCGCACGCTACATTCTCTCTCCATCCAGTCCCTATCCAAGGCCCCCGCTGACAATCCCCCAGACATTTGCCCCGTTTGCAAATCGTCACGCTACTTGAATCCGAATATGAAGTTCCTCGTCAATCCCGAATGCTACCACAAGATGTGCGAATCCTGCGTCGACCGGATATTTAGCCACGGCCCTGCACCATGCCCCATCGCCGGATGTAAAAGAACGCTACGGAAAATGCGGTTTCGGGAGCAGACGTTCGAGGATCTGAAGGTGGAGAGAGAGGTCGATATACGCAGGCGGGTGGCAAAGGTGTAAGCATATACCAATTCATGCTGCAATTCAAACGACTAAGGAGCTAAACGTGGGTTCTAGGTTTAATAAAAGGGAAGAAGATTTTGAGACACTAAAAGATTATAACGATTACCTCGAAACCGTGGAAGAAGTGACCTGGAACCTCATTCTCAAGATAGATGTCGAGGCCACGGAAAGACGTCTCCGCCAATTTGAAGAAGCACAGAAAGCGGAATTGAATCCCAACGTTGCGCGGCGCGAGACTCAATCCGATTCCTCAGCACCGTCCGACGCTTCGCGAGTCGTACTCAAAAAGGGTGCGACGCAGCGTAAAGCCCTCTCTGCCTCATCAGGAAACACTCCGAATCCATACTCAAGTCAAGATGGAACAGAAGATACTGGATTCACATTTCGGGGTCTGAAGAAGCGCACCGCGCCGGAGCCCCAAAAGCCATTCGATCCGTACAGTGGCTGGAGCGTGGAGCCGCAATTCTATATCTTACAAGACGACTACAATGTGGAGTGGCTTACTCAGTCAAAGAACGATATACAGCACCTAGCTGGCGGCTACAACATCAAGGACTTCTACTCCCAGGCTCTCTGTGAGGCCTTCAGCGGCTTCGGCGTATTTATTGAAGATGAAATAGTGGCGCGGGACAGGCAAGTGTCAGGGGACGAGACATTAGCAACACAAATGGCTGCAACGGCGGGGACGGGTGCGAAAGATGTGCGTATGGATGATGTGTTTTGAGCTTTATGATACCCCTGCATTTCTAGCGAGCATTTTCTGGCGTTGCAGGATCTCGGTCATATTGGCGATGTATGAAGTATGCTATCCGCTTTCGAGGGAGAAGCTACATGCGTGCATTATTCAGTTAGTTTGCATTTTACGGCGTATTCGGACTTTTCTTGTTTATGAGCAATTGGGGATGAGCATACTTATCCCTGGCTGTTCCCTGCTAGATAGTCTCTAGGCAATAACACATAATATTAACTCTCATCCTCTCGACAGTCGGGAAATGCGAGCAAGGTATCTACGAAACAAAAAGTCAAACACAAGTTAACAAAATTTGTCCAAAGGCGAGGAGGTAAATCGCGTATCTGTCCATTTCAAATGGTATCGACCTTCTCAAGCAACTACTGATGCACCAAGAGGTTCTCTGTTTACACTCAACCATGCACCATGTATGCAGTACCACTACTGCACCAGTCCTCTCAACGCCGATCATGCAATCGAGGACGAGCTCCCTAAGAAACCCCCCCACCCTTGTAAACAGCATCGAAAAACCATTTCCGCCTGCTCAAACCCCACATACATAAGAATATGCAAAACGCCAAAAGTGGTATCTACGTAGAACGCTTATATGAGAGAAAGAAATAGCTTTCAGCATCCAGGAAAGACTGTCTGCAAAATAGACCGGATGAATGTAGGGCTACACGCCTCCCGCAACCCTTTCACGCTCGTAGAAGACAATATAGGCCTTCTCGTTCTGCAGCCGGTTTTCCTGCGACAGTTTGCCGGGCTCGAAGTCCGTAACCTTATCGTCGTTAAAGGAGCGCCATACGCCCTTAGTCTTGTCCTTGACCATCGCCATGTAGTGCCCACCACCCAATGTAGCTCCAATGTGCCAAATTACGGCATATGCATTGTAGATATATGGTCCGTTCATGGCAGGATCTGTCTTCAAGCCGGTCAACTGCGCCGGGCCATCTCTACAAGTTGAAATAACATGTGCTTCTTCTTGTTCAGTAATGGGCGGATTCATGAAAGGACCGATATCCAGACCTTGGAGTGGGAAATGGATTGGCGTCCTGACCTTTCGCGCATTCTCGGTACGAGACGCACTAAAGCGCTTGAAGTGCATAACTAGATATTCCGGGGCGCGGGTAATCGTAATCTTCTTTGTAGCTTCACGATCTTGCTTGCAGCGAGGGCATCGCCAAATATCATCACCAGCAAGCCGTTCGGTTGAGCAGTACGATCGCAGGCAGTCTCGTATGTCAGCCTGCCCTGAGCGTGGAATCTCAACGCTTATACTCCAAAAAGCCTCGTAGGTTGTGCTGGTAGTTCCACACGTTGTACACCTTAATTGAGAAGCATGCTGGCCGGCAAATATCTGGCCGATCATTGAGTCTTCACGATGGAGGTAGCGATTCCACTCAATCCTTGCAACATAGGGGCGAGGAAGCCTTTCGCGTGCCAATTCTTCATTTTCCGTGAGCTGTTTCAGCGGAGTTCTGTTCCAGTTACGGTTGAGATCTTCATGGAAACAATCAAGGACAAATTCAAGGAACTCTTTTGCGTCTTGTTGCTCATCAATACCCCACTGCGAGTTCATGCGTGCACTGTATTTCTGTAAAACATTAATATGTCCATTAGCATTAATTGAAAGATAATCAAGTGATCGCTTACCCTAAAAGTACTTGGGCGAAGACTGCTGACGTCACCCTTGTATAGATTGGAAAGAAGTGTTGCATATGCTTCAGGAAGGATACCTTTGGTTCCCTTCCAATTATCGGTCTGAAGATCTCTAGCATATCGACCAGATAAGAAGATGTTGGTAAGATCCATATTGGCGCTTAGACATTGGACAACGGAATTCATATAGCAAGTGACACCGAAGTTAATAAGACCGGTCCTATGGAGCTTTCTTTGGCCATATCGTCCAGGAGATACGTAGACAGGCAATTGCGTTGTACGACCTTGGGGAGCTACTTGGCGCTCATGTACGCCGCTATAGCTCACTCTTGGCACTGAAGGTGGAGGCCGTGAAGGTGCAGGTGGAATAGGTGGCGGGATGTACTGACTCGTGGGCTGGGGACGGGATGGGGGATACATCATGGACTGCTGTTCTACCTCGATCTCTGGAAATCTGCGTAGGAACTCTTCGGTGCTCCGATACATTGGAGACTCAAGCTCCTCATCATCTTCTTCGGGCGCTTCAAAGACTGCCCTGCCTCTGCGGGCTTCCTCCATCCATTTGCGCTCCTCATCAGGGTCCATTGTAGTGTATTCGCGCATTCGGCGTTTGTGCAGGTTAACTCGGCCGGCATCAGTTGCGGCCGGTACTCGCCGAATGGCGCGAGCAGGCTTAGAGCTGCCATTGGTAATTCGGGTGATCGTTGTCGGCGGCGTCAGTGCTTGCATTCCTACCAAGTCTGTCCACGCATCGATGCCTCCCATGAGAAAGACAGGCGGTCGCTTAAGTGGCTTTTCCGCATTGAACTCATAAAGAGTGTCGTAAAGCCGCTTGAGAGTCGTTTCCTTCTCGCTGCGATTGTGTTTGTGGAGGAAAGCATTCGTTTTGGTTGACTGATCATAGTAGACAACAAGATCGTATTTATCTCGCTGGTCAAACATTGTCTGCTCTCCGTCTGGAGAGAGCACGAGGCGATCCTGCAGCTGCTCCGCAGAGTAACCGTCCTGCAAAGCTGTAGGTTCAACACACATAACCGAGGTGGAAAATATATGTCCAAACTCAAAGTCTTCTCTGTTTCGTACGTCGATGAGGAGTATGTTGTACATTCTAATGTAGTCATAGAGCTTTTCGGCAAGGATCTGGAGTTCTTGTGGCTTGCTAACAGATTTTCGACGAGCAGATGGGCCTTCCTGGCTATTTTGGGGTGGGAAATAGGAATCAGAATCTGCGTTCGCGCCAGGTGCATACGAAGATATACTAGAGGCAGCTAGAGAACTGTTACGGCCGCCCGTCCCTACCATGCTTCTAGCGGTACTTCGAGGAGCGGTGATGCTAGGAGGTAATGACATATTTCTAGCGGGACTATAGGTTGGGCTTGGTTCCTTGGGTAGCGATGCGGCAATCTGAGTATTCAGCGGCAGCTTTGGAGGATGGGGAGGTGGCATATCACGAGGACCCATAGGCCGATTTGATGATTGGTAGTCTGTCGGTGAAGGCATCTTGATTGATGGTTCCTGATGTGCCGAGCTATTGATAGTCTCGGCTGGTACTGAAGGGCCTCTGAGTCTGGCAAACCTTTCGGCAAGGTCATTTGGATTTACAACACCGTTTAACGATGCAGTACTTTGATTCAAAGCTCGGCCATGTAAACCCTGGGGCTTTGGATGAATCTGGGGTTTCCGCCGATATGAGTCTACAGAGTCAGCTGGGGAAGCTCGCCCGTTCGGAGCACCGGATGGGACATCAGGCAGCATCAATTCGTCGTCTCGTCGACCATACGAACTCGTAGAGAGACGGGAGCCCTGAGAGTTGGAGGCCTCGGTTCGGATAGTCTTTTGCGAGCCAGCAGAAGATGGGCGAGATAAAGAAAAGGCTAAGGAGGAATGAATGCCGGCTCTTTTGTTTTCATTTACGATAATGTCTTTGATACGCATAAACTGTTCTTCGGACGATCTTAGCTCCTGCTGTTGCGTTAGTCCCAGGCTTACGGCTTATCTTCTAGCATAATTTGACATACTTTCTGCAGGTCCCTGTACTCGCGATGCATTTCGCTGCGGCTGACTTCGATTCGATCATAGTAGTCTGGGTGTCGAGGAAGGGCCTCGACCACGATGTGATAGGCGACCAGGTACTCCCAGTAAGCGGCCGCGCCCTGGCGGGTAGAGACCCTCCATTTTGCATTATTGTAATGGGTCCTGCCTGCATGGAGCAATCGTCCTATCTGCGTTCGATTAGAAGCTAACCCAAGTCCATCGCGCTGGAGACAACCATACAGAGTCATGCTTCAATGCAGCTACGTGCTCACTTGCAGAAGCAGATATCTCAGCAAGAGAGGGCATCGAGCCGGAGCCTCTCCCATCGCCCACTCCAGCATCAGCACCACTGCCCTCTCCTCCCCAGCCATCAGGGCCGCTGCTGCGGGTGCCATGCGCAAAGCCGTGCATGGCGTCGCCCGGTAAAAGTCTCAGAGGCGGCAACGGAGCGGCAGCGCTCATAACCGCAACCTATGCGCCGGAGAAGGCGAGCATCATCAGGAGGCCGAGCTGAGGGGCGGCGGGCTGGTGAATCGTTTTCGTTGGTAGTAATCGGGAGGGTTGAGTGTCTGGCGCGGCGGGCGGGGAGTCGGCCAAGGATTCAATGTGTTCGGACACGGCGATGTCGTGCAGGAGCGCCCTTTCTCAGTGTGCGAGGGCACGCAAAGACGTGAAGGGCAGAGGGCGAATCTGGTATGCTCACAGGCGAGGCGCGTGGGTTAAAGTGTTTGAGAGAGTTGGTCACTGGGCTAGCACCCTGGCCATTCTGGGGTTGTCGTCGGCGGCTCAATCCTGGATCCACCGCCACCGTCATGCCAAGGCCCTGAACATCATGGACGGCAGCTTCAGGCTCCTACAAGCTCCCCACAAACACAAGCACTCACTAACCCCCCACCCGCACGATATCGCCGTCTCCGCTATCGAACACCGTCTCCTGGATTAATCTCTAATAGCAGAAGGTCTCTTTCGGCTGCACCTGAACATCAAGCGCTCCCAACAACCGCTTCCTCTATAGCATCATGGCCGGTTGGTTTGGGTCGGGCAATAGCGCGCTCGACGAGCAGATCGAGCGTGCCACCTCGTCGAGCTTGTACGTGGGAAACGCATGCATCTTACAGCCAGGCGCTGTGCGTATGGGCCCTTACTGACTCAAAAGCAGAGAAGATATTGCTCTAAACCTAGAGATATCCGATCTCATTCGATCCAAGGCTGTGCAGCCCAAGGAAGCAATGCGCTCTCTGAAGCGGCGGATAGGGAACAAAAACCCGAATGTGCAGCTTGCCGCCCTAAATGTAATGCCCCTCTTGCACGACTTCGCTGCCTGCATGCTAACACGATACCTAGCTCGCCGACACCTGTGTGAAAAACGGCGGCGCGCATTTTATTACCGAGATAGCCTCGCGGGAATTTATGGACAACCTAACCTCGCTCCTCAAGGCCCCCGCTACCGTGGCACCCAACCAGGACGTCAAGAACAAGATACTGGAACTGATCCAGGCGTGGGAAGCAGCCGCCGAGGGTCGAAGCAACCTCGTGTACATTAGCGAAGTCTATAGAACGCTGCAACGGGAAGGATTTCGGTTCCCACCGAAAGTTCAGGTTGCCAGTAGTATGTTTGACAGCAGCGCGGTATACACTTCCCTCCAGATTTCCATCTAAGTACTACTAACCGAAGGAGCAGCCGCCAGAGTGGACGGATTCGGATGTTTGCTTGCGATGCCGAACCCAGTTTACATTTACGAATCGAAAGCATCATTGCCGGAACTGCGGAGGCGTTTTCTGCGGCTCCTGTTCCAGCAAAACCCTTCCCCTTCCCCATCTCGGCATTATGGATGCGGTGCGAGTTGATGATGGTTGCCACGCGAAATTGACGGACAAGACGCGCTCGACACCCGTGCCGAAGGGCTTCGACGCTGCGAAACCAAACAAGACTCTATACCAAGGATCGATGGAGCCACGGAATGCACGAATCGAGGATAGCTTCGATGCGGACCTCAAGCGTGCGCTAGAAATGAGTCTAGAGGATATTAAGGGACACTCGGGCTCCGGCTATGTTCCACAGTCTCAGTTGCAGTCGCAGGCAAAGTCTCCCGTTACTAACGGCGCTTCTAACCCTTCACAACAGGAGCCAAGCGAGGAGGACGACCCAGACCTCAAGGCTGCAATTGCAGCGTCGCTAGCCGATATGGAGGAGCAGAAGAGAAAGCATGCTGCTGCCTTGCGGCAGCAAACATCTACCTCTAATGGGACACCTGCAGTTGCACCGAAAAATGATTATGAGTTGACTCCGGTGGAAGCTGAGAAGATCAATTTGTTCGCAACGCTCGTGGATCGGTTGCAGCACCAACCCCCTGGTACTATTCTACGAGAGCCCGAGATCCAAGAACTCTATGAAGGGATAGGAAAACTAAGGCCTAAGCTTGCACGCACGTATGGCGAAACAATGAGTAAGCATGGTATGTACATTTCAGACAACTATTTGCAAAGCCATCTCTAACGGGCCTAGACACACTTCTCGATTTACATGCCAAGCTCTCCTCCGTTGTCCGATACTATGACCGAATGCTTGAAGAGCGGTTGTCAAATACGTATAATCAGGCTGGCGCAATGTATGGTCTTCCTCCGAGTATACAGCGCCCTACCTCGACGTTGTATCCGAACATCCAGGCTGCTCCTCAAGACAGTCAGGCCGGGGAGAGCTTTTACAAGGGCAATGCCCCCCAACCAGATTCGTACGGCCGACCACAATCATACTACGGGGGATATCAGTCCACACCTCAGCAAGAGCCATCACCTTACGCTCAGTATGATAAACGAGCACCTGTTCCCCCCCAGCCGAATGCACCACACCCAGATCAGTATCAGCAACCATCGCAACCTTACCCAAACCTATCATCCTATAGCGGAGGAGCAGCACCGCAACAGGTCCCACCGAGCTCTATCTATCAGCAGCCTTCCGCGCCTGAAGCATCGCCACAGATTCAACATCGATCCTCAAGCCAGCAATACCCCTCACAAGCCGCAGGTTATGCTCCGCCCCAACAGCCACCGTCCTCAGTATCAGACACAGAAAGTGCAAACTTCTACTACGGTGACAACCAACCTTCAGCACCCCAGGTTCAGCAGACACAAAGCTTTGCTTCTCAACCATCCGCCCCACAACCGTCGTCTCCAGAGATGTATAGCCGAGTTCTACCACAACAGACGCCTCTATCGCCACCAACACAGCCCGCTCAACCTCCGCAGAGCGCCCCGTATCCAACGCAACCTACTCAAACTTCGCAGAGCGCACCGTATTCCACTCAGCAACAATCATCAACTCCATACTGGCAGCAGCCAGAGCCAACTCCAATACCCCAGCAACAGGCCCCTCCGCCACAGCAGCAGCCATCTTACCCACCGCAAGCACATCCTCATGCACATCCTCAGCAGCAGCAACCCCAACAACTGCCCAAGCAGCAGTACTGGCAACAGCCTCAGAAACAACAACCTTCAGGTCCCGCACCTTGGCAACCAGCACCTTATGCAAGCGGCGGATACGGACCGGAGAGCTTCCCTTCAGCGCCGCAGAATCAGCTGCCAGCGCAGCAGAAAGTTGTCGATGAACCTCTAATTGATTTGTAAATAAAATAAGCGGGTGTCAAAGGTTCATGGATTAGGGTTTTTTTTTTTCTAGGGGCAACGGTCATGGTTGTTTATAGTTGTGCATTTCTTGGCGCTTGGGTGCGGGCCTTTTTGCTTTCATGGAGGGTAGTTTGAGAGTGAATATTTGCCGCCTCGTTCTCCCTTTCGAAGAGAGAAGGTGGGTTATAGAATAGCTTAATAGGAGAAATGGCGATATTGTGATACCTCCGGAAGTGTTTCGAATGACTACCTACATGTTAAAGAAGGCGTTGTACTACGTGAATAATGTCGGAATTCGCTAGGTAAGGAAGCTAGGCAGTTGAATTGAAGGGGCTCGGGCGTCACGCGTCTACGTGCCATATGCCTATCCTGTCTCGCCCTCCCACACATTTATATTCTTCATTTCTTCGTTGTCCCACTACAGCCCAATCGAATCGCATATATTGAACCGATCTTCCGCAGCCTATAAGACACACTGCCATTCTATCGTTTCCAGAAACCTCTCCATTCCGGCGACTGACCTACAGGAAAAGCCTCGTCTTACCAAACGATTCGCCGCCATGTTACTTCTCATTCATCGTTATTCAACCAACACAATTGCATATTCAAATATTTATTTCTCATTTAGATGGCTATATGCACAGATACCTCCAGACAGTGCGATCGACCAGACCAGACCAGACCAGACTAGCGAGCGCCCATCTCTAAGCCCTACACATGTACTTCGTATGTATGTATCCATCCACCAACAGAGCGCGAACAGCCGTGCAAAATAATACCTAGGTACATAACCAACCGCCAAAAAGACAACTACAAGATAAAACCGCAAATCAAGCTAGTATAATTAGCTAGCCATACAATCAAAACAACCTCGATAACAGAATCGAACGAAGAAGTAATAATATGCTAGCCACATGCTCGATCGACACAAAGCACCTCCCAAATGGACACGAAGCGAATGTATAGTACACCAAAAGGCGCCCGGCGAAAAGAACAAAAAAGGGTATGTTGATAACAATACTGAACAAAATACCGAGTGAGCTGCTAAGACGAAAATTTTTGTTTTCCCAGAAAAAGAAAAGCAATTTCCATACATGATACAGTAATAAAAAAAAAAATGCTTGCAAGACTCACAGCCCAACAAAACGCCGATATACAAGCCATCAACCCGGGAACAAAGATGGGGTGGCATGGCCTATGCTTATTCGATCCAGGTACAAGTAGATTACGATCTCCTAGAGGGTCAGAAATATTACTGATGGAGATCCTATGCAGAGGTAGGGCGAACGTGGAAAGACTTCTGAAATTGTCTGTTCCGCCACTTGGCACAGATACGTATAATGCAAGATCACGAAACGACACGTCTGCGACTCGGCGACCTTCGACTATTCACCTGAGGTGCCTGGTGAAGGAGGATGTGGTGAGCATTTGCAGGGAATTCAAACGAATTCTGGCCAGTAGTTGTAGGGCATAAGGTTGGGGCCGGTCCACTTCTCACCGTAAGGGTTCGTGCGCTCCCTTGTAAAGAAGCCGTCGTGCGCGTGTTCCAGGACAGAGATCCAGGATGATGGTTCCGGATGCTTGAGCCACTAAAGAGATACGTCAGCAGGTGCTCATTATTGGGGGCCGAAGTGGGGTGCCTGTCAGCAATAGGTGCGCCAACATGAAACGCGTGCAGGGCGCTATAGATAACGCGGATAGGGGAGCGAGCTAACTTACCTGGTTGTGGATGTGGTACGTCCAGGCACCACGGAAGAAATTCTCTAGCGTACGGTTGTTGGGCGGGAATTTATCTTCGGCGGGGACATAGTCGCTCACAACTCCTGCTTTTCGCAGTGCGGCCTCTTCGTCGAGTGTAGCTTGGAAGGAATCTGCATGATCGACTTTTCCTGTTGGCGCCGCTGCCGAAGTTGGCACATTGTTGGCATCTTCGCGACTTCGCCTCACAAATTTCGATGGGGCGGGCGCAGCTATGTCAATCTCTGCAATGTGTTCATCTGCGCCACGAATGCGCAACTCTCTCACCTGCGCCTCGGAAAGGTCGATTGGCTCCAATTGTGGACCATCATAGCTCTCCCACTCGTCCCTAAGTGAATTTTGCTTGCCCTTGAAGGCCGCGCCGTAATCGCGAAGGCATGGTACCGTGCATCGGCCTTCGCGATCCCAATTGAATTCTGTCCAGATGGGGTCGAATGCGCCTGTCTCTAGCATGAGGAACTCCTGGTCACGCCCATCTTTCCATGCCATGCGGCCTAGTATTCGAGGATGGAAATTGAGGCCCATGCGAATGCCGCCATAGAGTAGATATGATGAGAGGGATGAATTCGCTGTGAGTGACATAATGGCCGTGTTGTAGTCACCTGGGTGTGGATGCGCAGCCCAGCGCTCCGCAAAACTGTGCTCCTTCGGTAAGAGAAGCGGGCGCATATCCCTAAGTATAAGAACATCCATATCAAAGTATGCGCCACCGTGGATATGTAAGACGACGAATCGTACCGCATCGGAAACCGCAACAGGAAGGAATGTCATTTGCTTCGGCGTTAGCACGAGCCACTGCTGTCCATTTCTATCTTCAACGATATTTTCGGCCACGGCCCTTTCGCCCTTGGAGTTTGGTTTCCCCGGAGCGCTGTAATATCCAAAGCCATTCTTGTCCTCCTCATCCTTAGGGAGCGGAATTCTGGAGGGGAACTTCCAAGCCTTGAGAACAATATCGCCGCGCTCCACAAGAGGGAGGAAACGGGCGAAAAGAGCATCCTTGTTCAGCATGTCATGGACGGCTTTGGGGTTCCTATCGCTATCGAGCCAAAGCCAGAGGCGGGAACAGGCTAGGTTTTGGGTGTAAAGGTAGCTTTTAATGAACACTTCTACCCGCCAAGTCGCAGGGCCGGTCCAGTATACGTGGTATGGAATAATGGGGCCAGGGCAGGTCCCGATGTGAGATCCATTAGCAGCCGCCGCATTCTCCACCGGAACATAGCTGCTGAGGGTGTTATCGTGTCCGTCCGCATTTACATATTCGGCTTTGCGGGGATCTTGGGAGCTAGCCCGGGCAGAAGTCTCCGGGAGGGAGTAGTAACGTGCTTCATCATTGGCAAAAAATTTCAAACAGTCGAACACATTCCTCATCTTTTCAATGCCGCTATATGTCCCCCTACATTCCTCAACTAGCATGTGCAAATCAGCCTCAGTATCCACATGTGGACGAGGGCCCATGTAATCGTCCTTGATCTTGACGGCGGTGACGGGGCGGTTAAAGACGTTAGCGTGCGGATTAATGGTAACAGTCTTGGAGGAGCTGGCAAATTTGACCTGGACGCCAGCCTTGGTGGATTTGATGAGCTCGGTAGGGCCAGTCTTGTCGAGGAAAGCCGGAATTCCGAGCTTGCCTTTGGCAGCGACGCCAGGGTCGCTCACTAGCGCTATTATGCCATAGATGACTGCGTATAGGAGCGCCGCCAGCGTCAAGTTCTTAAGTAGCGTGCAAAACGCCCTCGCCCGCGAACCTTCAGCCATGTCGAGTGGTTGCTCGGGGCAGGAGCAAGCCCCGTAGCTAATGCGCTCGCGAGAACTGTTCAGAAACGGCCAGATCTACTGTCCTCGTTGGAGTGTCGGCAGCGAGGGTTCGCCGTTCGTGGGCCTCGATTGCGGAGGGGGGGGGAGGAGGTAGCGTGCGCGGTGGAGATGTGCAAAAGGGGATTCCGTCGCACGTTCAACGGTTTCGTGGTGAGGGGAGGAGCAATTGATGGCGATGAGATGTACTTGGGCGCTGAGCGGCGGATCGAGGCGTGTTAAAATGCACTACAAGGGTACGGCTGAGTCTAAATGCACTGCCTCGTTTGCAGACGGGGAGGTGCCTCAGTAACTACAGTTAGCTTGATGACTAGGTCGGTCGAACGAGACAGGTATGGTGCTTGGCTGCGACACAAGAAATATTCAAGAAACGAAGCAAAAAGCGGGCGAAGAAGAAGAAGAGAACGAGGACGAGGAGGAATAGGAGACAGGGCTAGAAGACGAAGGATGAGGTTGCCCTGCCCAGACCTGACGGCGCGCGATCCCTGCCCCTTTCGCTTGCCAGCTGGGCACGTGCTTTGGTTTTTCGGATCATTACCCTCATTGTCTCCACTGCTGATACCGTATTTCATTCAATCGTTCATCCGTTCATTCATCCGTTTCATCCTTCTACCAAGAGTCCGCGTGCATTCCTACTCCCTCTGCTGTTGGCAACCCATCTCCTGCCGTGCCAACCAATGTTGTGGCGCCTGCGACGACCGTATCTGTTGCATCTGGCCCGCAGCCCGTCCCTCAGCCGCCAATTTTCAGCTGTCAAATTTGAGCGCGTAGGCATTGAGTGCCGACCGAACACCCGTATCACCCTTGAGTATGTGAAGCCACTCACCACTCACCTCTCTGGCAACCTGTGTTCCGGCCTAAGGGACCGGACTGCTGTACGATGACGGCTGCCAACATGGTTCGTGTTTCCGAAACTTGGTCGCGAGCCTGTCCCGTGTCTGCCCCACGTACAGCAAACTCTCAAAATCCCTCATGTGCTCGGTTCTCTTTCATGTACGGCGATGCACCAGCACGTGCTACATTGTTTTTGCGTCCATCCACAAAAGAGCTAGTATCGACTGAGTGATTCTTTGGTGATAGGATCTCCTTCGGAAATATGCTCAACCGATACTAGCTCCTTCGTACTCGGAAGACTTCGCCAAGGGTGTTCATGTTCTTGTTCTCGTTCTTGCTCTTCTCCTTTCAATTAGCGCTTATGTATCTTGAACCTCTGCTGAACGACTGCTAGCCTCTTCCCCTCGTCCTCTACCTCCTCTCCTATCCTCATTTATTTACCTTCTGGGCCAATTCTTCCCGATCAGACCGATGAACAGGACCGCGTTATTTCGCTACTCGCCCGCTCCAGCGGGGCCATGGTTGCCCGCATCAACTACCGCTTGTCCCCTACATATCAATTCCCGATGCCAATCCACGATGTCCTGCTTGGTTACGATTGGATCGTGGAGAACTTGGTCCGAGGCGAGACAAGTTCGCAGTCCTCTCGCCCCATTATCAAGCGTGTAGGGGTTTGCGGGGAGCTTGTGGGCGGGTCTTTAGCCACCATGCTTGCCTTGACCGAATGTCGCCTTGGTGAGCCTCGTATCGGTGCCGCTGCTGTCAACAACCCTGTAGTCGATTGGGTTTTTTCAGAAGACCTCCCAGAATCGCTCCCTGCCGGACTTCCAGAACCTAATGCTCCCAAGGAAACCTCTTCCCCGGCTGACGGAGACCAAATGACCTGGTGGGAGCAGCAAGATGAACAGAAATCCTATGAGATGATCGAGAAGCGCTCGAAGAAGGTCACGAAGTCCCCTCCGAAGACCTCCTGGATGTACAATGGTGATAACAGACTGTTGCTAACGCTCACTTTGTCCGGTAAGCGGGACGTATTGTTCCGCAGGTCAGAGGACTTCTTTGATCGTTTTGCTTCACCCATTCACTTTTTTCGCTCACCGCGAGCCAAATTAATTTACCCACAACATGACAATACTCTGGCATCTTCATCACCGTCCAATGTTCCTGTGGACCCTCTCGATTTTGAAACCCGGCAGGAAATTCTTCACCACCAGTCTCTTCAAGCACTCCCGCCTGCCTTGGAGCTTCCAACCTTGGTTAAATGCCGAGCATACGCTCGCATATACCCTCCGTCAAATTCAGACCTTAGCTTACCACGATGTATGATAACCGCTGGACTAGGTAGCCCTCTTCTAGACCAGTGTTCGGAGTTGGCGAAGCTGATGAGGCGAAGTGTTGCTCGCCAAAGAGTCAAATCGAGGACTGGTCGTGCTCATTGGCAGAACGAGGCAGAAAAGGCAAGATACGACGAATTCGCCCACAAAATAGTACAGTTCAACTCTGTGGAAGGTGTAGGCTTATGGACGCAATCCGATAGTAACCCGAATTGGCGGCCAGATGTGGAGAATGTGGGTAGTTGGTTGAAAGAGAGTCTCAGCTCTTGATTATTGGATGGACTCTGTTTCCCTACCGAGCGCGCGAAACAAGTCAGTGTCCTGAGAGTGTAGACACGAGAACAGGTACGCAAAATCAGTCTAAACCTTTCATATCTTTCTACCGTTTATCATACCGGTACCTATCAAACACCGATTAGGATCATTTAGGCCACCATATCACCTGTCTCAGCAATTGCTTTGTTCTCCGGCTTAAATCGGTTCTTTGGGTTGGCCCTCCTTCGCTATTTGGATCATCCTGTCGAGGGCATATCTCAGTTCGTTACCCCACAATTCAGGGAGTCTAGCATGCTGTGCATAGAAACGAGCCCATTAGTCGATAACCGTTTCCAAACTCGGTTGCTTCCACCTGCACAATAGCAAGCTCAGCCGATCCAAGTAGGTTGTCTGTATTTTTATCCAATCCGTTCTCCATTTTCCACACTCTACCTCCAGAATTCTCCTTCAATGACTCATCTTTCATGAATGGCAGTAAATATTTGTATACTAAGTAGGCTCCGATCGCCGTCGGATCTGTTATAGGCGCTTGACCCGATTGTTGTTGTTTCGTATTTCTCCCCCTATTCAAAAAGCTCATCATCACCGTGTGAGCGTCTTGCTCAACTAATTCGCTGGTGAAATCTCTCCTCGTAACATTGAGACATATGTTGTCGGTGGTTATCTTTTCTTTTGGTAGATTGATTTCTTCTGGCCACGGCACCAAAAATAAAAATATCGATCTCTACTTGCTCTGAATATGTCCGCAGACCAAGGATATTTGGTTTGCGAAAAATGCCATTGGTGGAGTCGGCAGTAGTTGCGATTCGGCCATCCATTATAGAGACGGGGGTGATTCTCGTACTGCACAAAGTCCTCAGTTGATCCTTGTCGAGCCATTCTTTGAGCGAGTGAGTTCCACGAGGCCCATGGGAGTTTACTCACGACATAGGCTTCGACAAGCGCAAAGAATTCCGACCAGCGGGGCTTCCGCCACTCAGCATGCCATAAGGCTTTGTCATACCTTGCAACCCTCGCCCCTTGTTCCTTTTAAAGCTTGCGTTCCCCAACCGCCCATAACAGCATAACAATGACGGAGAGGAGCAAAACACACAAATCGGCTCCTGATAAAAGTCGTGCACTCCCATAACACACAGGCTCTCATCGGACATGTCGCCTTGTGCCAGTCTGCAACTGCAGTTCGGAGTCCTGTGTTCCAAGATTTGGCGGGTGATGAAATTTATCCGCACAGGATCTGTAGGCTCTTTAAGTACCAGTGCCATCTTCGTATAGTGGTTTGAAAGACAAGCTGCAGTAGACTATACCAAATCCGGCCTGTTGGATGCGTCCTCGGTATTTAACGGAAAAGGTAATGGATCACGTGCCAAACAAGTGTAGCTGCCAATAACTCTTATACTATTTTGAGGAAGGCTTAAATCATTTCCCTGTGTGATGAAAATACTGTGACCAGCCAGCTACTTACCTAGATATGCACTCATCTAGATCGTTCGCACGTAGAAGGTTTCCCGCCCCTCGCTTGGCATTTATTCCCCGCACATCTGAAGCTACCCACATCTCGCCACCATAACCACGACGCCTGACGCAACGGGAATGGCCAATGAGCAAATACGCGCTCATACTTGATCACCTTCTCCATTAACAATCACATAATACTAATTCCTCACCTCACTCACAAAGCGTAGCAAATCTAGGTACTCCACCATCCAAACAACCCATAGCCAGCACACACAAAATCTATGAACGCAAACATGTCTGCGAAAATGAAGACAGTGCTCCTAATCATAGACATGCAAAACCACTTCACCAGCATGACCAAAACGGCGCTCCCCAACATCGTCAAGCTCACCCGCTTCTTCAACAAACACTCGCAGCCCGTCCTCTTCACCCAGCATGGCCACCCGCCCGCTGACTTCGAGGAACCGATCACGAACCAGCTTGTCAGGAAGTGGGGCATTAGCGGAAGCATACATACAGGGAGTGAGGACTGGGAGCTCATGCCGCAGATTCAGGAGCTTGTCAAGGTGGAAGAGAAGAGGGTTGCGGAGGAAGAGGGGGAGAGGGCTAAGGATGGGGTCATCGTGCCGAAGAATACATATGATGCTTTCCTGCATACGGGACTAGAAGAGAGATTGAGGGGCATGGGCGTCGAGAGGGTGGTCATCTGCGGTGTTATGACGGATTGTTGCTGCGATACTAGTGGGAGGAGTGCGTTTAATCGCGGGTTCGAGACCTGGTTGGTGTCGGATGCGATGGGGAGTGTGGTGAAAAGGCAGCATGAGGCGGGGCTTAAAGGGTGGGGGTTCGGGTTTGGGGATGTTATTGCGACGGAGGAGGTTATTGAGAGGCTGTCGGAGGGCAGTTGTGGTAAAGGCTTCGGCGCGTCTTAGTGGATAGTTATAGTATATTCTCTACGGTATGGAACAAATATAGAAATTATGGCCAAGGATAAAACGAAGACTCGTTTGGTACAGCCCGTGAGTGTTTGTAGTCATAGTTTTGGATTCCTAAATTCTGTAGTGTTGCGATATTTCAATTATGATACCAAATAAAGAACGGGATATTGGACTTGTTTCGGTAGTCTCTTGATAATCACGCTGTTCTGACTCTTTGGCCCTGCTCTTGACCTAGCCTCGTCGTACCACTCTGCCCGGTATTGTTGCAGTCATTGGGGTAAATATTGTCCAAGGCTTATCATTTAAGAGCCTGCGTACTTGAAAACTTCATATTCTGATCCAGTTTAGGAATTCGATTGGAATATTTCTGGGCAAAGCTTCGAGCTCCGGAATTTTAATAGTAGTAAAGTATAGCGGGAGAGGACATCGAACGGGGGCTACGTGTGATATTATGGGCTCGTGTAGATATTTTCCGCTCTATAGGGCAGGCAAGCCCTCAATTGTCATTCTTTTTAATAGAGTTCATTGGCCTTTCATTTGTAATATGAAATGCGGGTTCTATCGGCAGAGCCGGCAACTACGCCATGGTAAGAATCTAGACAGCTAACAGATTTGCAATCCGTTGCATCTTGGACGGTGTCGAAGCGAACCCAACCAGCAGTCACTTCTAGCCATTTTCGACTACTATTCGTGTCGAAATCTTTCTCAACTGCCGCGAACCGCAAACTAGCGCCAGCAAAAGTAGCAGAAAGTATCGGGCTACAAATTGCTTTCCTTATGCGCCCCTGAACCAGAAGTGAATAGCATCCATGGCGGAATACCGTTTGGATTTTTTTCATCTCCGGGACTATCTTGATGGTTGGTACCAGGTGAGCTGACCCTTGCTGAGATGACTCAGTCGCCGGTTCTGTGCGCATTGTCTCATAAGCAAATGAAATGGGCGCATTGAGGGTGACACAAGACCAACTTGGTGCCATCTCTGGAAGAATTCTTTTTTCGACTTTATTAACCGGATGCCACTGAAGTCCATATAGGATATCAGCTTCCCATAGACCTGCCGCGTAGGATGAGGGTATGAACTCTCCGCGACGCTCAGCAAGACCTATAAGTGCAGGTAACCTATCCTTTGGATAAGTAATATTGCGGCGCGAGTACTCTTCCATCTTCCGATACCACTCAATGTAGTTATGTCGAGGTATCCAGAGTGTTGAGGATTCGAAATTTAGCGAGACTGGTCCGAATGATAAGCCAGGTGGTTCAGGTTCCCGGCGCACATTTAGTATTGAAGTGAAGTCTACCGCACTATGAATAGACAGTATGTGGGAGTCCCTTTCGATTAAATCGACTTCGTTGCACTTAATCTGGTTGCAAGTCCATATCCATTGATGTGTAGTAAATTGGATGGTCCGCATCGAAATCTCGCTCTCTTGCAAACACCATGCTCTTGTACTGACAGGAGCGGCCTCTACGGCGTTCCGGTCAGGCGGAAGAGGTGGATAGAGATATATACTCCCTCGCGAGCTTGATAGATCGAATTTCACTGGCACCACGTCTTCTGGGCTTCTTGCTACAATGCAACCTTCATGAACACTGCTCGTAGCAGTAGAAATTGTAACCACGCTGTTACTGTATATGTCACACATAGCAGAAGACTGGATACTCCAATCTTCCTTCGAGTCCTGGATGATGCACAAGGAATCAATCCACAAATAACGCTCACCTAGCGCTCTAGAAATCTCGATCGCTTCTTGGAATGTCCGTGGCATCAAGTTCCAAGGGATCTCCGCTGTGTATTGTTGAACGCGGGCCTTGGTCAGCTTCCACGGTGCGTCCTCTTCGGTTCTACCCCAGCAATGCGAGAGAGCTACCCATGTGTAAGCGCTTCTATCTTCGACCGAAACGATCCGTACAATCGTATTCTCTCTATCATCACCGATGTAGAGAAGACGTGTGGGATAAAGTGATGCCCGATTGTTCCGACAACGTGAATGATATTTCCGGCAGTTGCTGATGAGAGCTCTCATCAACTGAATATTTTTAGGACTATCCGCAAATGGCGCCAAACATCCTTTTCGACCCCATACCACATCAGGTGAACTGACAGAATTGATTGCACAGGAAAATTGCCTGTATATTCGGCCGCATCGCATGTTCGAGCTCTTACTGGCAAATATAGAGTCGTGATAGAGAACCACGGGCATAGATTTCCTTAAAAAGCGATCTTCAGATGGTCGATTGAAACTATCCACTAACATCCTACATCCGGCGCATCCATTCCTCGCTGAGGCTTCTAGTTTATGGAAGGAATCCGAGTGCTGGTATTTAAGGTGATTTTGATAAAAGAGATCTAGCGGTATCCCTCTACAGCGATCACAGATGATCGGCATGGTTCGTGGCATGCACTTGAGTAGTTTTGGCTAAACTTGTCAGCTTTGTTCCACGAAATCTTAATTACGAGATCAGTCAAAATCATACTAGAACTCAATCAGTTAGTGAATAATACGAATGCCGTTGCCAAATCTTTATTCGAAGATCACTATATGCTTCAAAGCGGAAATATGTAGAAGAGCACGGAAAGCGGGGGTCATTCAAAGAAGCGTCCTTATCATTGTATCTTATCATTCACAAGAACTGTTTCTCGACTTACAGCTAGGGAAGTAATTAGAAACCTGATGGGAATGAGTAATTCCATGCGCAACTTTCTTTAGAGCCCTCGACGTCCTACACTTTAAGCCAGTCAGTACAGAAAACCAACGCATGTGACTAAAGAAACTCAAATAGGCAATTTTTGCCGAATCGCGTCCCTCAGCCTCAGCCTCAGCCTCAGACTTGAGCTCAGCTGAATCTGCTTTGTTCTTTCTCTTTATGAAGCACGGCTACACCTTGAAGAATTCAAACGATGGCTGAACCAGTCTCATCCATAGTAGCTCTTGTCGTCACTGCTGCGAAACTTGGCGCTCTCTTGAACAATATCACGCAGTCAGTGCGCGATGCTCCAGCAGCTATCACTAATGTGCGTAATGAACTGTATGCTGTCAATGCTGCTCTCTGTCAAATCCAGGCTTGGTTTGGATACGAGAAGACGCGACCACCGAAGAATATCCAGAAAGATGTTAAAGCAATTCTTGCAAGCTGCATGGACACCTTCCGCGAGCTTGAGGAAAGTGTTGAGGGCTTGAAACCTGGTGCATGGAGTAAGATTGTCTGGCTGACGAAAGAAAAGCATGTCTTGGAATTGCTAAGGAGAATGGAAAGCCATAAGGCTGGGCTAAATCTGCTAATTACGGTGGTAGGCGGGTAGGAATGGAGTCTTCCTAACAATTAACACTTGGCTTACTCAAATATAGACAAACGGGAGCGAGGGTCGAAGACCGCCTTGGTCCATCAAACAACGTCAAATATCAATTTGAAGACATCAGCTATCTCGCACGTCGGAGACAGCACAATATCAGGAAACAATATATTGGAAGTCGCTCATCCAAGTCTCCCAGCTCAGCCTGAGCGTGAGCATTCCGCATGCCATATTCACCCAGTCGCAGCAGCAAGTCAGATGGAAGATAGACGGCACATGTCTATCTCTTCAGAGTACACGGCAACTGATTCTGAAGTGTCTGGCGTGTCGGATCTGACTCTATCTGACCTAGATGTTCAGGATATTCTGCGTCCAGGGTCGATTTATAGCCTTGACTCTTCCACAGCCGGGCCAGATACCGTGATCCCCACTTCTAATATCACGAAACAGCGCCGACTAGTGACACTGCAGGATATCCTCCACCGAAGAACAATCCCACCCTACTCCTTGTTTGAATTTTATATCTACATGCGTGACGTGCAACGATCTGTGGACTATCTCGACACCTGGTAGGTTTCCGTCATCTGAAGCGCTTCCTCTCCAATCTAGTATGATATTTATTAATCTTAGGCTCGACCTCTCACAGCATCAGTACAATTGCCGAAGCTATGTTCGAGAAATTCAGAAGCTAAGAGCCAAGGAATCAGAAACACCCAATGACCGCCCTCTATCAAATGTGGATGAGTGGACGATTGAACAGATTTCTACCTTTCTCCGTACTCAGACCTCGTCGGAAAAGAGCTTAGAAGAGAATGCTTCGCTACCGATTAAACGAAAGGATCTGCGTGCTTATACCCAAAATCTACTACATACGTTTTTCTTATCGGGGTCACAAAGGAAAATAAAGCTTCCTTTAAGCGTCGTCAATCCAATAATAGATACGATTGAAGGTTCGGAGCAGAGGGATGACCCAGATGTGTTCCTGATTGCAAAAGACTATATATTCATGGCTATGCAACGAGATGCATACCCTCACTTCATGAAGCGTCGCCGCGCCATGCTTTAAGGGCTCACCAGATCTCCGTTAAAGACGTTTCGTAACCTAAACCAGCGGTTCACGTACGATCTAATTACTGAAGAATAAGCGCTGAAGCTAACCCGCATGGAGCGCGACTATCGGAATGAGAATATTACGAGACCACAATAATAAGAAAAGGAGAAAAAAGGGATTTTTAAAGTTCGATAGTTCAGGGGACTGGTTTTTGCAATACTTATTTGGTAGCAGTCCATAGCCGATACATCCTGGCCTCATTATTCTGGATGTTGGTAGGAAGTTCATTTTGGTGAATTATGATACACGTTGAGTTGTGCAGCAAATAAGAGATGCTGCTTTTGGAGTGGATTCCTTGATGCTTCAATTAGAAATTAGGGCGAGAATACTAGATGCTGTGTGATATATTTATTCTGTCATTGTCCACTACTTTGAGATGTCTCTATGCCGTTCTCAAGCAACTGTTAACTCCCCTGGGGAGAACTTAGGTTTCAGTTTTCATAGTCTGATGTCTTAAACCCTCGACATTGGCCTTTGCGTCCATAATATCCACGTCTAATTCTGCCACTTTCATAACTATTTTGACAGATCCATCTCCCGCATCAGTTGCCTCCTTCTATGAACCATCTAAGAACTGATCGGCATAATGAGCCTTGGCTTGCTTGACTGCCTTCTCTGCTAGGCGCTTTCGGGCGATGTGATGAGTCAGTTTGTCTTTGTCCATTGTAGAAAATTGGCGGTAGGTGAATCTGAGCGTAAAGGTAGAGCCTTGTTCAATCAGTCAAGTGTTGCTGTCCGATTCTCTTTAGTAAGCCTGTAGGTACAGCAGGGCTCGAGATCCGGATCGAGTGGAGGTTTTTGTTTCTTAGCATTATTTTATTGTAGTTTCAAGTGCTCTCGGAAAATCCGTTATTGTTTTCACGAGGTACTCGCGCCAACCTTTTACCGCATTGCATTCTCCTAGACAGCGGCCCAAATGACGCGATCTCCAAGGTTCATCTTCCCATTCGTGTAACTCTCCACTTGTTTGTCTACATACCCTCCACAACGTCCTGATTCTGTCCTCGTACGACAACAACGCTTCCTTTGTCTAGAACCAACAACGAACCTCAAACGCAATAATGTCGTACAAGAAGATGAATAAAGCATCCCAGCAAGCTGTTGACGCTGCAATCTCCACAATCGAGGAGTATTGGGACCTCAATAACGCGGTCGATTCCTTGCCCAAGAATATCCACCCAACAAAGCAAGTCAAGGATTAGGGTGCCGGTCTTCTCAACACACTAGCTGGCCTGGCTAAAGAAGGCCCCTAGCTCTCGTGGGATTGTCGTCGGAATAATCCGTAGTCACATAATTCGCGAACTGCATCTCTCCAACGACCCAAGCCAAAGAAATTCAACGAATAGGCCTCCGAAGAAGGCCAAGCTTTCTAAAGCAGATGCTGAGAACGCGTTGAAGGAGTGGAAGCTACTCAAAGTGAGTGAGGCCAAGCGAAAACACGTCAAAGGCATGAACGGGGCGGGAGCAGAGAATATGAATACGAGTAGGTCTTATTCGCCGTATATACCACAGTTTTAACTTAAAAACAATAGAGAGCGAGCTCCCGGCCAACGCGAACGCTATTATCACAATGAATGGGAGTGGAACTGCTGATCCCACGTCTTCTGTCGATAGTAGCGATTGCAACCTAAGAGGCAAGCTCCCTTGTATGTTGAAAGCATCATATAGCTAATCTACGTACAATAGGAATTGACGACAATTCTAGGGGAAATTCTAATAATATAAGTGATACAGCCGGTCATAACAAGAGTGCTCGGCTCCCATCAATGAGACTATCGATATGGAAGGTAAGCGGTCCTTTCCGCCTACATAACGAGTACGAATGTCTAAACATGACTATAGTCGGAGTAGATGTAGAGACTTCCACCTGTTCTAATACCGCGCCCCATACTACTTTTCTTGCTAACCGTACGTATGCGGGGAAGCGACCTCGTGAAGACCATACCGATTACGCCAATGTCGATAATGTTGGCGAGAGTCGCTTAAACTCGAAACGCGGCATAACTTTATAAGTTTTGCGCATTTAGTCTTTGAAACTAATGTTGCGAATTAGTCAAACTGGATATGGTGCCTACACATAATCGAAAGGGCAAGTGCCGCAAGCTCTCAAAGCTTGGCAGACCGACCCCGAATGCCAACTTTATGACGGTAGGGAACGTAGGTATTGACTAGCGTGGTGCGGAAGATGAGAGCATGACGGATGTGGACGACAAAATTGATGGAATCAAAGGTACGGCATTACAGCCTCTTGCCTCGATCTACCTGCGAATGATAATAATGTATCGCCTATAGATTCCATGGGTAAATCTAGGATACAGCCCATTGCGTTGAATATCAATGACTTCAACGCGCAAAGGGACATAAATGCTCTAGACACTAGCGACACTACTCCGAATCCCAGCAACATCAACTTCGCTAAGGAACTTCTACTTGCAGATAACAACTATGTATCAATTTGGAAGTCACCTAAATATGATGGCTTTTTCAATTTTGATTTTTGCGTGGATTGGACTCGATAAGTATTGCGCCGGGCAAAGAAGGAGCTTGGGATCAACGAGAGTGTAGATAATCACTATTTGGATGAAGAAAGTGTCAGCCTCATGGAATTAGAGTATGGCCAGAAAACTCCGGAATGCAGCCCCTCGGAGGAACAAGCCCCTCCTAAAACCAAACGACGTCCATGGGACTATATAAAAATGTCTGAAGAGGACCGTCACCTCTATATGGAGCAAGAGGACGAAGGAAACAAAAGCAAAGAAGCCCCCATTTCAGTGTCAAGCGCGACGCCAACCAAAAGGGCTTACAGCACCTCCAATGAGGTTCAATCGCTAGCCCAGTGATCAGTCATCTCTGCACTTCCGGCTGAGGATTCCCGGTGCCCACGATCCCCATTTGCAGAAGACTCTCTTTACAGGCTGACATCTAGGGCGCTTAGCCCGTGCGAGAGGTCCTAGTTGTAAGAGCACCAGAATTTCCATCTTCACTCCGAAGAAAAATATATGGACAGCTAGGGAATCGAAGGTCTTCAGCCTGCTACTGCTGGTCCATCTGCCTTCGTTGGCCGAGGTGCTGCTAACTCTGTGTAAGCAATGCCTTTCTTTCTAGAGCAGTTCAACCAGGAGGAGACAGTCCTTGAGGTGGCCGAGGCTAAAACGGAGCTTTGCAGCTCTAAACTCTTTCGCGCGTACTTATCTGGTACCCTGAGGAGAAATTGGCGGCCCGGGAGGCCGAGGAAGCTGCCATTCTAGAAATGGCGCAGACACGTAAGATATTGACAGATATCAGCATTAAGATTCAGTTACTACGAGATTAGCGAGCACAGGGTGCTATGCTTATTTGGTATCTATAGTGTAGTATAGGGCTCCCTCTTTTTCGTTAGCGATGATTTAAAAAAAAAAAAATTTAATGTTTAGCTTCCCTTCCCAAAGAGAGCAATTAGAATATAAGTGGATCATGAACTTGCTAACGTTAGAAAGATATGGAAACTTGGAGCAACGTTGTGTGCTTCGAACAGGTGATGTAAACAAATGCGTAAGGCTTTGTACTATCTCTACTTTACTCTCCTACCATTCGGCAAACACACCAACCCCACCACACAACATAACGCGCCTTCTCATCCATACAACACTCAGCACAAACTATCCCACCATGTGTTACATAATCCAAAAGTTCTGGCGCGACTGCGGCGACCCTAAGGGTAGCCATGTCCACAGCGAAACCACCGAGCACTGCAAAATCCACCTCACTCAAGGGAAATGCTCACGCCCACAGCACGAAAATCCGATCCACAAACGGGATGAGACCGAACAAGAGGGCATGTGCGAATTCTGTCGAAGGGACAAGGGCGGCAAGACCAAGAAGAAGTGGCGCGACAAGAAAATAAGGGAGAGGTGGTTTGAGAAGATGGGGGACCACTAGGACAACTCGGTATACGTTGGATCCGAGGACTGAAAGTGAATGAAGATGCGAAGTCTGGAGTTTGAATGGTTTGTTGGACAATTTTGCGGGTTCGAGAGTATTTGGAGGTTTTAGGGGAACTATTAAGGGGGTTATGTTCGTGTTGCTCTCGTTTGGATTCTTTGGAACCTATTTCGGAAGAATGTTAAGGGCTCAGCTTATTGCCTTCAGCGAATCAAACGGTACCACAGATGCGTCTAATCAACTGGCTCCTTGAAAATGCAGGGAAAGAGACTAATTAGTGGATACTGATTGCTTAGTGTCCTAGCAAAAATCACAGGTATAGAGTCCTATCTAGGATGTGAAGCGTCGGATAATATTAATCTCATTGTACTTTCGATGGGAGTCAGGATTATGCTTGGCTCTTTCTACTTGCTGTGCTAAGTTCCTAGAATGTCATTTGACGGACACTAGACTTTCATACCTAGAAGGGTGTGAAGCGTCCCAGCTAGCACTCAAGAGCTGATGTAACACCTTGAAAAATTATCGTAAGCTTGACTCGTCCCTCCAACTTATACCTTGGAAATCCAAGTTTCAACTTAATTCTCTCTTTTCCATCTTCTTACCGTCTTTTTTATTGTGGTCGCCTCCAAACCCAGTCCCCTTGTCCACTCCTGCCTTTGAGCCGACCTCATCCTATACAGGTCTAATCGCTCTTTGGGAGGGAGCCTTAGAATATTAAAAGAATATGGATGTACTTATCTACTTAATTTCGGAGCCTCTAATGGTTCAAGAAGGTGGAATTGGGCGTAGAATAGTATTTGCCTGAGTTTGGATCTCACTTTTCTACTCTATGATCTCAGGTCTGATAGCAAACTAATGAGAAAATAAGCTCAATTGAGGAGGTCTTGCACGTACTGGAGAATGGCCACAGCATTTGATCGAGCTTTAGCGTCTGAGAAAGGCCACATTAACCGACTAACGTGTTAGTTTTGGGAACTAGAAAGGAAACAGGCACAATTACAGCTTAGATCAATGTTTATGTCGATCCTAATATGACATAGTGGGCTTCGGGACGGTGAAATGCGTCCTGCCGCTAAGGAAACATATTCAGATGTCCTCTCTCGCTTGCTTGGACCTATCATATCCTCCGTGAACGATGATTTCTTGATATACAGATGTCGCCTGCCCACCATTATCGAGTTTACACGTCTCGCCCATAGAGGTATACGGTGGTTTATTGCTCGACTTCGACTAGGAATTTATCTTGGTTTCTCAAGCATCGATATCGATAACTTGAAGCCATGCCAGTTCCTTTGCTGCCGGTATGATTCCGCTGTCTGTTTACGATTTGCGATATTGCTCTTTGACTATGGACATTCTTCCTTTACTTCAGGATGCCAAAGCCGCTAACTTGTGAAGAAATTTGAAATTGTGATCTCGATTATTGAAAATGTAATATTTTTATGGCCCCAGACTTGTGAAAATGCATCCTTGACGTTGTTGGTGTTAAAGTGCTCTAGGATTACAGCGAGATAGCCTTCATTTTTGGCTCTCTGAATGGTAGCGATAGTGTTTTAATTTTTTATGTTTAAGATATGCTGGCGAAATTTGAGAAAAAAATATGTAAGGACTAGATGGTAATGTAGAGAGGGCTTTCACAAGGAATCGATGCTTGAGAAAGAGAGACTATGGAGTGTACGTGAGGACTCTAAATATATTCTCGAGGAGGAACCTCGGCATATAACGAAGAAAATTTTGTTTGGAACATTAAGCTAGAGACATTCTTTTACAGTAATCATGGACATATATTATAATATATACCGTCTAGAAGAAAGTGGATCCGATTCCTTTGTTGTCATTGCACACCTGTCTCTCTCAACCTTGCTGGTTCTACCACTCTAATCTCAATATTATTGGAGTGTATTCGCAATGGAACTAGAATCGGCAGGTTATTGAGAAAGTTTAGACCTATCGGAAATCCATCTCGACTGGAAACTCAGGGTGCAGAACATGTCACTTGCAATTCCCGCATTGATGTGTCTGAGTCTACCGTTAAACTGGTCGCTCGCACTAAACTTGGCGCTCCATGGTCTATTAGCTCTTTCAATAGGTGACACAAAAGACACACACAAGTTTCTCACCCAGTGTTTCTAAGAGCGAGTTCGTACGCTACCAACGAGTTTAAGCCAGAATCTAGTATTAGAAGTGGAGGATGTACGGAATGCCATCATGAAGGTGGACCAATTTAAGCGGCTTCGAATGGATAATAGGCTACCTCCTAACTTTAAGGATTCCTTGTCACCGGAGTGTTGCAGAATCCTATCTTCCGAAGTACTTCCTGCAGCCTTCAAATTGACATCCCCAAACATATATAACCGCTCACAGTCGACTGTGGGTAGTCCACATACAATGTCTTCTTCGGAAACTCTATTAGGGGTTTCGATTGACAAGAAAAGAACGACCAACGCTGACGATGATGTATGAGAGAACAAATAAGAACCAAGTAGTAGCAATAAATTCCCTAATAGGAGTCTATGACCAGGATATCGATGGAACCCTATCGATTCTTGTTCTGATCGTAGTGGGTCGATTTCAGAATAGCTGTGGGAATTCGTCGAGGAACCAAAAACTTATCGGCTCGAGGATAAGCCAAAAAGAAGACGCAGTAGACCATTGAATGCTGCAAGGCCACAAGGCACTGAAGAAAAAGAACATCGCAGAGGGCAAAAGACCACATCAACAGGAGATATGAAAGCGTCGACACAAGTCTACGGCTTTAAAACTATCCATTTTGCAGCATCCGGTTCACTAGCTCGGTTTGTTTTACCTCAACTGAACCCCCAGGCTGGCTCGGGAACTAAAATTAAGCTCCCCCCCCAATTGATGCATTGCTCAAATACATTGACGCAAGGATGACTTGCATGGAGCAGCCTGGATCGCTTCAAGAAGTCAGCATGTCTTCACAAGAAACTTGTAAGCCAGGGCTGGAGGTTCCTCACTGTAAGCTTGAGGAGGCTGAGGCAGTCTTACAAATCGTGAAATTGAAAAAGATGATTGCAAGTTTGTCATCGCGACTAGATGCAGCTGGATATGGTCCGTGGAGCTATTTCGTAAATGAAGATTAATCTAAATCTCATCACATGTTCACCTTTCATCATTGGAATAGGGATGGTGTCTGTAGAGTTGTGTTCAGAGATCGAAGTTTATCATGGAAAGGTTATAGCGGACAGCCTAGAACAGTAGCACCTCGTCTAGCTAAAAGGGGTCCGGGTGAATTGATAATTAGTTACCCGACATCCGCAATGTACATGAGTAACATCTTAGCGATCGAGCCAATCATTCATCACCATCGCCGCTCGATCTCGCGACTAAGCCAACGGTTTTGGACAGTAGTCATTATTTTGTGGGGTTGGCATCATGATGTCAGACAGTGTTTGCTTCCAGGGTGAACCAGTAAAAATAGGTTACCTTGCTATACTTACACTTGCGGAAAAGCAAGTTGGGGGAGCTACCAACTTATTTATCCTGTGTCCTTACTCAATTACCTACCCCGGGCTCAACTACCACAATGCCGCTTCGACCACTTATTTCCGTCTCCTCTCTGCGTATAGCAACGATGACATCATTGCCCCGGGCAATCTCAACCACACCGCGGCTGCTCATAAAAGAGGATGAAGATCGCTCACCTGAACAAATCGAGAAGAAAAAGGAAGATCAACTGAAGGCGCAAGAGCGCGGCGAGGGGCACTGGCACGAAGAGCTCGCAAGCCAGGCGGAGAGCAAGGTCGCGGCAGACCGAGAAAATGTTCGGGACCACGAATCCCGCATGAGTAAACTGCAGGAACAGACCAAGAAGAAAGGCGAGAAGGGCGAGCTAGAGTAAGGATTATGGAAGAGGTTAGAAGAGGCATAGTGACCTGCATTACGTGACGGGCTTGTAGGATGCATAGATAGGTGGGAACGAGGATATACGTTGTCTGCCTAACATGGGAGATAAATAGGAATTTGAAATATCGCCGTATCTTTGGACTGTTATAGAATTTTCAATGTTTTGTTCGACTGGTTCTGTGCGTTCATTGTCTACGAAGATCATTTACAACTGAAGACCTCTTTTCAAGTCGACCTTCGGTGTGACAAATGCTGTCGCGCAGCCTGACGGATGTGGAACTCGAAAATTTCAATTGCGATGAGAATACTCGTACACAGAGCGTTTCGGGCAATCGAGCATCTAGAACGGTTCACTGGCGCCCTTTCTTTACAGTTGGAAGATATTGTTGGGGATGATGTGAGGAACGTAAAAGCACCCATTAGGAAAGCCATGAAATATTATTGCCGCGTCAGAAATATACTAGGTGCTATATATTTTCTCCCGACGGATTTCGCCGGGACAAATAAGTGAATGCAAAGTCAGCGCGTGAGCTGCACGTGCCTCCCCACAATCGGCTTTCCATATCAGACTTAGTGCTCCCCGCATTAGGAGACATGGCGACAAAAGGAGTTAAGAAACCGAGCAATTCCACCTGTCACCGTGCGGAAGGCCGCCAAGCTACCCCCCTTAGGTCCCGTGCATCCATTGAACAAACATGGACTTGCCCACATCGTGGAAATTCCCTTTTCAAAACTTTCGCGTCACTTCAGTCCGTACGTCTCTCTACCAACCACACCACTTGTCCTCCCATGCGAGCTAAAGCCCAGCGCAGCAGAGCCTGCAATCAATGCCGAGAACGGAGAGTTAAGGTATGCTCATTCCCCACCCTTCGCGCACGTGTTGACTTAGGCACTGATATAGTGCGACGAGACTCCCGAATTCTGCCAGCAATGTAGACGGCTAGGCTTGAAGTGCTCTGGACCTATCCAAGGCTCTGTTATTATTGATATGACCGATAAGGTTGCAAAGCCTCGTCAACGGAGGAAAAGGGAACCAAAACCTAAGGTTGAAATTCCAGAAAAATCTGCTGCAGAGCAGCCAACCCAAGTGAAGCTTGCAAGAATTGAGACAGAGTCAAGGTATTCACTATCAATATTGCCGCTCAATCTCATTCTCGGAGGCCACTCCGCGCATTTGGGAGCCTGCCAACAGGAGGGAGATGACATGATCGAGGCAGTTCGGATGCACTACAGGCTTCCTATGCTATACCAGCCTTCACAGGCTGACGCTTTTGATCGTGCATTTATCTCACATTATGTCGAGCTCAATCGAGGAGTCAGAACGCACAACACTGAGACACAAGTGGTAGCGGCATTACCTGGCTTACATACAAAAGCAACTAACCAAGCCCTAAAATTATCTGTTCGAGCGGCGACAATGGCTTTCTATGCTCAAGTGCACCAGAATACATCCATCCTTGCTGATTCACACCGTTGGTATACAAAGAGCCTTAATTGCCAGAGACTGGCGCTCTCGAGACTTAATAAGAACTCCATACCCGATGAGGAAGAGCTCTTTGTACCGATAATCTTAGGTCTCTACGAGGTATATGCTGGTACTAGTCCAGCTAGTGTCTTCCAGCACCTCACAGCGTCAACAAGGATATTTCAGATGAGGGGCCCAAAGAATTGTAGCTCGGGGCCAGCTCATATATTACTAAGAGCCATTCGAATTTCAGATGTACTTATCCCTATGATCTATTCTCGTCCTCACCGGATCAGGCAATGCTGATAGAGCATAGGGGCACAAAGCTGTTATATTCAATCAACCATCTATCTTATCCTCTTCGGAGTGGATGACTATCCCTTTTTCCACATATCCTAAGAATGCACATCAGCATCTAGCCGACATTCTACTCAAAATTCCTGCGTGCATCGCCCTATCTGGAATAAACGGGAGCCTGGGCGGCGTCTTTGCACAACCAATCCCAAGGGGTACTGACCTTACGCTAATAGGGATCAGGTCAACTCAGCTATTACGCGACCTAGATGATTGGGCGGAAAAACATCCCCACCTTTGCGCATCGATACCGGTCGCACAAAATCTAAACTGGGACATGAGGCATTCTGTGAGAGATCCGAACCCGGCAACGCCCACCTCGCCGGCATCGGTGCTTCCAGATTCTCTTGTTGCCTTGACTGCCGCTACGTACAATGCCCTCCGTCTCATCCTGACGCTTCTTCACAACAAGGTCTCCCTGCCAATTCCATCAACGCACAAGCTGACCAATACGCAAGTGGATCCGTCGATCCCCAATGCTATAGCTACTGCTACATCATATTCAAAAGCTATCCTAGAAATTGTTACCTGTCTTGAGTTGGTACACCCTATAGGGTTTGATTTTATGAGATCTGTATTTCCATTGGTTGTGGTAGCAGTCCTAGGGCCACGCATAGAGGAGCAGGAAGTTGCGCGGGAAATGCTGGTCAGATGGGGGAAGAATCGAGGACTGGGCGGTCTCTGTGACAAGTGGACGAATAGCTGAAGATCGAGCACTACATCTGGGGATATCGAATAGCCTTGCTAAAGGTGACAATCTCCAAAGGATCCTTCGGTTTTGGGACATACTGAACTCCAAATACTGTGATCGAATGAATTTCTGAGAGTAAAGACGGATTGCCATTTCCGTCGAAGATGTTAATTGGTACCTACGGTATTGACAAAATTCAGCTCGATTTACCACCGGATTTATTCTCAATCTACAGTCGAAAATCTCATGTAGAGTGGAAGGCTCCGAAGAGGCAGACTGTGACAAGGATGTTAGCGAATAAACATTCCGATATGTAGGTACGGCTCGCCAAATAGTCTAGTCATTTTCTGAACTGCCCCGGTTCCCTATGCAAAATGTTCCGGTCCAACAATAAGAATCCTCGGCCAAAATATTTCTTATTTTGCTCGAAGTAGTATCCGTTCCGCTCCTTGTAGCAGACGTTAAATTTCTCTCACTAGGATACCAAAATCATTTTACCTGTTACGAATGGAGCGCTAAAGTGCTGTCTATTGGAGCATGCCATTGGGCCCGTAAACTGTAGTCATTGGGACTGGATGAGGTTAATGGATATGTAATCAAAGCCAGCGATATGACTAGAGAATATTGAGAAAGGGTTATTTCATGACGTGCTAGTCTCATAAGGAAGTTCCACAACTAGTATAAGCTAGGCTAGGCTATCACTAAAGGAATTTGCGGAATATCGTAGATTAAAGCCTCTCTGGCAGTTAGCTTTGAACCGGCTTAATGACAGAAAGATTAGATGGAATTGATCGAAGGATGGAGGGATTGGAATAGATAAGGGAGCTCACAGGGTTTCTTGGTTCGTTACTACGCTTATAACGATACTCTATCGTCACGACAAAAGCTCTCATTATGTTTGACATCAACCTCCCTTATTCTTCCACCTGATGGGTGAAATTTTGTTTAAGGGTTATGGGAGCTGTGAAAGGTATTGAGAGATGTATTTGCTGAATAAATTCTTAATGAGATAGTCGGTATACTAGTTTCTTGTCTTCGAGGACTGCCCCAGACCGGTATATGCGAGACATTACACGCCGCCTTAACACAGTGGTTACAGCAAAACGGTTGACTTAAAATATATAACGGCTCCCGTCACTCTTCTAGAGCTAAAGAGCTGTAATAGATATGTTTTGAAGCTTACAATCTGGACTTCTCCGCTTCCCGATCTATCCTCTCCAGATCCTTCTCACCTACCAACACACTCTTATTCCTCTCCTGCGTGGAAATCGGAACGTCCAACCCCGGATTCTTGTCAAAGAAATTGACCGGCTTCAAGCTAACGACCATCTTCTCGCAGGGCATGACAGGCCAATCCTCGATGCGCGGATTATGGGTCGAGCCGAAAGTATGCCAGACTACGATGTCCTCGTTCCTAATATTCGTCTCGGCTATGTTATCCTCCTGGCGGGATTTTATCCAAGAAGCGATTCCTTCGCCACCGAGTGACTGCATTGTGTGTGTCCCTGCAGCGAATAGCTCCTCGTCGGAGTGTCGTGTGACCCAGACAGCATGGGTTCCAAATTCGGATCTCTTAGCGTGGAAAGATGTTGGGTGAGCTAGAAGCATTTGGCTATAGCATGGTAGGAGCTTGAATCCCACAGGAGTGCTCGTTGTCGGATTGATAGAATTCTCATTGATGATTTTGAATGTGCGGTTCTTGCGATGATCAAGGTCTAATCCTATTTCCTCAGACAGAACTTTGGAGTCCGTAATGTATCCAACCCCAAAGGGATTAGAACTATCTGGGAAGGCCATCGGAACTGACTCCTCCACCATGAGGGAATTCTGATAGCCGTCTAGAGCAGGATCGATGCGGAGACAGAAAAGATGTTGATGATAGGGAGCCATCACACCTGGAGCAACTACCGTCCCGAACGAAACCCTATCTCCAGTCTTTATTGGCGCTGTAGATAGTATACCAGTCGCGCGCACTTCATAATTGATAGACGCGTCCTGGCCAAAGTAAAATATGAAAACATACTCATAATTGCTCACGGTGATGATAGTCTGGAGTACAAGAAGCCTTGATCTTGTAACCACCGCATTGCCTGTGCGGAAATTGGTATGCTTCCAAAGGATTCCGTCGTCGATTTCATGGCAGCAAACGACATTTGGCAACTTAAGTGGATCGCCGGAGTTGGTTACATGCCACGCATCAAAGTATTTGATATGGCCCAAGCAGTCACAGCCAAGCTTCAGGTTATTCGCGTTAACTCCTGCACCGTCATTTCCAAGATCGAATGCGCCCTTGCGGGGGTACGGCACACGGGGGTCGCCATACGGGACAAACATCTCAGACAGAGATAGGCGGTAGAAGAGACTGCGATTGTCGTATCGGATATCGTGGAGTGTAAGCCCTTCTCGATAATTGAAGCCCACACGCATAGTCCATTTTTCCCATGTTATATGATATCCGTTGATTTCAAAAGAAGGACCTTCGGGTTGTGTCACATGGAGCGGCTTTGTTGTTGTGCGTCGGTGGCCCACAAGATCCGGATGATATTCGCTTGAAGAGTGAATTTTACCATGGTCGTATGACTCCCGTCTGTGGTTGTCCAGATCGTTTCCTGTTAATGGTAATCTGAAGACTTTGGTAGTTTCGAGTGAGTCTGAAACTTCGGCAACAATGTCAAGAGGATATGCATAATAGTTTGCGTCCGTATGTTTTGAGAGGCGCATGTAAAACCAGCACTGGTAGGATTAAAGTTAGCCCATATTGCCCAATCCTAACACTTGTTCGTTTCTGGTATATATGGCACTAAAACCAAAAAGTGATGGTTACCCACCATTGTGATCCGCTCACTCATGTTGTTCATCCCGTCAGTCGCATATGTCCAAGGCTCTACAATGACTGTAGCACCCTGGGGCAAACGTAGTGCTTCAATCTCAGCTTGCACTTCACTATTCTGAAGACAGGCTAATTCAACTTGTTTCATGTACGCCGAGTCAACATGCGAGTGTCTTTCATGTAGCACTTCGTCACGAATGACATTTGCCGAATCAATATCGACGAGTAGTTCATGAAAGTTCTTATCGATATAGGCATGAACTTTTGCAATGCGCTTTGGAGAACCGCGTGGCTCAATCCCCAAATTCTCGGCGTCTAGGTACGCAATCAGTTCCTTTTTGGGCGGCTCGAAAAGAGTAATGACGCGATAGAGAAGTTCATTTCTGGGCTTCCAAGAGCGAACGACATTTGCTACTATCGCTATTTCCTCAGCGGAGAGGGGATCCAAAGGATGGCGTCGGAGCATGTCCTGAATGTGCTAGACGAATTAGCAGATTTAACGTTTGTTGAAATGCTATTTGATAATATAAGTCGGAGGGGGCGTGATGTACTTTCTAGGGAGCCACAAGCATGTAACTTCCGAGAATCGGGCTTGGCATTGCCTTTCGAGGTATAGGGCGTACGCTAATAGTAATTTCGACTGGAACTACTTCGAAGGAAACTGCTCTATTCTCCTTTCGTAGTAATGAGCAATCTTAAGCGCACTTCTACGTTCCTCCGAGCAGCAATTATATCACATGCATTTGCCACACTTGTCATGCTTTCAACTAGTTTCTGTCACAGTAGCGCAACTTTTTTGGCAATCATAAAGCCGGTGATAAGATACTAACAAGCCGGGGAACTATTTGATTTTGTAGACTGAGGAGCTACGATCCTTTATGCATCATCGTAGCGCCCGAGAGAAAACTCAAGGGTCCGTAGTAAAGAACATCTAAAAATTCTTAACAGATATATCTATACTAAACAGATCTTCCCTTTCGCCAAGACACTTAGAATCCTATCCGCCTACGTTCAATCCGTGTGCGTCTCCGTTGTACCGACATCGGTCGTGCTGGACTGTTCAGTTTCAGCTTTCCTCTCTTCTTCATTTGCGATACGCCGTGATTGACAGTAGTATCTCGAAGCGGTGTAGAAATATGCAAAGTAACTCGACCTAAAAAGCATTTTGGTTATATTAGATAGTTAGCACTTAAATTATTATAATCAGTGCTACGGACAACAATATGCAAAATGCTAATAGGCTAGAGGGAGCACCATGCATCCTTTTATCGTGATATACATATGAAGTGTAGCATACTAAGAATTTTATTGGCACATTCAATCTGCCAAATCACGCACAGCAGATGCAGTTGATACAGTCCCTATAAATCTCCCCATACTCCGCTTCAAAATGAAAGTGAGACCTAAGCCCAGTAGCTGTACTCCAAGAAACCACAAATTTCGTCGCCATGATCATCACGCAGTGCATCAAAAGTAGGTGAAGGTAGAACAGTATTGAGTTGATAATAGCGACAGTCATGGCAATTACTCGGGACACGTTGTAAAGATGATAGTCAACCTTCCAATCATCAAATGTCCTCCTTTGGCACCTTTGGGTAAATGAGGCCTTACATTCTCTCTGGCGAGCACTCTTCTAGTGGAATAACGTTGTAACTCCATGAGATGGGTTCTCTCCATAAATGAGCAATATACGCTATAATGAGACCAGGCTCAATTGTTGAAAAAAAAAAAAAAAAAAAAAAAATTTTTCAAAAATTACTGATTTCAGGAATGAGGCGCTCGCGAGAATGCTCACAATTTTTTCTTTTCCGGAGTCGGGGGCCCTACGGAGCTGGGATCGATTGTAGAGAAGTCCAAATAAAAGGGTCTACTTTGGTTCCGAGGGAGAGTCGACAAATGGCCTATATTCAGAAATGGTTTCTAGGAGGCCGTACCTAACGATTCAGAAATAGCATGCTAGAAAGTTATGTTCTTTTTTTATAGACGCGGAAGAAGTCTGAAGAGCTTTTCCCCCACAAGAAACGGTAAGAAAAGAGTAGATAACAGATACTGAGTACTTAGAAGATCTAACGGCACTGAAGTCAGTCTGGTCTAGGTAAGACTATGCGCGGCGAAGTCACATCCCGACGGCGCAATATCTATGATTTTACCCACAAATTCCGCCGTAGAACATAACGATGAACCGACCAGAAACAAGATAAACGGACTATGCCACATCTCAAGGGGAGCATAATGTCGCGTATCAGGGAGCATCAATTGCTGAGGCAAATATTAATGTATTGAAGGAGGGTAAGTGGCCTGCTTCGCTAGAAGCTGGTAATGGCGAGACTATATAGGCCTGAAAAACAGACCAACTATAATAGGATAGTAGAGCATGTGACACATAACAATTGCGTGATGCAATATATCAACAAAAGTATTATCCCAAATACAGAGACTATAGCCAGCTGAAGAACTTGAATCTCATAGGTAAGTCTGTTGTCAGTCTACGAAAGTTCTAGTTAATAATTTTGACCGTGTATTTACTCCAATAGTCTAAGGTATATCGACTCGAAAGACTACTACTCAATAGTTTCGGGAGCCACTAATATCGATCTCCGATCATCTCCAGCTTCCCCTCTAGCTCTCCCTATTCCCTTTTCCCTTATCCTCTTCCCTTATTACGTTCATGTGTCCTTATTCGCTCGCCGTTTTCACTTCCACTCCTTTTCCTTACTCTTTTTTCTTTCTTCTTGTCCGTTCTTTTTGTGGTGAGAGGCGAATCTTGTCTCAGGGAGGGAGATGAGGAGCTGAACTGGTTGATTGAAGATGGCCAGCGGGCCATATTTATGTACATGAAAAAGGGGTATATCAGCTGATATCCAGCGTGATATCCGGCGTGATATCGACCGTGATATCGTACGTCGATATCTGATACAGCTCGGCAGACTAGCCGAAAATCCCCGTGACATTTTTAGATCTTAATCCCCATCACATTCTCTATAATGATATCTTGGTATGTGTATACGCGATTTGTTTGGCGGCTAGTAAGGAAAGTCCTCATGAAGGACTGTGTACTGTGTATTAGGGATGGATGACAAAATGCATCTTAGATATACTAGGGTAGCACATCTCTGCAGAGATCAGCAGCATGAATTACCAGGTCCAGCAGATGAACGAGGCCCGAAACGAACTATGCGCTAGTAGTTTCATGTGGATAAATAATCCTATGTAAATTGATTAATGTTCGAGAGAAATCGTATGACGCAGATTGCTTATTGCATCCAAGTATTGAAAGAGTCTCCGAAATCTGGGCAAAATTAGTATAGATAGTCACAACATTATTGCAGGTCCAGCTTGCTGCTATTCGAGCTTGTTGTTATCTGGATTTACTGGCAATAAAAACTATAAGGAAGTTGCCTAGTAAGGTCGAACTAGACAGGTCGTGATATGCATAGGCGGCGGAGTAATATTCATGAAGTGACGGCAAAAATCTTTAGAACCATCCAATTTAATTCGGCGTTGTCTCCCATTTCGGTATCCTGGAGATCTTTTGGTGAACGAGCATGAAGAGTCCCCTCTGATTGAAGCGCTAGGATGGCCTGATCCGTGATGCCCGCATCGCCTATTCTGCTGTCTTCGGTCCCCATCGTGTCTTTTAGTTGAAGTGGTAGACATGAACATTATTAATTAAAACTACATAGCTTTATTACTACCTATATAGTGCATGGGATGGAGCTAGAAGGTTGTTGCTGCGTCTTTCTCATTTCTTCCCACTGTCTCTTCTACCTTTGTGTCTTCAGTTAGCGATTGGAAGGCATAGGAGCTGAGGGGATCCCCGAATCCTTGACGGCGCCTGTGAGACACTTAGAACGCTATCAGACCCAATTTGGAGCGAAAGACGTCATTCGCTACCTCCAATTGTTTCTCATTGACATTATGGATGGACGTGAAGAATTCCTTTAACTCGTGAACCTGCTCAGTCCCTAGTTACTAGCCTATAATTCCCAAACACCATTCGTCGATAATGAATAGTGAGGCGAAGATAACGACAGGAATACCGATTCCTTCCATTTGCTCAACTTTATTGCTAAACATGTTCTCTGTAATGTAGCGCGCACGATTTGTAGCCGTGGGATCATCTATGAGCTCGAGCAAAGTTTCCACCATCGTAACCGCTTCAAATCTGTGTGGTGGCCACATGAGTGCAATGCAGAAGCAAAATCGGGATCTACATATCCGCCATCTTCTTCAACAGGAGCTTCGATGAGGGTCCATTATACCTCAAGAAATTTGATCCGGGGAGAGGCAGTCGAACAGTACCCTTATGGTCGAGCAAATGCTTTACTTTCTGGGCGCCTTCTTTTATGGCAAGATTAAGTATAAATATATAATTTCTGTAACATCCTAGTCGCCCAGGTAATGACTCGGAGTCAACCTGATGATCGTCCTTTGAGTCGTCAGCTGTGCACCCTATGGATACGGTGAAATATTCTTTTACGCTCCTTTACCGTCCTAGGGGATATAGGGTGAAATTTGCTCGCAGATGTGCGTAGCAATATTCACCCTAGTGAAAAGAACCTTAAACTCTCGAAATTACTCACTTACATTACAGTATATATATTATACCCTTCTTTCCAGCAGCTTTTACCCTGCGCTAGGATGTAAAGTTAACGTTTAAATACTATTAAAACCAATTGCCAATTTTTATTACTTAACATTGCAAGGCTATCAACCCCCTTCTAGCCTTTTTTAGTAGCCGATCTTATCATCTCTCCTTCCTCTATGTTAATTATCGGGGCAGATGAGGAGGAAAGGCTGTGTTGATTCACATCTATGGAGGATCAGGGTTATTTATACTGTCTATCCTAGGTATCACATGATATCAGGGCTAATCCATAATAGGGATCGTGCGGTACATATAACCTTACACTCTATAACTGCATTTAGCACCTATTAGGTCTTAACTTGTGGATTTATATCGGCTTCAGGATGTAAAGTTAATATATGAATATCGTAGAAAGCGATGAACGATTCTAACTACTTGAAATCTGAAGGTTTCCGTTTAAACTAAGCAGACCCCAAGATTGGGGTAAATAGAATCAGGTATTATCTTCTAAGATATTGCCTCGATTTTCAGTTTGTGGGCGGCAAATTTGACTTTATATACTAAAGAATGCACCGCCTCGGGCCGCATTATAATCAACAGTCCACATGTACCACTATTATTGCCTCAGTGAAAAGGCTGAGATTCGCAAGCCTCTAGCAAATTCTAACTAATTATTCCTTGGTGCTTTTATATACAGAACAAAAGACTTTGAGATATATATATCTCACGAGTTAGCGATTTGTTATATAATATCGGGTCATCAATATATCCTTTTAAGCCCTTACTTCCTCTAGAATATAACAGCAATGGATATGAGGCACATAAGCCGTTCTATTTCTCATTGACTGTACTTTATGTTTTCCATCCCCCCCCAAGATGACCACCCCGAGCGGAGTTTATCCGACCCAATGTTTCGCGGACGAAGTGTGAAGACTAGGAAAAGTACTAATACTTAGCTTATCGGTTTGGTGACTGTAGATCTCTTAAAATTAGTGAATATGCACTGAGGATTTACTATTTGGACTAGTAGAATAATGTGGCTGTGACAGAATTATGCGATCACCCATTGCTTGATAATGTTACGGCTAAGCTATTCACAGTTAGCCCCTTGGCAGGTCCAGGGATATATATGTAGCATGTCTCGCATTTCTAGTCAATAGACGCAGTTTTTCCAACCCTCATCAGAGCCAGCCAGCTCTGACAGATAAAGCTACGCTCATATGTACATTGCCATTTTCTCACGTACTAGTTTTCCCCATTTTGAAGAATCCCTTATAGTAAATAGCCTGCTATATACATCCTGAAGTGCCACACTATCATTGTTCAATTCCTCCATCACGTGCTCGTGGTTCAAGGCTGCTTGAATGTCGAGCCGATGGGACCGAACTTGATGTTCGAATATTTGACCTGAGCATTGGCATTCTGGCTTTCCACATCAGCTGGCACACCAGAAGTGATTGGGCAATCTCCTCTGGCGGCGCCAGGGAACGAAGCATCCTTGTCGGTAGGATAAGTACTGTCAAGCCACAGCATGTTTGCATAATGATCATCCCAGAGACTCATGACAAGAACCATGCCCTTAGCCATACCTTGGGCCATGGATCGCATTCCTGGGAAGATTAGCTTTGAAGATATTAGATGCAGAGTAGACCTACCTCCGTGATCCTTGAATGGGTATACGTCCTCTTGGTTAGCCTTGTTCTCGGCATCACACCACTGCTGGGTGATTGAATTGCCCGTAATGCCTTTAGTCTTCGGCTGAGGGTTTTCAATTACCTTGCCGTTCTGAACGTAGAAGCGTTTGATCTCGCTGAGATTGCTGCCAGATCCGAGAAACTGTGTGACAACTGTGAATGGCTTGCTAGTATCAACTGTCTTCCCTTTGCCGTAAAAGTCTGTAACACCCAAACGGTATGGGTTGAAGTCGCCTGGAAGTGTCAGTCAGTGTCTTATCTTAAGGATATAGAGACTTACATCCATTGGGATCGCATGGCCCAGCGTATCGGGTGTCTGAATATGTTCCGCCACAATTCTCGCCTGAGCATTCAGAGAAGGAGACGGTATCGCAAGAGTGCGGGGTAAGGGCAGTTGAGATTGAATTTGCCTCCCAGACATCCATCTCAGCGCTGAGTCCGTCAGCATACTTATCTAGGTGATTGTTCTCGAAATACCTACCAGCATGCTCCACGTTCACCAACGCCGGCGTTCTGATCGTTGGAAGATGGCTGCCAACCAGCCGCATTGGCCTGGGAGTAGAATTAGTACTGTTTAGCTTCAAGGCAGTGCCATCATACCTTCCCGTTGATGAACTTTAAGTCTCTTGGACACTGTCCGTCGCAATAGCCAGTTCCGTATTTTGCGCCAGCCGTTCCTTGGCCCTTGGAGTCCATGACCACGAAGTAGAGAGCGCCATTGAGTCCACAGGGTAGTTGGCTAACATCCACATCGAAGGTAAACTCATTGCCAATCAAGTTGAACATCTGGTATGTATTGGTATCCTTCATAAGGTAGGTTCGAGACCCAATGTTGGTTGAGTAGCTGCCTTTAGTGACAAATTTAAGTGTTAAGGCGCTGCTGCTCGTCGTAATACCGTACGTGGCGGAATAATCTGCGCCCTCGACCACGCAGTTGGAGGAACATTTATCATTATCGGAACAATTGGTCGTGTCCCAGGTGTTACCATCGTAGCAATTCTTGTAGTCGCCTTTGACCTGTCATTTTGTAAGAGTTTCCGTAACAGCGCGAACAATTAATTTACATACATGTAGCCAGCGCCAATTGGCATCAATGACAATCTCTCCGTTCACGGTCCTACAATTGCTACCACCAGTGCCGGAACATTGTTGCCATGTCAATTTGGGATGGGTTTCAGTTTGGTAACTGCCAACGCCTTGGCCCGAGACCAAAGATGTTGCGAAAATAGAACCAAGTAGGAACGCGCGGGAAAGCATCTTAGCAACTGCAAGAGTATAGAGGAACAGTGTACCAGTAGGTTGTGAGCATCGCAGTCTTATATGTCCGCAAGAGCCCCAAGAACCTGTCTGGATCCGTCGGCAAAGATTGCCCTTGATTGCATCATTAATTGTAGCAAGATGGATTTGGGTGATGTATCACAAGTTCTGATTCAAAACGTCTATGAAAGAATTGAATCATTCTAGAAAGATGATATGGAAGTCGGCTCGTTGGAAAGAGTTCCCGCCGGATGATTAATAAAGTGAGGAGCATTACACAGCATTTGATCGGGAAAAGAGATCTCGTGATGTCCACCGCAAGATCAAGGGGCACTCTCGTATGATGTAGCTTGGGCGAGGCAGCTTCCACCAGTCACGAGAGAAGAAATTATAGTATCATCCAAGGTACAGAAGACCAAGGAGTATTGGAGAGAAGCCCAATTGGAGGGACGTCTCCTGTCGGTTGTCACGTAGGTGTTGCAAACATGCAAGCGTTCCTAGTCTACTGCATCACCCCGGATTTTCCCCAGAATCGAGGCTTCCGCTAAGCTACACCGGCTATCACGAAGTCCGAAAGAGGCTAGGCTAGCTTTCCAAGTCTTGGGTTTCTAGGGTGCCAAAGCTTGCTGTTGGCGAAACCGGGTTGGATGGGTTGAAGATAATTTAATATGCGTGTGCATTGTGGGCCGGTACCGTGCGGGGTCTAATTTGCGATGGCTGGGGTCGAGAGTCCAGCCGAGTCTTCATCTAAAAAATAATAATTTCGGTCGAATCGGCTCGAGCGGCGAATCAAACGGCACATTACGCGACAGTCTGTGAAATCGATGGGGGTCCTTTTTTGCTAGACTTTGATGAAGACCTGGAATTGAAAGTCAACGGACTTCACTTGGAGTTCTTGGCCGCGTTCTCTTTCATTGAGCCAAGGTGCTAGGGAAGCTTTGGCGAGCTTCTCTCCTGACAAGCAATCGCTGAACGTTGGGTCATGGCTTTGTCGCATTGGCCCCAAAACGGTCAATGCGTTCCAGCATCTCAGTTGTCTGAATTCCCGATGTTCCTGTGTTACCGAAAGTCTCATGATGCTCGTCCAGTCACATTTCGCTAGAAAACCCCTAGTCAGGTAACAGGATGTCACACTTCAACCACACACCGTCCGCTCCCATCTTGGATCCCCGCCCGCAACCACAATTTTTTTACGTCTTGCTATTTGTGGCCCAATCTCACCGGTTCATCTTCCTTGGCTCTCCACAGCACCATGCGGCAGAAATCTCAGCGGGTACATTGAGAGTATGGGGAAATAGCGAAGGAGAACTATTAGGCCCTAGCGCCGGTTGCCGTAGCCAACAGGAGACTTCAGGTATGGCAAAAAAAAGAATGGATGAAGAGGTTCGTAAAGGTATGGAAGGAGGCACATCTCTTCATGCGGTGACTTGGCGGAAATGCGTGAAGGGTCTGGTACGCTGCCATGCTCGGCTATACTCATTTAGTGCCCCTGGCACAATTAGAAATAGCACATTCAGGTCATATAGTCGTGCCCATGTGAGTCTTTGACAGTAAGTTCCTACAGAGGTGCTTCTAGATTCAAGATAGATTTGAACGCAAACCACTTGGAAGTAGGTAGAGTAAAATTAATTATATGTACTCTGAGTGGCTAGCTGAGTTTTCTTAAGAAGTCTAGTTCAACTGAGAATACACTTTGATTTGCTCTGGATATATCTGGGTTGACTTTCAGAAGATTCTTTTTGGCAGCTTTTCCTTGAATCAATCTTAACGTCTCGTAGCGCATCAGAGCATATTCTAACTAGGCTCCACTTGAGCGATGTTCGACACCATTCGAGGGATTTTTGATGAAATATGCCGTATACTTGGGAGGTGTGGCGTGGTTGATCCTTGCAGCATTTACATAGTCCGCCACAGTGGTCGGTTTCTGTGGCATTTGCTTCATGCCTAGGGAGAACGTGCCTACAATATTAGTAAAAAATTCCTTGGAATGTTTTCAATGAAGATATACTTCATCAGCAAAACAATTTGTTGGTCAGAAGTATCAAATTAACATTTCTGCGATTGCAAAAGCCGACGGTTATATAGTAAGTGATTCGCCACACTATGCTGATGTCGAGTCCATCCCTGCATCGACCAGTATCAGCGACCAAAGCAGTATAATAATGGACTCCGCTTGATACCCTAAAGAAGTCAGAAATGATAATCGAGGTGTTAGGACCGTTGGATTGCGACTTAAACGCGTCTTTCTCCTATCCATCATTGGCTTTTCCGTTTAGACATCGTATTGCTATTATTTCGAGCTACCTCGTATTCAATATTTATCCTTTGATTTAAGAATACGATCCCAAACTTGAAATAGATCAACATATTTTGGTAGTGCCTGAGTGGGGTCTCCAAAACATGAGAATCGCGTCCGATTGATACTCTTATAGTTAGCAAACCAATCAAGTATCCAAAGAACTATAAGACGTATCATGTTATTTGCTGGCAGTACAATCGATATCGCCGCGAAATACAGCCTTGCCATTGTTCATAGACCTCTGGGTAGGTGTATAGACCAAGAAAAAAAAATTTGCAGCCACCGATATATATGAGATAACCCGCACGTAAGATCCCCTCTAGCTAGCATTGTCCATAGAGCTGGATTCTAGAGTCAATAGTTCCTTTTTTTTTTTTTTATAAATTTTCTATCTGGTTCGGTTACTATTTATTTTTTATTGTTGCTTTCGAAGTCAAACTGACAGGGTGTGCAGAACGCAGTACAAGGGGTGAGAAATCCGCCTGTTTCCTGTGCCTTACACAGTTCTTGAGTGGGTCACAATTCGTTCACGTACTAGACACACTACTGGAGCTGGTTTTTGATGCGATGAAAGGCTTGCGGAACGCAAAACTCAGGATCAACAGTTCCTGTACGTGACACAGTCCCGGGGGGGGACATGTCACTTTCCTATGCTTAACATAGTTTCTAAATAGGTCCTAACTTGTTTCACGTGTAGAACATGCTATTAAGAGCCGTAGCTGAAATTTGCGGTGCTGAAAGCTTAACGCCCTTTCTGTTGGTGATAGAAAGGGTTGTTAGATGTGGTACTTATAGACCCCATTACTTCAGCGCGTTTTCAAATAATTAGTCTAAACACTTCTTAGGTGTAAATACTAAAATTACTATGGAAACTGCTTCGAGATTACATGTTCACGTATTACAGGTGTGGCTGGCTCTGAATGTATCTTTGACCAAGTTGATAGTGCACAGCATTGAAATTATCAGTATATCTAAGCTAAGAGAGGCGCGCATGTGAGTGGATACGGACATTCCTCAAAGCCCTAATTAGCGATAGGTAACAAATTGATTATCTCAGCTTGAGAATACATCGCTCTTTATTTCCATTTGGATAGTGTTGTGTTGGTCACGTATAAGTTGGTCGCCTAAATGATCCAGGTTAACCTAGGGCCGATTGGCAATTGTATTTCTATAGATACCCCCCCTATTATGGCATTAGTGGATTGTCCATTTTCTTATGCAATGTGTTTTCAATTAAGTATTCTTTGACGCACGTTAAGAAGTCGGTTAGAAGCGAGAGTGAGCGGAATATTCAGGACTGAGCACTTTCCCTTTTACGCTATACCTCGGCTAGGGTGCAGCGACAGTCTGTCTATCTGTAGATGCATCGACCTGGGCAGCTTTGTCTCAATGATTAGAATCATCATATTCCGGAATAACGGCCTCACAGTGCATTCTAAACTCAGAACAAACCACTGCCTGAATCTTTTCCCACCTCTATTAACGGTCGCCACGCCGTTTATTTCCATTCCTTTGGCTAGTTCCACCATGAGTTATCATTTAGACGTTGGAATAAAGCTATTATCATTCATATCAACTCTGTACGTGCGATATTGATGCACAAGGTTCGTGTTAGTGATTCTTTGTACCCTTCAACCTGTATAACTATGACGTCAAGATTCGTACCTGATTACTTTTCACGACATAGCATTCGCTAGGTTCCTTTATCGTACATATTTGTTAAATCTTCTATGATAACGAACAGTACCACATAAAGAAGACAACTAGCCAACGAAAGACATAGTCGGAAAGTATGTGAGGTAAATTCAAGCCATGAAAACAAAACTAGAACATTCAGAGCACTACTGCCAGTCTGATGCTTTAAAGATTTTAAAGCGCTCTGGACTTAATTGTGTTGCTTCGATATCGACATCCGCAAAAGCATTCTTGATTTACGCCCCCGCGATGTCCGGGAGTTCAAAATCAACGGATACCTTTCACCCTCTAGAGAATAGGGCGGACAAATAACCCTTTTATGACCATGAGCTCCAGACTCCATCCTTGCGACCTCAGAATTGGTACCAATCATCCTTCAGCGAAACTGAGACTCACATTCCGGTTTCCCACCATGGAGCACTACATCATGTACCGCAAGGCTGTTCTCTTCAATGACCCAAGCCATGCCGAGAAGATATTGATAGCAGCTACGCCAGCTGAGGCTAGGGCTCTGCGCCGTCAGGTGCGTGGATTTAACCGTGACAAGTGGAAAAATGAGGTGGCAGAGGTCACTGATGATGGCACTTGGTTGAATTTTAGTCAGTTAAAGGAGTGTCAGGATGCACTACTCTAGACAAGAGAGGCAGTGTGACGGAGGCTGATCCCGTGGATTGGAATTGGGGATTGGATTTAAAAGGGCTGAGGTAGTAGGCAGGGAGGACTAGGGCAGATATCTACTGGGCGAGGTATTGATGAAGGCTAGACGGCGGTTGAGGAGAGAGATGGAGGCGTAGAGTAAGTTTTTGATCGGCCGAAAATCACGCGTCATTTGTGGATTTTGGTCCACGCCCCCAGTTCGATGTCATGTGCAGCGAGTGATGATCCCGAGCTTCAGGAGCCACGGTTGGAAGCCTACACGACATTCACATTAGTTTGCTACTCTTTGTTGCTTTAGAACGACGGGTAAGATGTATTGAGACGATTTGGCGGACGTGGAATTGGAATTAGTCGATTCTCTGCTGGGAGAACATGGTCCAATGATAATACTGTTCGGAACTTAAGTCCCGCCTTCTATATCCGTCTCAACAAGGAACAGAACGATTCAGATTCGAACAAACGCAATATGGGTCTCAACCAGGCGCAAGAGGACGATGGGGCCGGGCATCACAGTTCGGTCGGAGTGAGCGATGAAGAGCTCGTAGCAGACTTCGGGAAGTCCATCCAGCTCTATGTTCCTGAACGAAAGCACTGGCCTTTAAACATCATACGCCAAGTATTCATCGGCCAATTATACATTCACGGTGACGGAGTTCGAGTCGATGACATCCACGGACTGCGATGCCCGTGATTTAGCCGCGCCAACCAACATCAAGATCACGACCGCGTGCCATAAGCGCACTAAGCCCGGTTAGTAAAAGCTTAACACCCCAGGTAACATTAACGTTCTCAGGTCAAAGCTCCACAACAATTACAACACGAACACGGCCTCACCGCGAGCCCGTTGCTTTTTCCCAATGCTATTATGGATCTACTATTGTACACCTGCATGCTAGCGAAGTATTTGTGGCTGGCCAGCTAAACATTTATATGTTCAGCAGAACCCCCGTCACGGTGTTGCTACTCCAGGTCTTTTCTGCCCTCGTTCTACACGATGAAGCTTGTCACGCGAGCAGTCGTTGCCAGTCTTTCCCTCTCCAATGCTGTCTTCGCCGCGCCAGGCTGGCCATCATGGCCCAAACCAGCCAAGCCAGTCTTCGAGACAACATGCGCAGGGAAAAAGTACGCCTATAATGAGCTTGCCGGGTACGGATATCTGGCAGGCGACTTCCGAGACAAGTATGGCGACACCCTCGGCGGTTTTGGGTCGTCCGCGGCCATTGACAAGAAGTCTTGGAAAAAGAAAGGCAAGACGTGGACGGGGGTATTGTACGCCCTCCCAGACCGTGGGTGGAATACCGAGGGTTCTACCAACTACAATCCGCGTGTCCACAAGCTGAAGATTAAGCTCACACCGCAGGAAGGGGCTACTGTACAAAGGCCTTCTAAGCCAAACATCGAGTTCGAGTACCTTGACACCATTCTGCTCAGAGCGCCCGATGGGTCGCCTACCACTGGTCTTGATGCGGACGCTCAGGGCGGCTTGAATTATCATGGCTTTCCCCTATTGCCGGCTGCGACCTTCACAGGTGATGGATATGGCAATGCCGGGCCCGGGGGCAAGCGCGTGGCCATTGATTCCGAAGGTATCTTTTTGACAGAAGATGGCGGCTTTTGGATTAGGTGAGTCAGATCATGTCAGACTATTGGAAATATATTCTGATGCTCAAGAGTGACGAGTATGGCCCCGGAATATATCACTTTAATTCCAGGGGGAGGATGATCAATGCTATTACAGCACCGGATGCACTGCTGCCCTTGCGCAACGCGTCTGTGAGCTTCAGCTCGAATAGCCCACCACGTTTCAATCCAGAGATAACAGTCAATCCGACAAACCCAACGCAAGGCAGATCAAACAACCAGGGCTTTGAAGGCCTCACTGTCTCTAGAGATGGCGATACCCTCTATGTCTTGCTGCAATCAGCGGCCATGCAAGAAGGCGGTGCAAAGTCCTCCACGCGGAAGTACACACGTTTCTTGAAGTATGATATTTCCGGTCGTCACGGTAAGCCACGGTACCTCGCAGAATACGTTGTTCCATTGCCGACATACATAAATGCGGATGGCGAGACCCGCATTGCTGCGCAGTCTGAGGTGCATTATATCTCTAAAGATCAATTCCTAATCCTTGCCCGCGACTCAAACGCCGGCCACGGAGTAGATAGCTCAACCTCCATCTACCGACACGTCGATATTTTTGACATCTCCAAAGCAACGAATGTCAAGGGTCGGCAGCATGATTCGTTCAACGCCAGCATTGCCAGCAGCACAGGCCAGCTCAACGCCAATATCAAGCCAGCGACATACTGCAACTTCATCGACTACAACATCAACGCGCAACTGAACCGCTTTGGCGTTCACAATGGCGGTGAACAGGATGCTGGGCTCCTTAACGAGAAATGGGAGTCGCTTTCCGTACTGCCGGCCGAGAGGGATGGCGAGTACTATTTAATAACCCTTAGTGACAATGACTTCATCACGCAAAATGGCTACATCAAGGGCGGTGAAATCACATACGCGGATGAGAGTGGGTATAACCTTGATAATCAGGCATTGGCATTCAAGATCACATTGCCCAAAGGAGCGAAGCCGCTAATAGGGTGAATTAGTCAGGTGACGGGGCGAAGATAAGCCTTTTTCAACGATCTGTACATAGGAAATCTTTTTGAGAAAGGCAAATCTAATTATTGAGTCGTTTCACTGTCTAGACTGATTTCTATAAGCTCACAATCCATGCGCTATCGCAACCTTCACGAGTTAAGTCATGCAACTTTCAGAAGGCCCACATATAGATGTAAAGCATTAACGGTCCTCGATTTCTCCAACTTAGGAGCTAACTAATCCAAGCAATTGTTGGCTATCATTGACTTTACAGCCATGTAAACATATATATAGTCTATACCAATTACCCTACCACCTAGCTAGATTGCTTGCGATGTACTGTCATGTACTAAATCCCCACACAGAATTTTCTATAAAGAGGATTTTGGAGGACCCTCTCACGCAATAAACACAAATTCTTACTCTTATACCTTCTTCATGACATTGGCTGCTACTGACTATTTCAGACCTTCCAAAGGTGTGCAGGCCTTGGAGAGATGCATAGAATGATAAATATTGTTTTCCAGTTATAGAGAGGTCGTCAATTTAAGCAATCAACCCTCAAGGGAAAAAAATTTTTTTTTTTTTTTAAGGTTAGGTAGAAATACTCGAATTTTCTTGGTGGCTTAGAATGTATGCCACAGCAGCCAAAGAAATTAAATAGACTGATTAGCTTGGTACATTTGGAAAGCGTGCAAAATATCATGTGGATACGCATGTATTTTCTTTGTAATGGAGATACATGAGTTTCTAACTTCAGACGACTCTACCTAAAGAGACCCTATGCATGATGGTAAGGCATCTATGGAGTTTTCCAACGAACATTAAGAACGAAACAATTAATAGATAGGGCATTGCGAAAATGCTCTCATGCTGGGATAGCTCCGTCGCGTAACTGTAGTACATGTGCGGTTGTATCCAAAAGAGAACACACGAAGGCCTGCAAGATGCGCATGCGCATGTTCATTTATTTATAGTTGACCAATTCAAAGACACTTTCTAAAGGTCGCCTGACTTTCACTTAGAGGAATGGAACCTCTCGCGCCACGAACTTCACTTAGAGGGTAAATTGTGTACTAGTTTGTAACAGCCGCTTGCTTAGCGCAATTTCATCGTCCGAATTTAGTCCGCAAGCAGGCCATCACGATTTATTTGGACTATATACATAGGTCAAAATCTATTCAATTGTTCGCTGCATAATGTAACAAACAGGTCTTTTTCGATTTTCTTGAAGTTTAAACCACCAATTCGATATGGTATTGCTCGATGATGTTCTCGCTTCCAATGCCCGCATCCCTACTAGTCTCCCTCCAAAGCTAGTTGCCGTATTTGCGGGAGCAACGACAGGCATCGGCGAAGCGACACTCAAAGCCTTTGTGAAGTATGCAGTAGAGCCTCGCATATATTTGATGGCGCGATCTCCAACCTCGGCTCAGCGCGTCATTGAAGAATGCAAGACGTTGAATCCCAAAGCGGAATACACTACCATCAATGTGGACCTTAGCTTCATTCGGGAAACGGATCGAGCCTGCAATGAGATCATCGCGAAGGAAAGCGCTGTGAATTTACTCATGCTCTCTGTAGGAGAAATTAGCTTGGATCGCAGCCGTAAGTCGCATGAGACGGGCCGCAAGCAACGAGAACTCACCCTGCGAATAGGAACCGAAGAAGGTCTGCATAAATTTCTCACCACCACATTCTACACCCGCATCCGACTAGCTCAGAACTTTCTGCCTCTGTTGAAGAACGCCAGCAACACGAGCCCTCTAGCCCGCGTTGTCAATGTCGGTGGAGGGACCAAAGAAGGGAAAATCGATACGTCAGACTTGACAGCTATTCGCATGCCTTTTAGCCACATACGGCCACATCTTACCTGTGTGAAGACCCTGGCTTTAGAGAAGTTGGCTCAGCAGGCTCCGACAGTCAGCTTTATCCACGATTTTCCAGGCGCCGTGCTCACGCCGCTGTATGATGACGTGCCAGGTGTGATGGGATTCTTGATTCGGACAGTAGTATTACTTGTCAAAGTCCTTTTTGGGCGTTGGATCTGCGTCCCGATCGAAGAATGCGGAGAGCGACACGTTCATATGGCAACGAGTGGGAAGTATGAACCTAAAGAGGGAAAAGCGGCTGGTTTGCCTCTTTTAGAGGGTGAAATGGTAAGCAGAGGTTCTGATGGAGAGGTGGGAAGTGGGGTGTATTCTATCGATTGGGATGGAGAGGGACCTAAAGCCGAAGCTGCTGCGGCGCTAAGGAAGCAGAGAGAAAATGGAGTCAGGGAAGTTGTCTGGAACCACCTCGATCAGGAATTCAAGAGGATTGCTGCATCTGTTGCTAGTTCCTAGGCGAAATGAAATATTTAATAGGACTGATTTTGTCAATTTCGGAGGCCTTGGACCTAGGTCTGCACTAAGTAGTTGAATGAAAACGAGGGAAGACAATTTACGCACGGGCGTTCTGGTTAAATATTCTAGTTCTTCACTTTGCTGGAACGCTTTATTATCCTCTTCCATTGATCTTCTTCTTCTTTCCGTTACTCAAGAGTGAGATTCACAAGAAGGCTATGTTTAGATGTCGCACAAAATCTGGTAGCTCACAAAACGTTAACGGAAGTGAAATGTAACAACAATTCGCTTGACTCAAATTTCTTATCCGAGTTCAAAAGTTAATTATCTCTATCCCATAGGCCACCAATGATTTGTCATAACTTATTCTCATTACTATTTATACTTAGGCGTGAAAGCGTTTCTCCATAGGCATGCCCGGGATAGAAGGAAGCCCTAATAAAGTTTAGTGTGCAGCCATTGTTACTATAGATCGCATCAAATACTTACATCCATCCACCGGTTCATTAACCGACTTTTGCACAGCGCATTTATTTGCTTCGGTAAATGACTGGCTCTTCAGCGCGCTACACGTGGCACCAAAGCAATTCGCGTCCATGGCTTTCTGAAGCACATCGTCTTTCCACCCGAAAACATAGTCTCCATGTTGACCATACCCAGTACTGAAGCAGGAAAAGTTAGGGCAGTCCGTCGTTTGGGAAGGTACAATTCTTATCAACTTACTTATCACCTTGACTAAATACGAAGGGCTGGGAACCGTCCTCAGGCCATATGGATTTGTCGTTGAAGGCGGTTGTGTCCCAAATTACCTCGAACATCAGTTGTGGAAGTTTTACAGGATGGGTCGATGGGCAAGGTCCATTAGACTCGAAGGTACCAGAAGCAGGATAGGAAACGTGGCTCATGTGGTCGGGACTGAATTATCAGTACAAAAAAAATGTTAATACGAACTGCGGCCCTTACCTATATATGTTGACCCCATCCCAGCATCTGGAGAATGCTTAGCAGTCATATACAATATAGGGTAGAAGAATTGAAGCATACGTGGGGAATCTAATTGTTGTGCGTATGCCTCCAGGGCAAACCTTGTTCGGCAGCTCTACAGAGTCGACGCGCGAGTCTGAACAAGGAGCTATATCGTCGCCTCCGAAGTTCTTCGCATTATAGCATCGAAAGCAGATCGCATTCCACTTTGTCACGCCTCCTGTAGTTCTGCGATCTGCGTACCCCGCAAGCATACGAAAGCCCTAAATAGATGTTAGCACAGAAATATTCGATATATGCGGAGGCGCAGGATAGCGGACAGGCTTAAAGGCTGTGACTTTTGAATTGTCGTATGGCGATGTATAATACACAGTCATGCCCCCAACTTCCCCATCGAGGAACCGATTGGGAATCTGTGGGACACGCTTGTAGCTCCCATTACGGGCTTTGAAATACATGTTCGCTGTCCAATAATTGGATAAGTCTTCAGAGAAAGAGCACGTCGTGCAGTCCGCGATCTGCGCTACATCGGTTTTCGGGATGTCGGCAGCGAACGCATTTCCCCCGACTACCTACGAAGGATTTTAGCACTCAAGATTGACGGCATCAGAATTGGTGTTCTCGTACTTGATGGACATGTGGGGATGGATTGACGCCAGGGTTCACAAGGCTAGAGATGTTGTCAGTTGCTTTGAATCTGTGCGGGACATTCCCCATAGGACGTACGGGTCGAGACGCTCAACTGTTATCTGCGAGCATCCAAATCGTAAAACTGTGATCCCCCTAATGCCTTGCGCAAATAATCCAAAGACAGCAAAGGAAGTAAAATGCATTTTGGCTAGCATGTCTAGGCTACGTCCACAACAATGTAGTAGAAACAAAACGTGCTAAGAAGATGGTAGAAATATGAGAGTGACCTCCTCGAACTTAATTTACATCTTCCCCATAGTCGTCATCAGTCAGGGACTGTATCTTTGTGCGACGTTCGAAGTGCGGGAATAATGTAACTGCCGGCCCCTGTAATTAGTAAACACAGCGACTCGCATCGTGGATCACCCCGCACGTTCATATTGCTTAATTGGTAGAATATTAAACCCACACCAACGACCAATTAGAACAATGCTCTATGATGTAATACCTTTGTGCATTGTTGAGCTTGGTGGCACAATTCAATTCTTACGATAAGCACTTATGAGATGCATTTTGAAGGAACCGGGAACCGGCATCTGAGTACATGCGAACATGGCAGCCTCTATGGGTTCCATAAAGAGGTCTGAGGCTCTAGGCCTCTACACGATGTCTTGATAGACTACCGTGATGAAAAGCGTCGTCTCGAACATTTCTGAATCTAGTCTTAGGACTAATCCTTGTCTCGAGTTGAATTCCGGCTAGCACTGAATACTGTGAAAATTATGCGAAGCTGAGAAATGTTCTTGAATCTAGTTCAAAGGATATTTTTCGATTCATTTCTCAAGCCTGCATTTGTTAAAATACTAATTCAACTCCCAAACTAAGAAAACAAAGCAATTTAGATAAACTGGTCTATTTAATTCTATATACGCAAGCAGAAGTCTTGAGAAAATAATCATGTTTTGCCATAAATAGCCTACGAAAGACTGGAAATTATGACGCGATTCTAAAAAGGGTAAGGCTTCACCTGATACGTGCATGAATTGCAGTCAAACGTCTTAAAACATACTCGATTTTAAATTTACCACCTCATTTTGATGCAAGTAGGATCGAAAGGGCCGAAAAGAATTCTTAGAGCTACGTGAGTCAAACAGCCTACTCCTTTGCCTATACCTTATACGGTAATAGTCTCCAATACGTCAATTACAATTCTTAGATAGGCTTGTTGAAGCAAAGCCGCAATAGCGGCATCACTCTGTGATAGGTCGTCGTTCAAACCGAACGCTTCCATACCGACTAAGCATGCACGCACTACAGAGTGATATCTCTCCCCCATGGTGCATTTAACGTGCTCGAGTGGGGTTAGTTCGCTTTCGAGTAGCCGATCTCGAACCGCCGAGAGGTTGGGGAGTGACTTGGCAATCGTTTCATCATCAGGTACTTCTTTTGCCGCTCTAGCTCCGTTGTCTCCAGATTCTTCTCTTCCCCCTAGACTACTAGATCTAAAGTTTAAGATACGTTCTGCAGGTCTCCAATGGGCTATTTCAAGAAGAACAATTCCAAGGCTATATATATCATATGTCTTCCGGTATCCCTTTCGTCTATTTGGCCCAAGATAACCTGGATGAAGATACTCTCCCCATGACAGGTCTTCTACCGGCGCAGTGTTTGTTAAGCCCGCTTCATCCGGTCTCGCATATTCTAGTCCACTGATGTAGATATCCTTTGGTACCTCCGACCCGGAATCTGCGAAGAGGATATTCGAGCTTCTGATCCCTTTGTGGAGCCAATTGACGGCATGCAGATGCATTAAGCAGCGGGCTAGTCTCCGAGCTATCCTAATCCGTTCCTGCAGAGTGGGTGGCTTATCTAGTAAACGCTCAAAGAGAGAGGTGGGTTTATCGACCCCCGTTGTTTGATCTTTGAGCTCATAAACTATGCCGAAGCAATTTCTCCCTTCCTCGACAAAGTATCCGTTGCAGACGGGGACACAGAACTCTTCCGGTCGGTTGGGAGTTCGGAGTAACCACACTAGTCGCTCTACATTCTTTAGAACAAACGGATCAGGTCCTTTCTTGGTTGCAACTTGCTCAGGACTAGTTATTGGAGGTCGAACCGGTATATATGGCTTCCATTCGATCCACACTGTACGACCTTGGTAGGACGCAAACGTTCGAGAGCTCCGAACTAGTTTTGGCTCTGTTTGTTGAAGATTTGTAAACTCCGTTTGAGAGATTCGAAGGTTACTCCAAGTTGTTTCATAACCCCCCTCGATATGGCTTTCGTGAAGCTCAAGCTGCTTTGCGGCTACTATGCTGAAAAAGGTGAGCCGCTCGTAGAAGGTTTGTGGTTCGTTACGTAGGACGTTATGCTGTGTCGTTGTTGTGACAGACCCTACAAGAGTGCTAGCTTCCGATAGACGAACACTATCCGGCATAGCAGATTGTACATCATCCGCTTGCATGGCTTCCAAAAGTTTCTGCATCCCCTCAACACTACTTTGAATTTGCAACATTGCCATCCATGTTTCGTGGGTCGTATCCAATAGTACTTGCATTTGAGTTTCATCAAGCATTCCTTGTAAATGATCCACGAGTCCTTTGAGCCGGTCCACGGAAGCCGTGATCTTTGCTTTATCTCTCAGTGCCCATTGCATTCGTTTCGGTTGTGTTACAATGGCCTTGGTACCTTTAGCCATACTAATGATTCCGTTTATTCCCTTTGGATATCTTCGTTTCTCTTGTGGAATAAATGGGGAATGGAATATCATCTCGAACTTCTGCAGGTCTATGCTCTCGATTGGTCGCCTTGAGAATATATGACGGGATGAATCCCCTAACATGCCCTCTTGTGGAGAACTCTTCCAGTCTCCTTTCGCAACCAGCGACGATGTGATGTCTGTACCTTTCCCCGACGAAGAAGGATCCGAGTCTTCATTTTCTCTATACTCAAACAAGTCCGCCTCGCTTAACTCTAAGTCGTTTCTTTTCAAACTTGCTTTCCTCAAGAGCTTTAGCTCCGACCGGATCTCTGTGAGTATCGCCTCAATAAGAGCCGCATTAACCCGCATTTTTTTGTCATATTGTTTGTGTCTGTTTTTGTCTGTGAGCCCAGAGGCATCACCCCATTGTTGTAGTCGGCTGTACTCCATCATTATGCGGATTTTGATGCTTTCGCATTCGGCGGTCATATTTGTGGCGGATTCGAAGTAACGGTACCCTAAAGCCAAACTAGTTAGTCGTAGATGTCTCAAGAGAGAAATTAGTAATGTGTTCGGAACCTTTCAGACATCCATCAAAGATCTGGAGAGTAATAGACGCTGCTCCAATTCCAAGTCCTGTGATTGAGAAAGGATCCGACATGACGGATGTTTTTGAGAACTAACGCCCTAATTGATTTCGGTGACTTTAAAGGGTCAAGTCAAGGATAATAAAAGATGGCTTTGAATCACGGCGATTGATATTCAACAAACAGAGAATTTTCTTAAACGGGTCTGACTGAAGGGGGGTTAGAAGGCTATAAAATCTTGTATGCCTTGATCTCAGCCCCCAAGGCATTATCTTCTCAAATTGCATTCCTCGCTGGAGCGTTTCGGTATGGTATTTTTATCGGGTATTGAAAGCGGTATGGTAGAGTGCAAAAGCGACGTAATTCTTCCGTTAGCCACATGTAGGCTGGATGGCGTCTTCTTACACGGACCGAAGCGAGGCTCACTGCAGTTCAATACGGGTAATGCAGCTGGAATCCGCCTGCAGAAATAAGTAATTATGAAGATGAGCCAAGAAAACCTCGTTGTAGGCAATCTCAACAAGGCTGAGGCTCTTTTATCGTCAGATGTGAGGTATCTCTAGCTTCATTGGGTAGATACATCGGCGTGAAAGGCGCCCGGGCGGGTACGTGCGCCGTTCGAAGCCTGAGCTCTTTGGCCGCCTGCTGAGCTCACTTCACCTCTTCTCCATCTTCATCACGAACTGAGGTTTTGCATATATACCCTCCATCAAGTATTCCGTTATTTTTTGCAGAGGTTCGCCCTTTTCATTGTCATTGTCATTGTCTTCACTAGGTTATTCCTTGAGCTAATGTTCCGCAAGGGGAATCGTGCACCGTGAAGTGCTTTGCAAAAGAGCGATGTAATGGCGGTACGTTGCCCAAGAACTGCCATAGCACTGGCGCGCATACGACTTCCTACCGAGGGGAGTGAATAAGACTCAAAAAGGGGCTATAGGGGTAATTTCTCGAAATGAACACCAAGCATGCGACTTTCGGCGAAAACTCTCTTGTAGAAAGCCCAAGGGAATCGCTCGCAACCCCAGACAGGACAAAAGTTTCGCACGAAGACCACGGCATTGCCGTGAGGAATTTCAGCGAAACCTTTCCCGATAAACCTACCCCCCCTAAAAAGGGATCAGGTCATAAGTGCACTTCCATCATGAGCGTCTCCAAATTCTACCAGTGTCAGCCCTGTTTTTGCTGGTTTTATGGCCGGGACGGTGCTAATACTCAAAGAATACCGAAGCCTGAAGAAGATATTCCTAAATTCAGCGAGCGGCCTCTATTTTGGGCTGACCAGTTATCGGATCCGCGCTCATCCTCTTCACATGTGTATGCAATGGTGTGCAAGAGCGACCACTGCTCATCTGATGAGAAAGAATATGTTGCTGTTAAAGAGGTAGAATGCTCCCACGACGAAGGCCGTAATGCTGCTCTAAACGAGCTTTATCTTCTGTCTCAACTCAAACATAAGCATATCATAGCTTGTGTGGGGGGTTACTTCTACGATGAACAACTTTGCATTATTCAATATCCGGTAGCGAAATACAACCTAGCAAAGTTCCTTCAGGCTCGCTCTCATTATCTTCAATTCAAGCTCGGCGACGAGGAACGCGAACGAGACTATAGAGCACAGATTGGGACTTATTTCAGCTGTCTTTGCAACACTCTTCGTTATCTCTACGATAGTGGGATCAAACACCGGGATGTCAAACCAGAAAATATCCTAATCGACAAGGAGAACTCCATTATCTTAACTGACTTCGACCGGTCTAGGACAAATTTGAAAACTCTTGCAAAAACAGAGGATGCTACGCCATGTACCGTGAGATATAGTTGCAGGCAAGTATGCCAAGGCAAGCCTCGAGACTTCAGTTCTGATGTGTTTTCTCTGGGCTGTGTCTTCTTAGAAATGGCAAACGTTATGCTTGGAAAGCAAATTAGAGAGATGTATGAGAACCTAGGAATCACCACATCGTCAGGGTTTGAGCTCGCTTATTGGGAATCCGTACAGGCAGGTAAAGTAGAAAGGTGGATCGGCCTACTGTCGGATATATCTCGAGAAATAAAACAGGACTACGATAGTTCAAGCGTAGTATCTCATAGCTCGGGCGACTACGTTCTAAACGCCAACCACCTCGATACTATCAAGAGAATGATGTCGGACGACTCCAGTTCTAGACCGAAATTGGATGAGGTGCACCAAATATTCTCTACAATGAGAGGAATTTGCGATGAATGCAAGGTGGGTGTCTTTCCGAAATGTGTTAATAGCTTCTAAGTTCACTTTGGCCAGGCGCCCAACCTAGCTTTTACCCCAACAATACTTGAACGAAATGGACCGCCAATCCCGACATCTAGTCGAACAACGTTACATACAACTAGCATTACTACAGCTCTCCGTCATTCAGGTGATAAATTAGAGGGGCGTCATTCTCCAGACCTACCAACCATTATAGAAACCGGGCAAACTCCAACCTCAGTTAGGTCTTCAGCACGGCTTGAAGAAGATCCCATAGAAGGCATATCAGATCCGGCTAGCAGAATAGCCTTCCAATATGGTGGGAAAACTCGGGCTGTGGGAGAGAGCGGAACGTCGCATGGTGCATACCCAAAACTCCGTCAGGAAGGCCCATCAGCTGGCCGTTTGGCCACATCAAGAGACCCCCATTCCGAAGAAAATAAAATCGACACTAATGCCGAAATAAGGCTCTGGAGGCCTGGTAAACCTACACATGTCTACACGGACGTAAATGCAATACCCGGCCACCGTGTTATTCAATATGACCCCGAAGTGGAGAAGTTCCAGGTTGTGCCTAAAGAACAAATAGATTGTGAGTGTGTATATTACTTGAACTACTGTCGAAGTTAATTATTTGTAGTCTCCAAAGGAATCCTAATAAAGCTTCCGCGGGATAACGGTTGGAGGTTCCAAATTATAAATGGGCAACTTAATCTGTGGAAAAGTCTAAAGTTCTCGGAAAACGTGCGAAGAGTTTCTGGTAATATCAGGTTAATGTTTCAAATAGGTGATTATCCTGCTCGCCATCTTTTGCGATTATGAGCGAGCCCGTAGATCTCGAGTCGCCTGGGCATTTATAACAATATTCTCATCAGTCTGTATCCATTTGTGTTATATCCATATTTAAATTTAGTCTATGTAAAAGGATTGCCTTATTAATGTGAATATGAGTACCTATCCATACTTGATACACTACCGGATAAGATCAGTTTCTCAATATAATACACATGTAGTACAGAATATTTTGCAAAATCAATTTAATTGAGTTGGAACTAGTAGAACATCTCCATAAAGATATTCTAAATCATACTTCACTCTCTGACAGTCACTATAGTAGGTATCTGTGACTCCTGTAACAATCCACGGTAGTCATCCAGACATCTACTATTTCGAACTTCTTTCGGATGCTTGCGTCTGACATGGTCAATGAACATATCTCTGTCCGCATCATTACAGGAATTGCACCGTTTACATGTGTGCCTAGAAGTCTCTGTTATGGGCATATCAACATATGTGGACCAGGCAGATGTTTTTGCTCGGAGACGGCGATATTGTACTAGCTTGCTGGCAATCTCTTCAATTTCCCTCTTGATAGATTTAGTCCTGAAGTAGTTCTCTGTACAGCTAGTAATGCGTTGTACTATCTTCTGTTGGCTATTGGATTTCCAAGTGGATGGGCGCACATTGGGTAAATCTCCAGGACCCTCCAGTCTAAAGTAATAGAAATTTTGGCCTGAATCATTCCTTTTGGTGAGCACTTGGTCGACCAGCTCCTGCTCACGCTCATATGCCGATTTTCTCCTTAGAACCCCCCCTGGGGAAAATTGCCGAAGGGTCCTCTCGGCGATCCCTTTCCGTTGTTTACCACTTCCTATACTCACAAAACAATATAGGGGGTTCTCTGTTTCGGCATATATAGAGTCAACCTCTCGATATAACTCCATGGATGGATTAGCCATCCATATCGATCCATCGCGGAATTTTGTAGCCCCGATTCGGTGGCCACGAAAATGATTCGGAGATGCAGAGGTTGCCAAGCAGACATCTTTAGTCAACACCTCATCACCTCTCTCTCGAATGTTGCGATTCAGTGTTGAAGTTTTCGCGGATGGACTAAAGGGGTAGGATCGAAAAAGATAAGGTCTGCGTATATGTTTGATATTGTCATATTTGACGGCGAGAACTAAACTGTTGCATAATTAGAATACTCCAGATGTAATGATAGTTGACTTACGTTTTGCATAACCGTTCGCTCGATTGAAACCTAGTGATTTCATCTGGGCTGCCTTTCTCTGATCTTACAGCCCTTATTTTCTGTTGTCGACAAAGTATATCATCAAGAGCACGTCCCAACCCTGTGCTACAGTCTTTCTTACTCGTACTTCTAGGTATGACCCGGTCGATATGGGGGAGGGCTTTGGCCATTTCATCCCACATCACCCTATAATAACAGATCGCTTCGCCGACGGAACATCGAAGACGGCCAAGTAGGACTGCGATAACTCTAACCCAATGAGTCATAAGAGTTCTTTGTCGTAAATGCACTCGAAACAAACTTACCCGCCTAGGCTGGTTCCACATATATAGTCGAAGTAATGGCATGGGAGGAAGTTGTCGACTGAAGGTGTAACTTCTGATTCAGCAATGCTTTCCTCATCGCTTCTATGCTTGCGCCATGGAATATCAGAGCTCGATTTCGCTTGTGCTCCCTCGAAATCCTGTTCAATTCGAGCGACCTCCTCCATAATCGCGTTGAGAATTAACAACTCAGATAGGCCTCGCATACCACCTCCATCTGCGGGCTCGTCAATAGTAAGCAGACGATGTTAAACTAAATAACATACCTAGGCTAAGTACCACCTGACGTTCCCAACATGCTTCTTGATCGACCATTTTATTACTTAGATATAAGAGCTTTCTAGAATCATGAAGAGGGCTGACGCCGCTACGATGTAGCGACTCGTTGGAGCTTCTATTGTTAGCCGCAAGTATATCAATACTTACGAGAAATAGATACATACTCTATAGTGCTCCATCGATGGTCGTCTATTTCTCTATGTGACCAGGCCACTTCATCGTCGACAGACTGCGAGGATTGCGATGATCCGGAAAGGGCGGAAAGCTTCGTTCCGGACCTCTGTATCTCGGGAACCGGATCACTATCTGGATTCGAAGGCATCAGAATACTGGAAAGTGCGAAAATTTCGTCGCTCGCTCTAAATGTAAGTAGATTGCAGAATGCTGATGTCGCTACTTCAACGAGAATCGAGCGGTTAACTCAGTCCCGGCTGGACGGGCCAAGTCAGCTGCATTTCAGCACCCGGCGGTAATTTGCGACAATTTCACCGGAATCCTGTATTGGTGGTGAAACATGGCAAGCCCTGCAGTGGACTTTGTTTTTCCACATAAGTGGGTGAGGATCAGCCTGCTGGAAGGCAAAGCATTGCCCCTTTAGCCATCACGTACGCCCAGGCTGAAAACCATAGGAAGTTGAACCGGTGGGCAGGACACATGATAACGATTTTCACCTATTCGCTTTCTGGCGTATTGATCTGGATCCCGAGGGATGCACGCGTGGACATTTGAGGGTGACCGAATAGCCAATTAATGAGCACACATTTCGCTTACGTGCAGCGGATTGCCAATTCGCCATACGAGGCGCATGCAACATCATCCAATTCCGGTGTCTCGAGACATGTCTATCTCGAGGATAGCTGAGTCTTCACCCCCTCCTATTCTAAAAATGGGATCATTTAGCGATTATGTAGCCATAGTCACAAGTCGATCCTAGAGAGGCTGCAGAAAGGCTCTACTTTGTTTTATTTCCTAATTCAACCTGTGGAATTTTGAACGAATTCAGCTCATATATTTCTCCTCGAGAACATATTTTGAATGATTGAAACACGTGTTGAATCATGATAGATAGAGTTTTATATACTTAGCAGGCTTGCGCGTTGTTGTTACAACCTGAATGTGGCCGCGTACGACGGTCTAAAGCAACGACCTTTCGCCACGTTCCCAGCTTATCATTGTTGCAGCAATTCCAAGCTCCTTTTACGCTAATCTATTATGCGTAGTCGCTGCTTAGATATTGCCTAGTTATTATTTTCAGTACAAGGCTGTCCTAATCCATCCGTCTGTAAAATGCAGAGTGAATTGAACAATAATGGTCCGGATCTACAGTAGTGCTGAGAGAACCACTAATATTTGTTCTTTCTCTAAGCTAGTTGGCTCTGGGATTAATAAAAAAAAAAGGTCCATATCTGTGCCGCAGAGAAAAATAAAATCATCTGCAGGGTGCTTGCACAGTTGAATAATATTGACCATTACGAACAAAAACACAGAGTCCGGCCCTAGGTATTGAATACGAATTTTGTCTTTGTCTATTTAGGGATAATGTTATGTATTTAGGTGTTTCATTTATAAAATATTTCGTTTACGCTTCTGAAGCTGCAACATTATAACTCTACCCAGTTTAGATTTCTAACAATATTCCTTACCAAGAATATAGCTTTTATAATTTTTCCTAAATTATATCAGGTCTTCTAGATGTTACCTAGATATTTTAGGATCTAGATTACACGCTGTGGTAGTGTTTACATTTAAAATAAGGTCCTAGGCAAGTGGCAACGGGGGGCAGCAGGTAGTTAAATTCTACCCCTTTGTTAGGAGGTGAAGCACTTTATTAGTTAATTTTCCTACAACATATAGATAGGCGTGGATAGCTATGTCTTTATTATAATTTTTATACTATGGGCTTGTACTGAGATTATTGCTAGAATAGAATCTACAATTAACTCCTATGAGGCTGGAATAAAGCCTTACTTTACACCGTTTAGCAGTTCCCAAGCTTTCTCATCATGGATCCTCTCCTTTTTTTCCCCCGGGTTCCCGGACGAGCCTAATACCTAATAAAGCCTTAGTTAATCGCCTTCCAATTTTGAGTAATTAAATTCATCTGTCAGTTTTTATCTTAGCAAAGTGCTAATTTTATACCTTAAAACAGATAAAATGTCTTGAATTATTTCAATTAAAGTATTGGCACTAATGACAACGATGAATAGAGTCTACGATACAATCAGGAGATTGTCCTGGGTTGAGTGACTCCCCATCTACCCGCAGAATCCCGATATCGGTTTAATCGTTTGTTGACAAGCTAATGCAAGAGCGAGCTCGTAGGACTGGATAGCTATACGATATTGCTTGATTGAATAGACCGTTGTGAAAATTCTAAAGAGGATTGTTAAGAGAAATACTCCGAAAATGGCCACCCAAAGCGTCGCGAACTGAGAGACATTTCGTGTATCAAGCAACGTTTGGGCGACGTCTTCCGGAGGCCCGTGAAGAATCCTCGATAATTGGGCGAGATTGTTCCGCCAGTATTTGGATTCTTTGAGTGCAGCCGCTCGGGATAGCTCAAGTGGTGATGTAGTACGGAAATGCACGTTTTCGTTTCGTAGAAACTGTTCTGTTTTAGGATCGCCAAAAGGGAAGAGAAGATCTAGTGTACGGATAGCTTCATCTAGAACGTCTTTCAGTATTAGATTTTGCGCCGGATCTTTCCGATGATTGATGAGGCATATTTTGTGTCTGTAAACCGACAAGGTCCGTTGTCCTCGCGGACCCTCTAGTTTTAAGTGGTCAATTATATGGTTGGTCCAACGAATATTTAGCCGGCATATACTTTTCAAATTTACCGCAGTGAACGATTCATCAAGGAGGGAATCTGGGAGCTCTATCTTGCCCAATCTCCCTGGGAATTGAGCTTCAATAATCCCCTGAAGGGACTGATCGTCATCCCATTCGACTTGAGAATCTCGTGGGTTTCTGGGACTAATAGAAAACTTTCTGGAATAAACATAGATGCCGAGCCATATTTGAACCGCAACCTCAATAGAGCGAGTGATGGCGGCACAATCACTGGTTGAGAAATCCTCTTTGACATATTTGATGAATTCTTTCTGCGCCAAACAACGATTGTCTCTCAGGTTTTTGACAATGGCAATTAAGCCACTCAGTTCTTGTATTGCGAGCTTAGATGCGTGAGGATGTAGGTTTCGGAACGTTTTGCCAATGAAGTCGAAGAATGCTTCGTAATCATCCCTAATATAATCATGGTGGACGAGATGCAGATGGGGCCAGAAAGCATTGATTAGGGCACACTCTTGCTCTAGGTTTAATGTTCCTATGTCCGCTAGAGACGGGTTGGAAGATAATTTTTCATTTTGTAGGGACATCTTAACGGAAGATGGCGCTTAGACAGAATTATGCGATAAAGGAGGAGAGAATTGTGAACTGGACACGGTTGGCAGCATGCGGGGTTATGTATGCGATGCGCCTTGGCGAGGATATAGAGCAAGCAGCCTATCAAAATCATGATGACTGTTTACTCAAATACAGCCGAAGAAGTGCAACGTTCGACAGTCCAGGCAGCCGCCAAGAATTCAGTCGTAGTTAAAGGTCTTCCAAAGCTCTACATGCATCACTCCCTTCCGAGTTTATACCACATAGTCAGCGCTATAAACGGGCAGAATTCCGAAATGCAATGCATCAAAGACCTATCGTATGTTCAATTATGACATCAACCTAGTTGGCTCTACAAGACGCTCTAACAGCGAGACATAGGGAACGAGTGGGCAATAACACTGTTGTTTTAGACAGGCCCATGTCCCTTCATCTAGAAGCACAACACTCGCTCACAGCATCCGTGCCCGGCCATGCCGAAGGGCAAATCCTTTGTCAGAGCCCATCTAGCACAATCCAGGGATATATTGTTTATCTCTCGAAGCGATCTCCAGATGTATACAAAGTCCAGAAACTATACGTTGGCCTCCTTCGAGAGGTTCCGCCTCCAAATGTCGTACCAACAAAATGGGACGAGGAAGTCCGTTCAGATCTAGAAAAACACATAGGCCAGGCAACTAGTATGTTGTATAAATCAATGCGCGACGAAGAAGTCATCACAGAATTAGTACTATGCAAGGCTGGGAGGAAGTGTTCACCAGCAATGGTAGTGCTGGAACCTGGAGCGAGCTGCCCGGATGACCCCGTTGCCTTAAAACCGACTGTTTGAATTCATTGCGGCAGCAAGAAATGTAAAAAGAGGGCGTTAGAAAGCATTGGTAGTCTTACCTACTTGAAGCATTTCCTGAGAAGATATAGCATAGAGAAACCTTATGGTTCCCTATACGCGCCATAGCCAGCAACAAGAGAAAATTCATTGGACTCCTCACTTCTCAAGAACACATCTAATACAATATCTTTCGCAATCGAGAGCAGAGCTTCAAGCTTGAAGACAGATTGCGGTCTGAAGGCCAGGTTCACCGTCCAGTCTGACGGCCATACTACGGAGCATTTCCTTACGATCGGTGGATTGATTGTTGTGGGTGAATTCCTATTTGGTCTAACATCTGCTCATGCCATCATGAGCTGCTTCCCCGAGAACTCCCAAACCGGTCGTGATAGTAACGTCGAATCGACTAGTACCGATATATCGGATTCTGATGTTGATCGAGGAAGGGGCTCAGATTCAGAGCCAGAACCGGCTCTACAGAGTCTAGTTCGTACTCAACATCCAATACAGCCCGCATCAGGAGCCTTACTTGGAGCAAATGACCTAAATGAGGTTAATGAAGGCACATGGACGGAGCTTCGACTACCAAATATCCTTGCATATATAGGTCGTGGAACCACTAGTGGGAACTATAGTTTTTGCGATTCAGCGCCAGATATGTCCGATTTTAACCTTGTTGATCTGGGGTCAATTAAAGAAGTACCGAATAGATTCTATGATCCGGACCAGCAGGCTTACGCGTCCGTCTTGGACTACGTTCCAACACGTGAGCAAAATAGTGGTGAAGTATGGATAGTCGCACAGTGCGGCGTTGCGCCTATGAAAAGATATTTACTTAACGGAGATACTTCTATCATTCTAAGAGGCAAGATAATGCGTACGAAAAAGATTCAGATGGCATTCACAGGTGGTAAGTTCCAAATTTCTTTAATCAAATCCGGCATTTAACATGATATAGCTCCGGGATTGTCAGGGTCATGGGTCGTCAAAAATTGTAAGCTATTAGGTATCGTATATGCAGCATATGACCGGACTCCATATCTTCACATGCTTCCTGTGGAGAGAGTATTCCACGATATCACGCAATTTCTAGGAGTTTCTAGCGTAAGAGTAGCAACAGGTCAAGATGTTCAGTCGGTCAAACATTTTGCAGAAACTGGTGGACTGAATGATGGTGATGCGGCTTTTTGAATAGCAGGTTGGTCGGCGATGATATCATCTTCCATTAAACCTAAATTTTTCGACGTGGCACCACAAGTGTATCAGAAAGGAAAAATCTACTCTGATCCGCTTAATTTTTCTTACAAGAAAGATAGTGCGCCTTTATTATCCAATTCCTCTACCCTAAAGTCTTTCCCCGACTGCCTCGAAGGTAGGAGACCTAAATTTTGTTGTCATTGCATCGTTATGTCTTTCCTCTCCTTCACTTTTTAAGATTAGGTACTCATTAGCACGTGAAAAAGCCACACCATCATCATACATTTCCGACATTTCTCCAGACGACGAGGACACGTCATTGCTCTTCATTATAGACAACGAAGCGTCAGACTTCAAACGAAAGAATATTATGACTAGCGTAAGAAAGAAGGCTATGGGTAGTTATTTAGAATTATTGAAGATTATACGGAAAGACAGAAAACGAAGTAGGTCTTCTTTGGCTGGATATAACTCTCTACGAAGTATCGAAAGCAAGGGAGAAGCGGCCATAAATGAACCAGTTTTGAATAACGCAGATTTGGCGATCTTCAGGAGAGAAATTACGAGGGATAAAGGCCAGCGTCCCAAGTTCGAGCGGTCTGCTCTTCGCTTAGGGTCGTCCTCGCTTGGCCACACGATCTCGATAACATCTCCAAGGCCGCCTCCAGTCGGCAGTCTCGATCCCATATTGAGACCCATCCGCACTAGTATATCCAACGTATACGACGTTACCTCCCCCAGGCCCTTTCAATCCATCGGCAAGGCTCTAGATCCATTTAGGACTTCGTGGTCTCCAATTTCCGTAAAAGAGCTTAAAATCCATTGTAATATTTCCGAATTCTCCTATCTTGAATCTAGCACTAATAAGAAATTTTAGTCCGTCGTTTTTTTATGACTAGTGGAATGGAGATGTACTGGATTCCAACACTTGTCAAATCGCCTTTGGCTTTTCTTAGTACCCTCTGCATATCTTCGGCACATTATGACGCAATTCATGATCGGACTATTGACAGCGTTCATACTCTGGCTCTCCGTCAGGAGGTAATACACCTCATTGTCCAGAATCTCGTGAATCCATCAACAGAAGCGGATGATTATAGTATCATTGCTCTTTTGCAATTAATCAGCAGTGAGATTATTGCAGGAGAAGATTCTGTGTTGGCGTACCACGAGGCTGGGATTAGAGCCATGGTCAGACAACGTGGTGGTCTTGGTTCTCTCGGAGTCAACGGGCGGCTTGCTTTGACATTGTCATCGGTTTCACTGGCTTCCGCCATCCTTCGCGAAGCCACCGCTCAGACTATGTACATCAACTTTTACAAATCATCGAGGAGGGAATTTTTAGCTACGGCGACAGTACCCAAATCACCGCTACTTCATCACCATTACCAGATTCCCGACTTTGGGGCATTCAAGCTGTCCACAAGATGCCTACCGCAAACATTAGAACTCTTACAAGAAATTAGCCAAATGATAGAACATTTGTGGTGAGAGGCGAATCTTGTCTCAGGGAGGGAGATGAGGAGCTGAACTGGTTGATTGAAGATGGCCAGCGGGCCATATTTATGTACATGAAAAAGGGGTATATCAGCTGATATCCAGCGTGATATCCGGCGTGATATCGGCCGTGATATCGTACGTCGATATCTGATACAGCTCGGCAGACTAGCCAAAAATCCCCATGACAACATTTAGTTCGAGGGGCTGAGATTAGCAACCCAGTTAAGCACCAAACTTTGAAAGATATTTACGCAAAGATTACGACCGGGTATCCTCCCATATATGAACACCAGAAAACCAATATACTGACCTCGAGCGACTGGACATATGAAGGAGTCCGTATCACCTGCGTACTACAAGCTGAAGCAATTATAAACCGCATCCCGCTATCAAAGGCACTTGAAGATGCAGTGCAACATCAAAGCCATGAAAACTTCGTATCGATGAAAGTGACACCGAAAGCGTTATATTCCTTCAGCTTCTTCCCATCCCTTCCCCCGCCCATTCCGACAGGTCCTACAGCTCTCCTCCGAGACCTTCGTGTTACATTAGAAGAATCCGATCTTTCCGATTGTTGGTCCGAAATGGCAGGAGTGCTTCTCTGGATCGGACTTGTGGTTGGAGCCTCCAGTCGTGGGAGCGACAAGGTGCTAAAGCAATGGTTTTCGGCACTAACGGTGCGGTGCTTGTTTGTGCTATGCTTTGAGCATCCCGAGGCCGTACATGCGTCGCTATCGAGGATGATCCAAATCAATGAGTTGCTTGAATCTGCGCCTGTTAGCCAGGTTGTGAAAGAAAGAGGTGCGATCCACATTGAGAATGAATATAACAAAGGGAAACGGAGAAGAGTATAGTCTGTACTACTTTCTGATTGGAGAATTTGTAGATATGAACAAATTTATTATAGAGGTGATGGACGCAGAAGGCCTGTGGGAACCAGCAGACTTTCAATGTGCAAATATGTGCCCAGAGAAAGCAATGGCGGAATCCATCGGAACAAGATGTGTAGCTCTTCCGATTAGAGTAAACCTGTAGATAGTAATCCTCCCAAACCTCACATGATTCTTCGATATTGGGACAGTTTCGTATAGCCATAGAGTGATAGTGCGTTACATTAAAACACAGAGCGCGCCCTAGGTAGATTCGCAGTGCAAGGAACATATTGTACGAGTCAACCTAAATTATCATTAGCGTAGAATATCTATTCATACGCAGAGATTCTTTATCGATAGAAATTTCTCTTTGAAGATGGTCAGAACAAACGATACACAAGAGCGAACGGAGATGCAGGAATAGGGCAGTTTATTCTATCAGCATTTTGCTATAGAATTGCATACAAGCTTCACGCATCATATTCTGAAGGGGATAATTATGCCCAGTCACTGCAAGTAACGTGGGATGAAAATAAATGGCTCCTAAGCTAAAGAGCTCATGTGAAAATGGGAGTAGTGGCAGTTAGGATATCCCTAGAAAGTTCATTAATGTAGTACAGGGATCGACGTCCAAAACCCGGAGGGCTCTCTAACCTGGTCAAGACGGCTGCGCGCTAGCGGCCTTAGTTGCCGTTTTGATGTTCACATTGGCTCATGACTCGGAGCCGTTCGATTGAATCGCAAGTCGGCCCGACTTCTAACGAACGGCGTGGTCCCTATAATGTGCTCCAGTATTTAATTCCACGGCCAAACTACCCCCAATAAGCAACCGGGATGTCGATTTCGGGCTTTCAGCATCATGCTCTGTCCGTATGACTGAATATGCTCGCTTTGCAGGACTTCGCAAGCGAGCAACATGAAAAAGGGAGTTTCGATCTACTGGACACTTTCAAGATATTCATTGGTAGTAACCCGGTCCGAGATCGTGCAAACATCTCGTGATGGTTTAAACGATCCTTTTCTAGGATGAAATAGAACTAGCCAAATATAATGCTATTAAGGATCGGTCGCCTGAGGCACGCTAGGTGGAGCGGGGAACTACAAGGCGTTATTTTATAAATCGAGCTATAGTTTCCCAGATCACTTCAGAATAATAAGTTGCTACACAGAACCTGCTTATGTACGGTTACCACCGATATGAACCTGTTCAATCTTTGTGTTGCATTTCTTCATTTGTCTTCTCTCGTTGCGGGAGCAGACACCAATGCATGGAAGTCTCGAAATATCTATTTCGTCCTAAACGATCGCATTGCTCGCAGTAGCAGTGACAGCGGAGGAGATTCATGCAGCAATTTAGGGAATTACTGTGGAGGCACATTCAACGGCCTTGAATCCAAGCTTGACTATATCAAGGGCTTAGGGTTCGACGCTGTTTGGATTACCCCAGTTGTTACAAGTAATAAACTGTCTTTGGCTGTTGATTATTTTACTTACAAAGAATTTAGACAGCGATGGAGGATACCATGGATACTGGGCTCGAGATCTGTATGGTATTAATCCGAATTATGGAACTGCAGATGATCTCAAGAGCCTAGTCGATACTGCTCATTCTAAGGTAAGAGCAACTACTCGTTCTTTGAAATATTTTAACGGCCGGGATATAGGGCATGTTCATAATGGTGGATGTCGTGGCCAATCACATGGGTTTCGCCTCTATTTCAGCAAATAGTCCAGCACCGCTTAACGACCCAGCCTCATACCACTCAGCATGCGATATTGACTATTCCAACCAGAATAGTGTTGAACAGTGTCGCATAGCTAATCTCCCAGATATTAACACACAAAGATCGGATATCCGGATGCTTTATCAACAATGGATTTCCTGGCTGGTGGGAGAATATGGTTTCGATGGGATTCGCATTGACACGGTCAAACACGTTGAGAAAGATTTCTGGCCTGATTTTGCTTCAGCTGCAGGAGTCTACTCCATTGGCGAGGTTTTCGACGGCAACCCAGACTACCTTGCCGGCTATGCATCGCTTATGCCTGGACTCCTCAACTATGCCATTTACTACCCGATGAACAACTTCTACCAACAAAAGGGATCTGCCCAAGCATTGGTAGACATGCACAATGAGATCAGTTCAAAATTTCCCGACCCAAGCGCTCTTGGGACGTTTATGGACAATCACGACAATCCTCGCTGGCTCAATCAAAAGAACGACGTATCGCTCTTGAAGAATGCTCTTGCCTTCGTCATTCTCTCGAGAGGTATCCCAATTGTATACTACGGCACTGAACAAAGCTATGCTGGCGGGGCAGATCCAAACAATAGGGAGGACCTTTGGCGCAGCAATTTTAACACTCAGTCAGATCTCTACCAAGCAATATCGCGCTTGTCAGGAGCTAGGAAGTCAGCTGGCGGCCTTGCCGGAAACGACCATGTCCATCTCTATGTTACAAACAATGTGTACGCTTGGAGTCGAGCCGGCGGTAACCTAATTGTCTTCACTACCAATATTGGTCAGGGTACAAGTGGGAATTACTGCTTCAATTCACAGAAGGCTAATGGGAAATGGACCAACGTATTCGGCAGCGGCACATACAGCTCGGATGGAAGTGGCAACCTTTGTGTGGATGTGATTAATGGTGAGCCTGTCGTCCTCCTTGCAGGTTCTCCAACACCCACAGAGAGTGGAGCGACAAAGACAGCTAGTGCAACTACTCTCACGACATCAGCTTGTCCTACATCTGTGTCTGTTACTTTTACCCATCGCATCGTAACTACTTTTGGCGAGACAATCAAGATTGCTGGAAGCATTAACGAATTGGGCAATTGGGACACGTCCAAAGCGCCCGCTTTATCCGCATCGCAATATACGTCTAGCAACCCGGTCTGGACTACCACTTTGAAGCTTCCCGCGGGGCAGTCGGTGCAGTATAAGTTCATCCGGGTGTCCAGCAGTGGCGGTGTGACATGGGAGAGTGATCCGAATCGTTCGTACACTATTCCGTCTTGCCAGGAGAGTAGTACGATTAGCAGTAGTGAGCGGTGATTGAAGTGCTCTATGTTTTGCTAGTATCAACGACACAGGAATGGCCTCGGAAAGTAGCCATCGACTGCTGAGACAAATATGTAGACGAAAATTGGACTCAGCCATGTTTAACATCCTTCCCAGTTCGTAGCATCAACACTCCTTTTTTTTCTCATATATCAAAAATAAAACACCCTCAGTTACAAGCATAAAGCTGTTCTCATGCAAAATTATTCCGACAGACAGCCGGCTTTCCACAAAGCATAAATCAGTTGTGACTCATTCGACAATTTCTATCTTTCCTAAAACATTTTTCTCGCTTATAGTCCAACATCAACCTTCTGCGAGTGGATAACAATCCCCTTACCTTCCACGGGCGAGGCATGCTCATATTCTTCTAAGTCTTCGTCCAATGTGATAGTGTTATATCCACCAATAGAACAGAAGGCGAATAGTCCTAAGTAGAGGGTGAAAAATGTAATGTATGTGCATAACGACCTGTCGCAACTATTCGTCAAGGGTTCTATTCCTGTTAACAGCCCTCGCCGATTGCTTCTAAGTGTGCCAATAATTGTTGCTAGACTAATGGAATGGAGGCGAAAGGCGCCCCTGGCGGAGATATCATATATTGTCACATGTTCTCCCACTTAGTATACCTACCAAGGCGGGTAGCTGCTCGCCCAGAAATCCCTGGATATAGGGCTTGGACGTGGTTTTGCTACCCTTTAATTAATAAAACAATTTTTTTTTTTCTCCTGATTAGGCTTATCTAATTGTTACTAATTATCTTCGATATGTTGCTAACATTCCATCAAATTATAAATTCTATATAAGAATTTACGCAATCCTTATGGTCTTTAGGTAGACGATAATGAAACCAGAGCAATCGGTGCAAAATTCCAGAGATTTGATGGCCTATTTCAACAAGTTCCTTCATCTCAATATAATGCCCTAGAAGGAAAATGGAACCCCTCGCGTTGACTAACACTAATACTTAAACACTGCGTTCCGTGACCTGAACCCACATTTCCTCCTGCACGAATATTCCCATATAATTTTTGGAAATCCAAGGTTTCTCGGGAAAAGCAAGTGCCCAGTCAAAGTGGCGTAGCAACTACAATCTCATTAATACGCAGTTCGCGCAGATTAATATACTGACGCACCTCAAAAATAGTTTTATTTATTTCCATCCACGCGATAGGCTTTCCGAGGCACTGATATCTCCCCGATCCAAACAATAAATCCGTAACACGCTTCATAGCGGTTAGACGCCCTTGATCTTCTACTAGCCAGCGTTCCGGTCGGAATTGATCGACATCGTCACCGAAGATTTTCTTGTTACGGTTGAGGCCTACAACACAAAAGCCGATATTGGTGTTACCGGGCAAATAGATATGTTCCCCGTCAATGATGACCTTGTCACCACCCTTGGGTACTACTTTCGGCGCCACGTCCGTAACGGGGGGATGAACTCGAAGCCCTTCTCGGATAACAGCTTGAAGGTATTCGAGTTTATTGGCGCTTGCCTCAGAAATGATATCCGAGGCCGCAGACGCAGTTCCTGAGGTCACAGCAGCGTCAATCTCTGCCTGGAGTTTGTTATGGACGCGTGGGTGTGACATGATGCAAAGCATCGTGCCGCGAATAGCAGTTGCTGTAGTATCAGATCCGGCCAAGATCTGGAGCATGGCTTCTGTAAAAAGGTCGTCTCTCGTTAGACCGTGTCTTATGAACGAAGCTAGCATATCGGAACGTTTATCTGTAGGTTGAGTAAGCCGTTCATCAATTAGGCAGCGCGCTTTTGCCATCATCTTCCCGTGTCCGCCTGTGTCCTTTTCAGATGGGCCCGTGAGTCGAGCGAGAAGTGGCCACTGCATATATGGCATAATTCCTATTGCAGCAGTATAGTTAAGCAGGCTAAGACCTTCTTCAGCTGATTGGATATAGCTGTCGACATCGGCATCTGCTTTGAGGTCTCCAAATGCCTGCCCGAATCCGATAAGGCTAATGACGTCGAGTGCAAGGTACTGTATCTTACGCGCAAAGTCCATAGGCAATGATCTTTTCTCAGTGGACAGATATTTAGTCCGTATCAAGTCGATTAACTCTTGGACACATCCGTCGATGGTACATTCAATTGCAAAATTTTCTTTTCCAGAGTACTGTAGCCATGTTATTACTGAATATTTTATCAGTGAGACTGTCCCTTACCCCAGCTGCCATTTGTTGGCGTCTTCTTGCATGGTGCTCTTCATCAACCGTGCTAAAGATGTGATCCTTTCCGGATTCGAAACGACTCGCGCGATAATACCAAGCCGCCTTTGTGTACGGAGAGCGGACTGAGCTCATGTGTGTCAAAAGCTCAAGGGAAGTAGTGACAAGATCATTTGGCCCAACACGAGCGATGGTGCCGTATCTCTTGCACACGTCCTCATACCATAGATGCGAGTGCAAGCTTGCAATCGCACATATATGCCATACCTCTGACCAACCAGTACTAAATGGGCCTTTGAATGCTCGCAAGCGCATATACATGCGATACTTTCTCACACCATACACTAGAGCGACTACGGCTAACAGAAGCCATTTCGCTAGATAAAGTTGGGCAAGAAGAGCCATGTTAATGTAAGAAGGCTGGAAACAATTAGCTAGATAGCGGGGCTCAGACAGTCGAATAACCTTATATTGCTATATGGTTTTTAACATTACCCGGCGGGGCCCAGGATATATAGGCAGTGTAACGCTTAGTGGACATGTGTTTGGCTCGGTAACAGCTGAAGTTGCTCACTTATGCACGCATCTTGATCAGCTAAGCTCATGACCGCATTCAAAACGCTGTGATTCGTCCACTCAATTGAAGGACTATGATACGAAGAAAAAGCCTTGGTGTGGCGAACACGTTAAAACAAATACCTCCGTTGTTTTTAGATAGACCTCTATATTCGACCTTCGCAGCAGAGCCTGCGAACGTCAGGTTCCGAGGGTAATAAAAAAATAAAAAAAAAAAAATTGCTATGCTATTTATTGAGGTAGCATGTTCTGGTAATTAAAATGGTAGACAATGTCAGTAAATTGATAAGCCAGAGTTGGATGATAAAGGAGACTAGATAATACTAAAAGTTAATAGAAGCATAAGAACGACGAGACGCCTATCATTTCCCTGCCCCATATTCTCTTCTATAATTATTCCTGTATCCAAAATTTTGGGACAACTGTCGCCTTGTTCGATTTACTACATGATGTAGGATGATCTCAGTACATTCAAACGGCCCCGGGATATGGAGGGCAAAAGGAGTGGGAAGCAAGCGTACGATAGCGTTTAAGTATGTTAAGATCTGTTTAATCACCACCCTTCGTCAATACGGCAACGTGCTTGTGGACACTGAGTTCACAACTTGGAGAAATCTCTCCAAGCATATATAAAAATCCTAAGCGAAACATCAACGGCGGATACCAGTAATTTCTTCAACAGGCCAATATACATTCAGCTATAGGCAAAGAAATTCGGGCACAAATCTAGTAGAATGCAGATATATTAGAGAACTAAATGGGCGAAGTGAAAGCAAAAGATACGTGAAATCACGTGCAAGAGTGTTGTATAAATTGAACCTTGGATGACAAGCAAAACTTGTACGACTCGAGTATAGTACCGTCCCAATTAGGACATACTTACGAGAGGATTCGAAGGATTTCTATAAGTCAAGTTCAGCCTTTCGACTAAGCCTCACACCAGTCCTATCCATCTTCAACGTTTCACATTGCTGCTGCCTAGATCACCGCCTCAGTCGTCGCTCTGTCAACAACCCCGCATAAATCTGAATCCATCGTGCAATGCGAAAATAGCTCCATAGTTATAACCAACCAGAGCAAATAATTGTGGGACCATGCTGGTTGCGATGTTTCAGACGACCGTATTATGCAGACACAGCCACTGGGAGAATGCCTGAAGCGCGTCACTTGGCTCGCCGAGGCGCCTAGGTCACGAGAGTTAGGCTGCTACCCCTCATGTCTTATCAGTAGAAGTCTCTTTTGTTTTTACATCTTTCATATTTTAGCTTTCTTTTCTATTCGGTTGAACTCTTGCGCGGATTTTCATTATCTAGCAACTTGGTTCAAATATATTACGATGAGCGCTCTACCCTCTCACCCCTCAACCAAAGGGTATACTCCTGTACCCCTTGAGGAGAGAATTGATGACGATGTAGAGACCCCTCGAGGTGGTTCGCAAGATGACGATCAGGACGACCTATACATGCCCAGTGCTCCTCTCCTTTCAGCTCGGTCCGGAGGGAACGAACTACCAAGGAGCCTAGAAGAAGCCTCCTGGTGCCGCAAAATTCTGACCTGGAGACCATTCCCTCAAAACACATATTACTCGGCCTGGGATCCGCCACGAAAAGGTAGGAATTGGCGGAAGATCACCTTCTGGTCGTTCTTCGGTACACTGGTGGCGGCTGTCATTGCACTTGCTACCTCGACCGGTGTTCTTGCCAGTAAAATGGAACATCAATCCCACTCTTGCTACAGATCGGATCTAGGCAACTATAGACACACCCGTGTCCCGTTCAACGATGTATCGCGATCGTCTAACTGGAATCTCAACTTCCCTCTCCTATACCCTCCGATCAAGGCATCACAAACCACAGCTTGCGGGTTGGCGTGGAGAAGACTCCGAAATGTTCCATGCCATGAAAAGATCTGGAATCGTTCCTGGGATAACGGAAAGCCCAGTTCGATTTTTGATCCGGACATCAGTCTCTATGCTGAGAGTATGTGCTCAACAGGCTGTGTGCAAGCCATCGACAGAGCGCTGCAGCTTATTTCCTCCCAGTGCACGGAGGGGGATAAGTTCGACACGTCGGACTACTTTGGGACCTTTGCCACCGATGCGGAGCTAGAAGACGGTCCTCTCGGGGTCATCACCACACTCCACCAGCGCCTCACCCACGCCTGCCGCCGGGAGCCAAATAGGGATTACTATAGTTGGCGTAGAGATCCATACTGCACCATGGTCATGTGGGAAGATTGGTCCATCGTAGACGGAATGTATGCTAGTAATCTCGAAGGGCTCGAGATGTTCGAGAAACGGACTCGCGAGCGTAAAGAGGAGAGGTCTCATAGCATGAACATTCCAATGGACGATAGATGCGATAATATCCGGAGCCTGTACAGCTATCGCTGGGTTCCGGCTCGACGCTTTGGGCCAGACGTAAATTCAACGACGTGCGGCTGGTGCACGATGAACTGGTTTGAGAGGAAGCTAATGGGTTGGAAGGAGGGTAAAATCATTGACCCGAAGGGCGGGAAGGCTCTCAGCCTCCAAGAATACTTGCAGAAGATTAGGCACGCTGGTGAGCGGTGCGACGCGGATGCTTGGGACCTAGTATGGCTAAGAGCCCTGCGCAAATACAAGCTGTCTAGGGACCTGCCCACCGACTGGGACGGGAACGAGAAGACGGGCGACGATGATAAGGAGGGAAAGCCCGGGAAAAAACCTTGTACGGATGAAGAGTTTAATGAGTCCGTTCACACATGGGAGACCATGAGCCATAGGCCGTACTGAAGAAGCTAGAGAAGCATGATTTATTTGGTAATATCATCGAGCAAGTTACAGTTGACGGAATGGGCGTTCATGATTAGGACGGTATTGCACACGAGGAGTCGGCGACAAAATTGCAACCGGACTCGAGAGGTGGTGTTTGACGATTAACGCGTACGAAGGGAGAAAATGAGTATATATATATATATATATCCAGGAAACTTATGTTATTTTGCGGGTCGATGTTATTTCGTTTCGTATTGTCCCGTCGACTACCGAAAGGGGCGCAATGACGTCGGTGTGGAGCTCGACCCCTGCACCTCCATACCGAGCCTTAGCAACACCATCTTGCTCTCCATCTGGCTACTCATTACAAGTCCCTTAGTCGCTGCCTTGCCATATCACGCATGGCGACATGTGTCTCCTCTCTCGCCCATACCTACGTACTCCCCAGTGACAGCAGTATCTCCCGCGGACCTCCTATTTTCTAGGGACACGATGCCTATGAACACTCTATCCGTAGCTACGGCGGTGACCCCGACCGTCATTGAGACGTACATCTCCCACTATGTCAAGCGTAAGCCGGTTAGACAGAGGCCCACAGCGCATATCTCTTATCATGAAGGCCTCGAGCTGATCCGGCGATTTCTGCATTACGCGTCCTTTCACACAGTCGACGAACTGCAAGCATTTACAGCCCAATGGGTGCCTGTGCCGCATTGGGTGCATGTTCAACAAGTTGAAATACCTAGTGGGCAGCTGTCACGCTCGGCAGAATACATTCAGGCACAGCTCGGCTCCGACGGCATACAGCAAGTTGGTGGGAAGTTGTGGTGGCAATGGAGACGGGACAAAACTACGCTGAAGGCGGAGTGGATTGAGATGAAGAAAGACCATTACGAGCGCAAGAAATCAGCGAATCCAAAGGGACAGCGCATCATACTGTATGTGCATGGGGGCGCTTATTTCTTCGGCAGTGTGGACGAACACCGGTACCAGATGCAGAGACACGCCCGGAAATTGAAGGCTAGAGTATTGGCACCGAGGTACAGGCTCGCCCCCCAATTTCCATTTCCCTGTGGCCTCCACGACTGTGAGTACTTCTGACCTTCAATTGGATTTAATACGCTAATTTCTGCGCAGGTCTCGCGGCCTACCTCTACCTCCTCGAACAGGAACATGATCCGTCCACAATTATACTTGGCGGGGATTCGGCCGGGGGAGGCATGGTACTGAGTATGCTCGTTATAATACGCGATCAAGGTATCCCTTTACCAGCAGGAGCTATCCTAATTAGTCCCTGGGTTGATCTTACGCACTCCTTCCCGAGTTTAGGTGGAGATGGAAAGATGGATTATATTCCTGCGCATGGGTTTGTACATAAGCCTAGCATTAGCTGGCGTATGTGATGGCAGCGGTTATTTCCACAACGATGCTAATATATTACAGCTCCTCCGAATGCAGACGATTTGCTTGCATTCGATCACTCTCCGCGTAGCACCATCGAGAAGGACAAGACGTCACCGCGAGTTTCGCTTTCGAAGCTGCCCAAAGATGAAAAAGCTGCACAGAAGGAAGAAAAGAAAGATCGCGTGCGGGGCTTTTCTCTCCAAGCAACGGAAAGGCCAGATGCCGATGCCCTACTCAGGCCGCAAGAGCGTCCCGAAATCTACACGTCGCCCGGTGGCACATATAGCATCGGCCCGAAAGGAGCGCTATCCGTGAAACTGGGAGATGTTCTTATCGAGATCAAAGACCAGATTCAATTATACGCGCCCAACCACCTCCTGATGCATCCGCTGGTTTCCCCGGTATTACAACCCTCTCTTGGAGGTCTACCGCCTCTACTTATTCAGGTCGGCGGTGGAGAACTACTTCGCGACGAGCAGATCTATCTTGGGCATAAAGCTTCCTCACCTCTAGCCTATCTTCCACCACCTTCGAATCACTTAACACCTGAAACTATCGATGCGCACGCTGCCAAATATCGACCGACCAATGTACAACTCCAAGTCTGGGACGATCTCTGCCATGTTGCCCCTACACTTAGTTTCACGCGACCGGCGAAACACATGTATCGTAGCATTGCGCAATTTGGTGCCTGGGCGCTTGCTCGAGCACAGAAAACCTCGATTGACATCTTAGACGACGACAGCATCTCAATCGTGAGCCAAGACTCATCGGCTTCCTCAACCACCACCGAAGCAGATAGTACGCTCTCTCCTGAGGACATCAAACTAAATATGCCTCAAAGCGCGTCCCATGTCGACTTTCAGTCTATAGACAAGAAGGAAAGCCAGGGTGCGAAAGGGGCAACTGTTGGCAGGGCGGGAGATCCTTTGCCTCCATTTGAAAAGCACATGATTCGCCAACGCATCGATCGGCATGGACATATCCATCCTCTCGCTGATCCCAAGGACATGGAGGCTCTGAACTTACCGACGGCAGAAATCGGCGTGCCCAAGTCAGGGCCGGTGAACAAGTGGATGAAAGCGCAGCAGCAATGGAATGGGAAGTTTTCAAAGCAGAAATTGAAAGTTCAGAAGCAACGAATGAAGGATATGCAAAAAGGATATGAAGGATTTCATGGCGAAATCCCCCCACCGACGGCTCTAGCAGGCCGAAGAGTCAAAGGTATGAAGGCAGAGACAAAGGCTAAGAAGAGCTGGGGAATGTCGCTGTGGAGTATTTGGGGCTCCAAGCATGACAAGATGACGGTAAGTTTGCCCTCAAACTAATTATATTATTGAAGTCCTTCTAAACTGCCCTCTCAGCTTGTCCGCGAGGAACAGGCAGATCAGGTACCGGACCATGAGCCGTCAAGCGACGTCATCCAACCCACAGATGGCCGGACAAACAGCAAATCGACCAAGCCCGCTCCAAAGCCCCGCCGAAGCTTCACCCGTGGCCGTCACACCCTAGCTCCTATCCTAAACTCCCGTTCCCGCTCCCGCCACAGCAGCGTAACAGATAGAGGCCAGATCCGCACTTCGCAGGAAGATCTATCGTCCCTCGCACCGCCGAACCCTAACCTGGCAGAAGCAACAGTCATTGCACCAGAGCGCAGTGCAAGCCCGCTCCCCTCGCCCCATAGCGACATCATCCCATCAATTGCAGTAGAAGATTTGTCGAGGCCGCAGAGCCCCAAAACACTAATCCCTACGACAGATGGATTGAGTACGAGGCCAACGTGTGGTGGTATTGCGTATCCATTTACGCTGAGAGTTGGGGGTGAAGGGCGGGAGATTAATGCTAGTACAGTTACATTGCAGAGTGTAAGTGTGGAGAGCCCAGGGGTTTCGGATGAAAATAAAAAGTTTCTCGATGATGGGCTTAGGAAGGTTGCCGGTGCAGAGAAGGAAACAATACCTGGTGTTGGTGATGCAGATGCGCAAGAAAAGGGAGGGGTTTTAGAGAGACCGGGCGTCGAGAGGTTTGAAACGGCGAAGGAGGATTTGAGTGGCTCCAATAAGAAGGAGGTTTAAGCGGGCTAGATACTTATCAGTAAGAGTAGTATATCTTGGCCCGGTTTGTTTTTTGATACCCACTCGTTCTGGTTTCCTTTATCTAGCAAAGATTATATGGACTTGCTGCATTATTAAGTGTATAAATGCATCAACAGGATCAGGACGCTGTGAGCATTACACTCGGCATCCTTATTGCTATATCATATACAATACAGATCTCTTTAATATCTAAAACTCGCACTCCAACAGTGGACATATAATCTCGAGGCTCTAAACCAGTATCCTCACAATCTAACTAGACCACCCACCTCCTTCGCAATATCTGAATAAATCCTTGCCCTCGGTCCCTCAGGCTCCGCAACCACAGTAGGCTTCCCCCTATCTGCGTCCTCACAAATTCTAGCATCCAGGGGCACATCGCCGAGCAACCTAATCCCTTCCTTCCCACACATGTCCCTAATCATATCCATAGGCCCAAACACCTGATGCGTATCCCCACACCCAGGACAAATAAAACTACTCATATTACAGACGAGGCCCAGGATCGGGACATCGACCTTCCGAAACAATGCGACGCCCTTCGCAGCGTCTTTGAGGCTGAGATCTTGCGGCGTCGACACGATGACCGCGCCGGAGAGCACGACTTGTTGGGTGATGGTGAGCTGGACGTCGCCGGTGCCGGGTGGGAGATCCAGTACGAGCATGTCCAGTCCGCCCCAGTCCACTTCATGCAAAAGTTGCTGTAGTGCTTTCATCACCATGAGGCCACGCCAAGCAACAGGTGAGGACTCGGGGACTAGATAGCCCATGGACATGCTTTTTAGGCCGTAGTTGGAGAGGGGGAGGAGTTGGTTGTCTAGAGTTCATTAGGACTAGAGTCGGGCGACCGACGGTAGGATTCAGGCGACGGACTGACTGGACGATAATCTGGGCTCGCCGGAGAGGTTTAGCAGCGTGGGGATCGAGGGGCCGAAGATATCGGCGTCAAGGATGCCGGTGCGGTGGCCGGCGCGGGCAAAGGCGAGGGCGAGGTTGACTGCAATTCATTTATATCAGTTGCCGTCTATGAGAGATGGGACTATTTGATGAGATTGTACCGGCAATTGTCGATTTTCCTACTCCTCCCTTGGCCGACGAGACAGCAATCACGTTTTTCACATCTCGAATATTGCGCTTCTGCGGGAGTCCGCGCTGCATGCGCGGAATCTGCGGCGGCGCGGCGGACCGCGGGAGACCCTTTTCACCATATCAATACTTCAATTGAGACTTTAAAGCTTGCCAGAGCTCACCAAGGGATTCTCATGGCGCAAACAGCGCAGCGTAGAGAACAATCGTGGTTTCATGGACGCGAGGCGGGTGAAAGCGCGGAGGAGATGCGGCGAAGAGTGACGCCAGATGTCGGTCGGGGGTCCGAGCGCCGAGCTTAAGCCGACCGCCAGAAACTTTTCTGTGGGGATTCGTCTATTACGCTGGGGATGCGCACCACATGTCGATAATACAGTATACGTTTACTCTACAATGGTGAAATCAAGGCTCAGAGGTAAATAATACACTGTAAATTTGCATTCTAGCAAAGACTGATCATTTTTGACAAGACTTCGACCCCGAATCGCTCCTCGATCCCGCCCCGAGCTCCAGCTCCGACGAAAACTCGGAATATTCAAGCGACGACGATGCGCAGGCTGGGCGGGAGCATTATTCAGATGTCGGAAAGAGCATATTGAGGAAGAAGGAGGTGGTACCCCTTAGGCCGCAGTATTCAGGGGCTATGATCAGTCGCGATGCTGCCGAGGCCGAGGACAGCGATGATCCGTTTGCGACAGGCCGGCTTGATGAGGATGAGGAAAGTGATGAGGAAAATGAAGAGGATTATGTGGTGGATAGGAATAGGGTCGAACTGGACGGGGACACTGGGGAGAGCGAAGAGGAATTGCGGAGCGATGGTGGTGATGAAGCGATGGACGATTTCGGAGGGGGCGAAGAAGATGAAGATGATGAGGATGACGACGAAGACGAGGTTGAGGACGAAGATGACGAGAGCGACGATTCAGATGAAGCCGGCTCATATATCCAAAGCGCAAAGCTCCGAGCTATGATGAAGGACGCAGACGAAGGGGATGACGATGAGGACAACAAAGCCACAACGCTACGAGACATGTACAAAGACACTAGTCTCATAAATTCCACCATATCTCAAGCCGCAAATGCCGACATTCGAAAAGGCCAAGCCGTAAAATCACAAAAGAAAACTTTCGACTCCCTCCTCAACACCCGCATTAGACTCCAAAAAGCCCTCATATCCACAAACTCCCTAGTCTCCGATAAATACTCCTCAAGTCAGACTCCAGAATCTGTGATATCCGCTGCCGAATCCGCAGCTCTAACCCTATTAACAAATCTCACCAACCTCCGCGACACACTTTCCTCCCACACAGGTCAAAAGCGTAAACGGCATTCCTTCACATCCTCGACTGCCTCCACAGAGATTTGGTCTACGATCCAAGACCAAGAAACCAGCGCTACTTCGTACTGTCACAACACGCTAGAAAAATGGAACCAAAAGACGCGCAAAACCAACATATCGACGAAATCCCTACTCACCACTTCAACCGAACAAACTCTCCCCGACATCCTTCAATCCCAGCTCTCCGACCTCTCGCACCTCATAGCGAGGACTCAGATCCCACGCTCCTGCGCCCCCGTCCAGTCAGCCGCGGGAATGCAGTCCTCAAAGGAGATATACGACGATGCAGATTTCTACGGCCTTTTACTGAAAGAACTCCTCGAGTCGCATAGCAACCGGCTCTCCACGAATGGTGCCCCAGAGTTCATTGTGCAGGCGCCCTGGCAGGTTGCAAGGGAAGCCAAGACGAGGAAGGTAGTTGATACCAAGGCCAGTAAGGGTAGAAAATTGAGGTATACGGTGCACGAGAAGTTGCAGAACTTCATGGCGCCGGAGGATCGCGGGACATGGGGGGATAGACAGCGAGATGAGCTTTTTAGCAGCTTGTTTGGGCGGAGACTGGGACTAGGTGAGGAGGTTGAGAATGAGGAAGAAGAGGATAGGGCGGAGGAGGGGTTGATGCTTTTTAGGAGTTAGGTAGTAATGGTTATTAGCAGCGAGGTGTAGAAATAAAGAATTTAGATTAAGAATCGCTATTAGAAGGTAGACACATATTCTTCCCACAACTTGTAGTTCTGTGCATCAGATGATAACAGAAAGACACGTCTAGGCATACAAAAGGCTGACAAAGGTTACTACAAAGAGCAGGACCCAAAAGAAGAAATTACACCCCTTTCCAAGGTCCAAACAGCGCCAGTGACGTTCAATGAAATACACAATTCGCACCAATGGTCGTCATACTACGGCATCTACACTGCCAACCGCACATCCAACCGTTCCTGTTTGGGACTTATTATTCCCCGCTGGGCTAGTCATCTTAGAAGAAAATGCACACAATTAGGACCCGAATTCGTAGGATAGTTAGAAACATGAGTGGGGTGTATTGAAGCCTCCCGAACTGGTCTTCGAACCTTATTCCTATAGCCCTAGGGGCCTTGGAATGCATTTACTGAAAATATGAAAATATGTACAATGCAGGCGTGATCTGTCGGTCCCTGAAAGAGTCCAAAGATCCAAGACAGAATCTATAGGTACACAACATAGTGATCGCAAATGCAATCGATGCTGTCTCCAGCCGCTACTTTAGCAATTTCCTCGTCGCAGCCTCCATCCACAACTTCGTATACAGCCTATGCGCCAATTGGAAGTTCCACGGCAAGGGCTGCGCATCCTTGCCCTCAGGCGTCGTATTCACAAAGCAGGTCTTCAAGTGGAAAGTCGCCGTCTGCGCCTCGTCATCCTTCGTGACCTCCATCGCGAACAACCCATCGCTTGGTCTTGGGTCCGAATTCGAAGGCGAATCGCCGCATCGCACTATAACCTACACCATCACAATTAGCCTTCCCATGCCCCTACCTCTACACTCAATAACATATGGGGAAGACGAAAACCGCACCTTCTCGTCATCATGCAGTAGCACCTCAAAATGATCCGTAATCCTAGTTCCAACCTGATACTCGCTCTTCGCCAGCTCCTCCCTCGTCCACAGATCCTTGTCCCTCCCCTCCAACGCCCGGTATTTCCTCTCCAGATACCTTCGCTGGTACGCGTAGCCCAACCCACTCCACACCCCGCGGCAAAAATCCGTCGTCAACTGCCTCTGGTCCTGCGTCTTCAGCTGGGACAGCGGGATCGTTTTCACGGCGTGGTCGATGCAGATGGGCGGGTTGGAGGCCGGGTTATGGGTGCGGAAGACCGGGGTTTGCAGATCGGGATGTGTGGTATCATAGGGCACGAATTTCGTCTGACGCGTATAGAAGGTGAAGCCGGCGTAGCCCAGCGCGATGTTGCCGGCCACGCCGCCGACGAAGCCGAGGAAGATGCCAAAAGCGCGTCTGCCCGGCGGTAGCTTTTTTATTTGCGGCGGTGGTGCTATAGTGTTCATGTTAGGGATTCAATTGGTGTGGGGCGAAGCGTGTGAGGATAATGTTTTGTTGTAGATTGAGCGAGGCGGAATTGGACTGAGGTCGGGATGGACTGATCGGGGAATCCGGGATTGGAACAACGAGAATACGGTGCCAGTGCTTGCAATTATTTAGGGAACGTCACTAGTTTTTGTGCTACTTTATTTTATTTTATTTTAACTTGAGAGATTAAATTCCTTATTCTATTACCATTTTTCAAATTACTCTGGGACAATGGCAGCCACGCTCCTCCAGAAATCGCATCGAACACCCATCCCGCCTTCCCATGTATACGCATTTACAAGACCGAGATCATTCCTCAATCCCTCTCCCCCATACTGAATTGCCTCACCTCCATACGGGCCCGTTATCCGAAATGGTTCCCCACCCGTTTCATTCAAGTCTGCTTAAACTGGATTGTAAACTGGATTGCGTAGCGTGAACGGCGGTCAATTCTCCAGCCCACTAGACCGCGCCGACGCATTAGCCCCTGCTCCCCTCGCAATGTCAGAAGATATCGAAGGGTTCGAGGTCTTGACGAAGTTTCCCCATATTCGCTGGAACGCACGGATAAAATCCGGGCCCAGGTTCGGCGTGGGTGGGCCAAAGTATGCGGCCATATCCGAGGCGTGGATGGCCAGAGGAATAGAATATTGATATCGGTATCCCACATGTGTGTCCGAGTTGTATGCTTCGGCGAGCTAGTACGAGGGGCATATGATGATGGATTCGGCATAGATAGTGTTTGCGCGCTGTTGTTGCCCGTTTGCCAATTGACCGACGTTGATTGCTGTGTAGCCCGTGTTTCCGGCCGTTGCAAACTTTGGGAGTATATCGCTATCTGTCGGGTTCGATGTTGGATAGTAGTATAAGATTTTGGCAATATCGTCTTCTACGAAAAGCGGGAAGGCTAGGTGAAGCCTGTCTATGAGATCTGCTTCTGTGGTAATGTTCTGGGCGGCGAAGTATGGGCCTTCTTCAGCATTGTTTCCGGACAGGTGATATAAGCCGTTCATCTTTCGTTTGAGAAGTGCTTGGCTGAGGGTATCCCGTATGAAAAGACCATCGGTTACCGGGAAGAATGCCCACGAACCGAAGGCCCCAGACATTGAATCAAGATAGGACACCCGTTGCAGCGTCTCTGAGTCATTAGAAACAGGGCACTCAAAGATGGTTTGTGAGCTATCCTTCAGTGGGCAGCCGGCCGTTATGGCAAATGCGTAATAGGACTGGGAGGGTTTCTAATCCCTATAGCCCTGTTGTTGCGGCAGGCAAGGTGAAGCTGAAATGGACTATGCAAATATTATTATCGACACGCTAGTTAAAAATAGATCACAAGAACTCACATTGATGAACAAACAAGTGCCCAAAGCTCCTCCGTACGCTACGCATGAAGCATAATAGATCCACCACCGACAGATTCACCTGAAATAGTAACTCAGGAAGGATCACCACCAAATTTTTTGATATATGCTTGCACCCTAATCTACCTTGGTTTCGACATATATCAAACCTAGAGGAGATATTGCCATTGCAACGCGAATTGTTGATCGAGGAGTCCAACATTCATCACACCGTTCCTAGAGACCTCGTCGGAACTCAAGCCAAAAGCGTCAGGCTGTTCGCGATTAGACATGTATTTATGCCCATCAAGCTGTACAAAACTAGATACTAGATCGAAACACCAACAATTCCGTTCTCATTCCCGTTGACAAATCTCGATGAATCCTAGGAGCCATCTCCCATTCCATATGCACCGCCATTGATAAAGACTAACGCCGGAAGGTTCGACGCATTTGCTGGAGCAAAGGCGTTTAAGAATAAGCAATCTTCAGTTGACGGCGAAAATTCGATATCAAAGATTTCGTTCGCGGGTAGACTTTGCGGACATACCAGTCTGGGAGCCGTAGCGGGCAAAATTGAACTATGATTGATAGTGGGTGGTTGCGGTGCTTGCCATCTGAATGATCCAAGTGGAGGCGCAGTAAAACGAATGCTATATAATAGCTAATAAGACGTTAAGATGCAGATAAATGGACAACACTAATGAAAAGTCTTCAGTCCAGTTCTTGCATTAGGCACTCCTTCATAAATTTTGTATCCTAGGTTAACTTGTAAAGTATTGCTGGTTATGTTTGTAGCCTACCATATTACTTCGCGAGGTCTTGCATGGAAGGTCGCAACTGTTCTATAAAGACAAAATGAAGTTGCAACAAGGAGAAGGTTTAGCACATATATATATATATATATATAAGGCGGACGATACAAATGAAAGTCAAATCTGTTCTTTGCAAGTCACACTTCATGTTGTGAGATGGATTCACCAAAGATATTATAGTCTTAGTGAAAACATGAACTAGATTCGGAAGCAATATTATAGCGAGCATTCCGTGTAAAATCGTGGCTTTGTCATGAGCAATGCGTCAGAATGCGTGGAGTAGCAATACGAGCGGTGGGTACTGTTAGCCCTGATGGATAGATTAGCGCCCGCAGAGCCTCTCACGGATCCGACCGTTATGTTTGATGGACGATGAGGGACGACTCGAAATTGCCCATGGCTGACATACAAGGTTGAAACTTGTACTTATCATCACGGCCTCGATGGAAAGGCGATAATCATCCATAGGGTATGAGCCGGGCTAAAAAGAACCAGATTTACAGTCATTTATTCTATGCACCAAACCGGCAACCTTCGAATTTTTGGCCAGCTTTCCTTGGCGAACAAGCTAGCTTGCTATGGCATATGCTATTATTTTTTGTAGGCGAGACGATGATTTGTTGATTGCAAGCCTTCGAACCTTCCCGCCTTTGCATGTAATAATTCCGATTTCTTTGGAAATCATTGGAAACGCACTGTACACAAAATAGTACGCAGCATCACGCTTGTGACATGAAACCGGAACGGAGGTGCCTACGCTCCGAAAGTGTATTTGATATGTGCTGGACAAGGCCGAGACAATGAACAATGGTAGTAGAGTGTTGAAACTAGGAGCGGTCCAGGGCGCCTGCTTAGATTCCTATATCCGGCTAGCGTTAAGTAAGGAGGGCCAAAGACATTTCTTTGCTCCAGTGGTTGAGTTGAGAAGTAGGCACCTGCAATGCGTGCGACGACTTTATCGACCCCGCACGATAAGGCCCCATGGGTGAAACCTTGTAAAGAGAATGTCGAGGAATTCACCACCACGATTGGGCAACTGGTCGGACTTGGAGTAGAAGGATGGCGCTGGTCCGGCGCCTTGTTGAACAGAATCATACCAAAAATATGTCTGCGCTCCTCACCTATTTGGGTACATCAAGACCTCGAGATAATTTCTCGGAATGAACTACCGGGCGGTTCTGCAGTGACTATCGATAACGTGACCTAGCACGATGCTATGATTCTACACTCCCCACATAGAAACATAATTTATTGTGACAGGAGGGGCCCGGGCGTTCCGTGTAACACAGCATGATCCAGAAACAAAAGACCTAAAACGCGGATACTATTGTGTGCAAAAAAAATATGACTGCCGGCCTTCTTGATAATGGGATATTAGGGTTACCAAGTGGGGTAGCGGGTACTAGTCCAATGATATCGAGTTGTTCGAGACCCCCGTTCCGCAAACTGGGTGAGGTTGCGATGTACTCGAAGATTTTGAGACTGTGACGCTGTACGACACAGCAAGCGAGCTTACTTGGAGCAAAAGCTCGCGAGCTTGCGTGCATACTCCGGGCCCCACAACTAGAAGGAGCGGAAATCGCGAGGGCTTCCTCAACGCACGAACCTTGAGGCCATCGACGTACAACCTTGAAGCAACCGCAAAGGCGTGGAGGAGAAGAAAAAGACAGCTATTTTGGATACGGGTGCCCCGCAAATTGACTAGGAATAGAATAGGCATAAGCGGCGTTCAGTCATTAAGCTTCAAGTCAGCGTGAACAGCCATCGTGATGATGATAGTTGAGCCTACATGTTGCGGCCTAGAGAACTTCTTTTTCCTCACGGGAGTCACCAATCAGGATCCGGACGAGCCAGCGCGCCCACGGTGGGACAAGGCGGTATTGCACTCGAAGACTGAAACACTTGCGCTCTCCTTTGGGAGCGGCGCGAGCGGCAGTCGAAGCTTTTGAGCCTTGCGACGCCAATGTGAGTTTAAGGGCAGTGCTGATAGGCCAAGCCCACGGTATACCATTTCCACGAACGAACCGTTCGGCGCGTCCGCAGCTATACCGAATGGCTCATGGAATAAATTGCTACCCTCGTCCAGGGGAGGCACAGCGGACGGTCCTGAAGAGGGTGGCGAAACGTGGCCTTGTCAGGCGGTTAACCTGTGGAGAGGCGAGTGGGTGGAATTGGACATAGACGACGAGGTATTGTGATGGCGATGCATTGTCTGCTGGATGCGGAGAGGTGAAAATATGGTGGCGCCGTGATGCAGCAGCCTTGTCAGACAGTTGAGTGTAGTGATGTATCGAGATGGCGCTGATTGCGGACAGGAGGTGCGGGCCGGCCAACGTCCCGAGCGTTTGCGTTCAGGCTCGCCCAGGTACAGGCTCAGGCACAGGCACTCCCCGTCGCGCCTCGCTCCCAACATCACGGACGTCTGACCACCCTTCCGTGACAGTCTCCGGGGTCACTTGATCCTCCAGCCACTGAGCACTCAATCGCGTCTGCGAACACAACCACTCCAGCGCCCCCGCGTCAAGCCCCCATATGCTGTGTTCAACACCAAATGTCTTGGGCATGTAGCCCCAGGCGATATGGGAGAGCAGCTCGCTCGCGTATGCCTGGATGCGCTCTCCTTCGGATGATAAATCGCCTGAAGTAGCAGCATCGCGTCGAGCTGTGTCTACGCTCTCGCCCAGCTGTGTACTCGGCGTCAGATGCCCGAGGATTCTGGCCAGAGGACACAACGACGAACGCCGTGGCTTTTCCTGACCTCTGACCGGCGAGGATCTTCCATCCACGTCCGTCCTGCCAGCGGACTCAGACTTGCGGTGCACTTTTGGGTAATCGTTCGAGTTCGCCATGCACAGTACATACACGATGCCCAGGAAGGATATTGCCTGCACTGTTGGATTTAGATTTTGCCTTGCCGACGCCACCCTGCCAGCTGTACCGAACGGTAGCCAGGTATATTGTCGTCATCTTATTGGAGCACCGCCTCTCTGCCAGGATCGATACAGTAGCCCGGGAGGGCTACGCGAGGGTTTTGATCCTCTAGGTCGCACCTTCATACGAGCGTTGCCGTCACTGTCACGAATGGCGCGCGCGAACGATATCTTCACAGTCGACTACGGGGTGATGGGAGACGGCAGTCGTTTCCCCAGTCGGTCACGAGAGCCCATCTACCCTGTTCTCCGAAGATCATAAATGACCAACTTTTGAGCCCGTTGATCAAGTCCGTATGTATGCGATGGGCTCAGAACGGGTAAGGTTGCTAAGGTTGCAGTGGCCCCATCTTGGAACCCCGAACCCCTGTCCCTAGTCAAGTCCGGCCCTCGAATTGCACGTTGCAACTACCAGTCTGACGGGCCTCCCCGGGCCCCAAAAGTCAAACGTTCATTGAAACTAGAATAACGGGAAGATCAAACTTACGTGCTAGGTCTCTGCGCCAAGTGTGATAAGGAGTGTATAGCTCCCAATATCAGACAGGCTGCACTCCACACATGCTCGATTGATAGGACGTATCTCCAGGCAAACCTATGGGCGCCCGCGTATCAGGGCAGCGCCACCTCTCGCCTTTAGGTTGCTGACTTGGACCGACTCTGTCCTTACTGAACCCCGCCGCATCCTTCAGCATCCTTATAGTGTGGAGAACCCTCCACTTGTCAACAGTACCATCAAGCATAGCCAGCGTGTCCACAGCGACCATTCAATTGGAGATGCCCTCATGGACACTCCCTTCAGATCACCACCTCCGGTATGTCATCAGAGCTACAATCGAGCAACGATCTCACGCGGGCTCAGGGTGTTCTCCCCAACTTTGCAAACCCGCCCTTCATGGGTCTGCCAGTGATAGTCACTGCGTCGATATGTCTCCCTCTAGTGCTATTCTTTGCATCACTGCGCATATATGCCAAATGGTTGATCCTCAAAAAGTGGAAACTCGACGACTGTGAGTAGTCATATTCTGGTCGGGCTTTATAGTTGGCTAACGGTTGCCTAGACGTGTATGCTCTGGCCTGTGTATGTTTTGACCTGACTGAAAGCACAACGAAGTCACACTAATCGTGTACGCAGCCGGCTGGAATTGCAATGATCGCTTTTGAAATAGCAAGTCCGTGAATTCCACGCTACGTGACAGACATTCTGCTAACAATTACTGCAGTCGTTCAGGCCGGTCCAAATGGGTATCACGCCTGGGACATTCAGGAGGCAGCAATGAACAAAAACGCCATTCTTGTATATATACCAAGACCTGTTGCAAGACGACTACTAATTGACTATAGCATCTACTGGTGTTCTCGATTGCCCTCGGACCAGTTCTGTGGGTTCTGAAACTGACGCTCTTCTGCATGATTATAACGGCCTTTGGATCCATCCGATGGCTCAAGAACTGCGCCTACGTTGGTATCATAGTCACTGGACTCTTTTTCGCCGCCCATACCATCATCGTCACTATCTCATGTGGGCCGCGACCGGGAACTGATGGAGCTTCCTACCTCAATGGTTTAAATAGGGCCGAGTGTTCTTCATCCACTGGTATCAACGCTATTTTCAGCATTATTACCAGCGTCGTCAACTTCTCTAGCGACATCTATCTTCTTCTGATTCCTTTACCTTCTGTTCACGCCTTGAGACTTCCACCAAAGCAAAAGCTCGGCATCTATGTTATTATGCTGAGCGGTTCTGTGTAAGTTTTTCCCGTGCAACTTCAGCCTCAATACTAATTAGATTATAGCATGTGCATTTGCAGCCTCTTGGGTATGGTCTATCGCATCAAGTCATGGAAATCAGTCGACTTGACTGGTACCCAGATCCCGCTCTACGTAGTTTTGTAAGTCTCTCATCATCTTCGCTTCTGTTTTCATTGCTTATAATCTTCCAGTGTTCTTGAGTTGTCAGTGGGTCTGATGATCCCCTGCATGCCTTCGGTTGCCACGGTTTATCGCTATTACACGGTTCCGGATATTGATGACACGACCACTCTCGCAACGCCGAATATGAAGCTCCTTAGCTCGTCTCCTAGCCCTCCTCTACCCGAGAGCAGATCCACGTGGCGCAAAACACATCTCAGCATTGAAGAGATGCCTTACAGGAACGTGTCCCCAGAATTCGGCCTGCACCTTGCACCACAGGATCGCCGCATGAAAGCTTTGCCAGCGACACCGCTTCCACTAAATTTAGTATCCGTTCCACCTTCGCCAAAGACACCGAAGACGCCCAAGACGCCGAATAGTTTCCGCAGCATGCAGCTTCCCATTATGTTCCAGACGGCCTCAAAGCAATGATATGCATTTTCATCTATGGTGTTTCAACTGGGGGTATTGCATATTTAGATGGGTAGGATTCCTGATCAGATTTTCTTCTTTGGGGGTTGACGGTCGTATTCTCTTTCACATGGCTTACGCCATCGTGCGTCTCTGCCACGTTCGTTTAGATTTATACCCAGAGGATGATGTTTCAGCTCTCCTCAATGCTTTATGGAGTTCACGGCTGGGTGGATAAACAGATGTAATGTGGCTTACGACATTTCTTCTTGTGCATAACTTCTAGTACCTAGCTTTTATGAAGAGTGGCTTGTCGCTTCAGCCTCTTGATATGCAATTATTCCGTAATCGCAATCGCAATCGCAATCGCAATCGCAATCGCAATTGCACAACCCACGATCGCCACACCGATCTTGGGCTTTGACGAAGATCATTCCAGGGAGCCCACATTAGCAATAACCCCCATCGTAACAGCGATCAGCTGAGTAAGTATCTACCTACCTAGGTAGCAAGTAACAACGGATTCCGGAGATAACGAAGTGGGGTTGGACGAACGTACTAAGGACGAACTTCAGCTGGCAACATCCATCCAAGCTCCCCAGACAAATTCCCGACAACTTCCGTTTTAAGCAGCCCCCTCCCCTCAAAAAAGTCCGGACGCATCTCACAGCGTAATCCCTCCCTCCCGGACAAAGCGCACGCGAACCCCGTGGTCCAGCCTTCCCCATCCAGCGACCACTTCGATTATCGCGCACCGAGGCCCCGGGCGAAGCAAGGCACGTGGCGTGGCGGCGGACAAGGCGGGCAAGAATAGCAACTTTCGTGAGATTTTTACGAAGCCACAAGTCTTTCTAGAAAAGAAAACGGCAATTTACCGAACCCCCCCCCCCCCCCCCCCCCCTCCCGTGCCGACGTGTAGAAGAGTTTTGCTATTGGTAATACTTCGCGTTGGTGGCAGACATTGGGAGGAAAGAAGCTTGGACGAATGTCCGTTTTTCAGAAAGGCGGCACGGCGCTGATTACAGGCGGGGCTTCAGGGATTGGGTTTGCGGTTGCGCGGGTGTGTTTGGCGCATGGGATGCGCGTGGCGATTGTTGATGTTAATACCGCATTGCTGGAGTATGCGAAGGGGCAGTTGGGGAGTGGGGATGTGGAGGTCTATCACGCCGATGTCTCGAAGGAGAGCGATTGGCGGACGCTGAAAGAGAAGGTTGGGAGCAAGTTTGGGGACGTAGATTTCTTGATGCTGAATGCTGGCATTGGAGCGAGGGGGACGTGGGGGGACGGCGAATACTTTGAAAAGGTATGTGGCACACATTTGTCAATTGTCTTTCTATTTGCGTGGAGCCCTAGGCGGTGGTATGGAGGTGTTTTTGCACGTGTTGCGCGAGATGCTACCCAAGCGAGTTCTCATTGGCGACGGTACAGGGGCGCCGACGCTTTACAAGGCCTTGTAGTGGCCGTTTCAGCGTCCCGATGAACCTAACGCTGCAAACCTGATTGCGCAACACTCCAGGGTTGAGTTTTGGGCCATGGCCCTCAGGATCAGATCTCGTGCAGAATCTAGTCCACCGGACGGACAAGATCTCCAACGGCCACGCTAACGGACGGCCCAGATCTTCGCCACCAACCTCTTCGGCGTCGTAAATGGGTTGAACACATTCGTCCCTAGCTTCAAAGCTCGCACAACGCCCGGCACCATCGTCATAACCGGCTCCAAGCAAGGCATCACAAACCCACCCGGCAATGCAGCGTACAACGCTAGCAAAGCGGCCGTCAAGACCCTAACGGAGCATTTGAGTTTCGATCTACGGGACTCGAAGACGTCTGTGCATCTGCTAGTGCCGGGGTGGACGTTCACAGGCCTGGTACGTGCTCCCCTTCCATTCTTCCAGACTAATTTCACCCTGTTCTATCCTGCTTCGATGAGAGTTCCAGGTCTGGATCTCTGAGCAACGCGTAGATTAGCAAAACGCCACCACGTGCGTATCCTTGCATCCACGCTCTTTTGTCGCGTTTTGCCAATCTACCTGGTGCACCAACTCTTATTGCAATGTAACATCAGATCTGCCCCCATCACACTGTACTCGTCACCCTTATGCAATGCCCGGTTCTAATGACTGTAGAGCGGCAACGCGCCCGGTTCCAACACGCAGAAGCCCGATGGTGCATGGCATGCATCCCAAGTCGCAGATTACATGTACCAGCAGATCGCGGAAGGACAATTCTACATCATCTGTCCGGACGACGACGTAAGTGAGGCGACTGACAAGAAGAGGATGCTGTGGAGCGTCGGGGATGTCGTGAATGGGCGCCCGCCGTTGACGAGGTGGAGGCCGGAGTGGAAAGAGGAGGCTCTGAAGTGGATGGAGGAATGTGATGTTTAGGCATGGTATATTTCAGAAATAGTGCGGTATGCCCGCCTCGATTGCTTAGTGTTCTTACACCGCGCGTGTTGCACTCGATAACCAGTCTTAATTCTGAGGCATATTGGTAGATTAGGTAAATACTACTGCGCATTCCCTTGCCCCCCGAAGTATTTGCCATCAAAGCCTCTCTACATCTATCTCAAAATCGTCTATTTACACATGAACAAACTCATCTAATTCCAAACTTCCAAGAGCCTTTCACAGCCGCTTGCAAACCGCTTGGACCTCTCCTCCCCAAATTGCCGGAGTCGCTCGCACACCCTTTCCCATATCCCCTAATCAAGTGTCGCAGTTCGCACAAGTGACAAGGTCTAGCAAAATCCGTTACTGTGTAGCCGTATGTGCTCATAAACGCGATGAATGCTCCTCATAACGTGAAGCTACAACCCCATTCCATATTTACCTACCCACCCTTTCTAAGCTCGACGCAGACAATTAATTACTTCTACCGGCTTCAATATCCCCGTGAATTCGCAGGAATATCTAGTGATTTAAAGACGCAGGCGGCGTTGAATTACGCTGAACAGCGAGCCTGTACCTCGGGGAGTCGTTTACTTATTGGGCGTCAGTTCAGGGGTTTCTGGCTTGCCGATTTGTCCGTATGAAGGATTTGCTTTTTGTGGGGTTCTGGCTTGATAGGAGAGAGCTGCGGCTGGGTGGTGTGCGCGATTGTTTGAATTAGTAGGGGGGGCCCGGGCTGAGATGGAAATTGGCGAAAGTATTGCACATGGGAGTTTTGTTTTCTCGAATATATGCTAGTTTCGGGGCCATGTGATTATAACGATGTTTGAACCGAAAGCCTCTGTTTTTCGAGTTAATGTCACACTTTCCGGATACTCCTGCACTGCTGACCTAGTTCAATGCTATAGACAAGTTGAAGGTCAGGATTCTGATGCGTCTTTGGCTTATGTGACAATGCCGCCATATCAATTCTAGTAAGTTGCTCTTAGTTTTAATAGGTCTAATCCAGGCTAAAATACCAATTAGATTAAACAACTGGGCCGCCTTTTACACGGAGCCTAGCGCCATAGATCTGTAGAACCACGATAATACCCATTGCCGCAGCAACAATAATCGCTTGAATACCGAAAGAGAGACCGAAGCCACTCTTCTCTCCCCAGGGCTGTTGAAAATATCCGACCGAGAACCCTGAGATGACTAGCATGCAATTAGCAACGCCCTGGGCTACCGAATAGTGGACACTCACCTCGAGCAAAGTTCAACAGTCCAGAGACTTCGGAACTCGCGGTTCCATACGAATCTAATGCGTATGCAGTGATGGCAACAGTCGCCAGCATAACGCCGAAGACATACATGCCCCATCCCATAATGATCCCAGCATAGCTCAAATGCTTCTCCAGCGTTATACCTACGATGATCAAGCCAGGAATCATCAACGCGGCTGCAACGTAGTTTGTTACGAGACGAGCTTCGGGCTTGAAGACGCCCTCGTGTTTGCGGATATAGCGATCTGCGATAAAGTCGTTGAAGAAGTGGCCGAAGGTCTCGCCAAGCGCGACAGCTACTAGTGGCGTAAAGTACAGGTATCCGACAGCCTTTGGACCGAAGCCATAGCCTCCAAGCTCCTCAGGGGTCTCGAGGAGGATGGTGCTGGTGATGTTGATTCCGACGGCCCACATGAAGCTCATGGCACTGTATACTAGTTAGAATTTCAGATAGTTGTTTAGAAAATAGACGACTTACTAGTAAATCATCGCAGGGATGATAATTGGCTTGAGAAAAGTCGATACCAGACGGGTGCAAGAATGTGCAAGAGTCTTGAAGTACCCTTTATGGTGCTGAATCTGCCAAATGCCAACGATGCGAGAGAGCCTTCCAGTTAGCGATTGAGGTCTGTCAGGCTGCTCGCCAACCGGAATGCTCCGCTCATAGTATGTCTCATCGCAAATCAACAGGATAAGAACCATATCGAGGCATCCCATAGCGAAGACTAGCCACATAACTGGCCTCCAATCACCAGTTCCAGCAATGATGAAATTGGCAAAGAATGGACCAAGGTATGGTGACAAGATAAACAGAGCAACCCAGATTCCGATCTTTCGAGCGTGTTCATGAAAGTAGAACATATCCTTAACGCAAGCCAGCCCAACGACTTGGTAAGCTGTGAGAGTGAGACCCATCATGGCCCTGAATCCATAGTAGACCGGGAAGCTAGTAGTGACCGCGCAGGCGAGTGTGAAAAGGACACCAGAAAGCGTTGACCAGAACATGACCGGAGCGCGGCCCCACCAGGAGGATACAACAATCCAAAACAGACCTCCAATTCCAAGCATCAGGACATTAAGATTGCCAGACTCGTTTACTTTTGGCGGTGGCAGTCCCCATTCCTCACCTTGGACGACAATTAACGGAATACCAGCACCAGATCCGAAGTCTCCGAGGAAAGCTGTGAATGAGACAATCCCGAGCATGAGATGTTTCCGGCTCCACGACCAGTTGAGAGGGTCATTTGGATCGGACGATGGTTGAGGGATAAGCACAGTGTGCCCATCTTTTGCGAGTTTTAAATTCCCATATTGACCCTTCTCAAGATGTGCTGCATTAGTGTCTAGAAGCACGACATCCGTCTCGTGCCCGGCCTCTTGTTCGCGGATATGTTCGCGGGTCGCTGTATCGATATAGGTGATTTCGGCTTTCGTGTCGGCCATTGCGGTTCAAGTCGTCGCCGCAGTATCCAACGAGATGAAACTCTTCAGAGAAAGGGGGGAAAAAATTGCAAAAATTGATCTACAGGAGGAAGTGATGCAGTGTCTACTTATGAGCAAGGTCCCTCCATCCAGGCGGTACTTGTTGATAATGCAAAGCGCGAACCCTAGACAGGATGCTTGGCCTTCATTGGCTAAATGCAACCCCATGGGGGGGTAGCTAGATTCTAGCTCTGGAGCTACTGAGGACGTGGATACGGCATCTCTCCGCTCACACAACTGCCGAAACATTACAGAGGCGGAATTTGGCCGAGGCCGAAAAAGCTTCGAATCAGAGACCGCCTTGAGGATCTAATACGCGGCAAGGCACTGTTTACCGAGAATACGACGCGACGATCTATGCAAAGTTCCGAAGAGCAAAGCTTGTTACAATTACCGCTCATTCCAAGATTGGGGCGATCTGTCCCACGATCCAGAGCGATGGGCGAAGGGGATGGACTCCCGGAGCGCCCAATGTAGATTATTGTCGGATTTACTCAGTCGTGTCAGGAAGTTCTCGGCTCTCGCAAGCTTTGGCTCAGGGCTGGGAAAAGACCCACTGAGAACCGTCCGGCCATGGCAAAGCCACACGTAGCGATTGATTTGAACGAGGGTTTTGTCACAGAGAGCGTCGCTAGGCGTTGTGTGTGACCATGTTAGAGATGTGGGACAGTACTTGGCTAACCCTGAGTTGGTAGGCGCAATGTGGGGAAGACATGTATTGGGGAATACGTTGGGGAAGGCCCACAACTCTCCGTCCTTCATCTCGGTTGCTATCATAGAACCCTGTGCACAGTTTCATTTCCCAAAATATTCTACGCTCATGATAGACTATCGCTGCATCGTGGAGATGCATTGGCCTTCTATGTTTCCTTCTTGAAGCCGGATTCTCGACTTTCATTAATTTTATAGATGTGGGGTTGTCTAGGTCCAGAATTTCAGATCTCGCTCGAGCTACTGTATATCGCAGAAGCGAACCTCAGTATTACGAATTCTGCGCTTGCGGTCTCCACTTCTTACTCGTAACTCTTTCCGACAGGATCCAGCGAAATGGAATCAGATCGGAAGGGAATACGCCTTGGCTAGGCTTCAGCCTCTGAAGACGACGGCGAATTCCAAGGCTAAGAGAGTCATGATACGTGATGATAGGAGAAAAGACGGCAAGGAGGATTTGGAAGCTAGGGGATAATTCGGCGTACACAGGTACCGAAATAGGCCCGCGTCCACTTGACCCTCCAGCGGAGCATCCGGTACCGGCATTCTGGATACCAGTACCCGTCCAGAGGAAATCGTATATAAACAATTCGCTTCCATTTTAGTGTCAGGCCCTCGTTACTTATGAAGGCTTTCAACTCACAGTGCGCTCCGCATCACTTGAGCTTCTAAAGGCAAACACATTGCATGCTCAAAATGTCGTGTATCAGGCAGCATCAATCGCCGAGGCAAATATCGACGTATCGAAGGAGGGTAAGTGGCCTGTCTGGCTAGAGACTGGCAATGGCGAGAATATATAGGCTTGAAAACAGGCCAACTATAATAGGATAGTGGAAACAAGTGACACAATGTATTGCCTATTCATCCATTTACATCTTCTCCTTATCACCTTCTGCTTTCTTCACGCTTTGCCTTCAAGCATCTTAACCACTTCGATTAAATTTCCAATAACGAGGAAGGCCCAAATCGGCGCGCTCAGCCGCACCGGCTTTGTGCTTGATTCTCAAATATCTTTCCAACGGACGTCATCCTCATCCAATATTTGAGGCATTTTGCCCACTTGACCCTACGGTTGAGTTCTCATTTTCACTACTAGCATTAAGCTCATTTAAGTATGGAGATACCTACCCCAGAGAACAACGTGTGCATCGGAATTTGATTCGCGCCTCAGCAAAAAGTGCACAAAGTAGGTAGATATTGATAGAGGGGAACGTAATTGGGCTCTAATATAACGAAGATTTTTTTTTATTTTTTTATTTTAGCATGTATCTCAAATTGGAAGTAAGCAAGGAATATTGAGCATTGGTTTTCATTTATCAGCATTGGGGGTGGTTCGACGGCGAAGGTGGCCTGGCGTGAGATGCAGATCGAGACATTCAGAATCTAAGTGAACTTGAATTTGATTCTTATCCAAGTTAAAAAGATCCTAGAATTCTTCCAAATCTAAAATCCGAAGTAACACTGCAGTCCAATCGCCCTTATCCAAGACCCGGACCGGCAGACTAGTAGCCCATTGGGTTACCAATAGTGAATTCTACCTTTTAATGTAAAACTTATCATGGAGATGTAAAAAGTGAAAGGAATGTGGGACTGCAGCCCGTCCCGGTAAATATTTACACACAATAGGCGGGGAATAGCTGGTTTTGAGATTAAGAATCATGCGTCGTCCAGTCAAACGAGGCGATGATCTATGCAGAATCTTGCCATTGCGAGAGCATGTCTGCATATTAGAGCAAGTTTAAACAGTTGAATCCGTAAGTTTGGAGATGTCTACTTCAGGCAGGATCTTATGTACCAGAGGGTTGTAAATATCGAGTACAATGTTCATCTGAAGAGAGCAAAGATTGCCTAGTTTCTTTTTGTTTCTTTCTTTTTTTCTTCCTCTTCTCCATCAGAACCAGCCACAAATTCCTAAATAGATAGAATCTATTAGTAAACAGTTGATTATTACTAAAAGTCTACGTGGTCTTGGTTAGTTGCAGAGACCTGTTGCCTAGGAACAGATCGACGCTCCGGATGCTACTCTACGGGGCAATGCGGGCTAATATAATGTCCATCTCTAAGCATATGAGTAATACAAAGTCTGCTCGCTTTCCCGATTGCACTGATCACAGCATAATTTCGCCCTACAAAAGCAGAGGGAAAAGGCCTGCTTATTAAACATATTACCTCATTGTCCAGCACTGGCAGTCCCTCCATTACCGCGATATGTAGGACGTTTCTTTATACTAAACATAAGATTTTCCCTCTATGCAGCCATTTGTGTAGATCCACTACGTAGAGGAATGACATTTCTTTTGATCATAACATAATCACCTAAATCATGGCCTGATCCATGGTGCATCCGGCGCATGTCCCTCCGGAGATGTCACAAATTTAGCCATAACTTTATGTCGTATAAAAGAAAATTCCATCAGCTAATTTACGCGTTTTAACAGAAACATACGCTGGAGGCAGGGGCTCGTAAAGTATTGAAGCCAAAGCAATCTTGCATTCGCATTTTGCAGTGTCTCATGGTACTCTCGGCGCTCGAACTATACTTGTATGGAACATTCAACCTGTCAGTTCCTCTGCCGATCCAGACGCCGAAGCAGTTCTGAGATTGTACCTCTTTAATAAATTCATGTTTCGCCAGCGTTATCCGTTGCATACGCGATCTGCATCGTGGAATTTTTCCTCTCATCCACCATCCTATTCTAGACTAGCACGCTGCGAGTATCTAGGTTCGGCGCACGTTCCTGGGACGCAAACAGCCTTGTGATAGAAGATACAGATAGATTGCCAGGATCAATCCTGGCGAATATGCAGTGTCGGAAATCCTACGTGCAGATAAGGAAGCACCTGATGTACCAAGGTAACATACAGCACTGCGCAATGCTGCTAACCCCTCACTGGGGCTTTGATAAAGATAATACTTTGTTTCGCCGCTTCTCATCTTAAGAATCATAAATATCTCAGTTTATGCTTAATACAATGATGCATTGTATTTCACTCATTTCCTCGTTTATTGCCTTCATCTTTTTACACTCCTCCATCGCATCGCAAAGCTTAATCTCAAGCCAAAACCCCGACAACACATACTATGGCAACGTTAGCTACCCAGGCCAGAAAGGTCACGATTATGATTATACTTCCTTCAACCCCAACCAAACATACCGCGCTGAAGCCGTTATTGAGATGTTTCGGTTCGCCTGGAACGGCTACTACACCTACGCCTTTCCCAACGATGACCTCCTTCCAGTAACCAATTCTTTCTCTAACTCGCGAAACGGTTGGGGCGTGATTGCCGTTGACGGCCTTGACACCGCAATCATTATGGAGCAAGAAGACATAATAAACCAAATCCTGGACTTCATCCCCACCATCGATTTCACCAAAACCAACACGCCACAACCATCTGTGGTGTCGCTCTTCGAAACGAATATAAGATATATTGGTGGCTTGCTCGGCGCGTATGATTTGCTCAAGGGGCCATTCTCACATTTAGATGTAGACGACGAGAAAGTGGATGCGCTGCTTTCGCAATGTAAAACTCTCGCTGATACCTTGAAATTTGCGTTTGATACGCCTAGCGGCATTCCAGTGAACCATGTGTTTCCGAACAATCACACCTTTTACCGTCGAGGACAAATGCAGGACGGAACACGAACCGCCGGGCTTGCCGAACTTGGAACATTAGTGCTTGAATGGCAGCACCTGTCCGACCTCACGGGGGACCCAGAGTATGGGAACCTAGCACAGAAAGCAGAATCTTATTTCCTCGACCCTAGTTCCGAAATCTGGCCTGGCCTTACTGGGGGCAATTTTAGTGTTGAGACTGGTAAGATCCTCGACGCGTATGGAGGCTGGATGAGCGGGAATGATAGTGCGTATGAGTACCTCATCAAGATGTATGTGTATGATCCGGAGAAGTATGCGATATATGGGGAACGATTTACTGCAGCCGCGGACTCCACCATCGCTCATCTCCTTTCCCATCCATCTTCCCGGCCTGATCTCACTATGGCCGGCAGCTACGCAGGAACAACAGTCGCTAATTACAGCGAGCAACTCGCCTGTTTTATTGGCGGCTCATTCATCCTTGGAAGCACTGCACTTGATCGTCCTGATTGGCTTCGGTACGGTCTTGATTTCTCAGAGTTCTGCGCAAATGGATATCGCTACGCTACCAGTGGCATCGGGCCTATTGTATATTCCTGGAACTTGACAGAACTCAGCTGGTCGAATTTCACGAACCAGACCGAGCACTATGAGAAGGCTGGATGGTTCATAAATGACAACGATCTATTTCTCAATGGACAAGCACCCGAAGCGATAGAAAGCTGGTACTATGCATACCAAGTGACGGGCAACCCGTACTGGCGCGACGTCGCGTGGGCTTACACTTTGGCGCAGAATCGCACAGAAAGAATAGGGAGCGGGTTTAGTAGTATATTGAATGTGATGGATGAGACGGGTGGCGGGTATGAGAATTTCATGGCGAGTTATATGCTGGCGGAGGTGTTGAAGTATCAATATTTAATCCAGGTGCCAGAAGCAAAGAAGGGAATCTGGGATATTGAGTACGCGCCAAATGGCGTGGGCAAGGGTGGTAATGTGAACTTCTTTGTGTATAATACCGAGGCACATCCTTTCAGGGTTAGAGCGATGGAGCCTGTGTAGGAGGTAATTTGGATAGATCGCAATTATGTGTTGATGGTCAAGACAAAATTCAGGGACCGCACATACCTTCTATTATAGTTGGAACATAAGCTGTCAGATGTCAAAAGCTATAACATCTAAATTCTACAATTTGCACTCGCATAATACGTACGATATATTTCATAATAACACAGTATTTACTTGACAGCCCTCTCTACCAATAAGAGGAGTTCATCGGCGGGGTAAGGCACTAAGCGGGTTTTCTCGGAGAGCTATAAGATGCATCATAACTTTATTTAGAAACCTTAGCCATCAGTCCTTTTTGCTCGTATGTTTTGTCGCTTTCCATCTATCCGAGTCATTCCTCACTCAAATCCCTGCCTGTCACGATATGGAGGAAGCAATAGAAGCAAATGTGGAAACGAAAAGCCTGACCAAGGCTAAACCAACCTGGCGCGAGCTATCCGTTAGCGACATTGAGAACCTCGTCCGCGTCGCCAACGAGATCCATCCCAATCTTCCTGAAAGTAATGAAGTTTTCGTAGAGCGCGTCAAGCTCTTCCCAGAAGGTTGCCTGGCTCTTCTGAAAGGCGAAGACGAGCTCTGCGGCTATGTCATCTCCCATCCCATACGCCGCCGCCAGCCTCCAGCTTTAGATAGTTTGCTTGGAGAGATAGTCTCCGATGCCGACCAATACTATATTCATGACCTAGCCATCCTACCTAAGGTCCAGGGACTTGGCCTTGCCCAGGAGTGCATGAAAAAGCTCTTTGTTGTTGCCAAGAGATTCCCCACAACCGGCCTCGTCTCCGTTTACGGCACGGCGCCGTTCTGGGGACGTTTTGGATTCTTGCCGGAGGAGATCGATGACTTTCTGGAAAAGAAGTTGGTTGATTACGGCGACGATGCAACGTATCTCGAGCGAAAGAACGAGGAGTTTCAGGGGTGAACAAAAGACGAGTACAGAACCCGTGTGAGACATATATAAATTCTAGTATGGGTATTACTATAGCTTGTAGTAGTGAGAGGCTCTGAGGTTGTATTAGGCTACTATCCTTTGCCCAATCTTAAAAGGTCTCTTTATCAATGAATACGTATGATTGTTCTGAAACCGCTGCAAACGATTGACACCAAATGACAGAAAATAGAACGAGTTTGAACCCTCCTGTTTCTTTCCTCGCTAGTAAACATCAAACAACTTCCTTTCATATCGTCTAAGACTCCGATGCATTGTCCTCGCTCCCCCATTCATTTTGGAAGCGATCTCTCACATTTAGTATATAGCTATACAAACAAATTACAGGTCTTCGATTCATTATCGTCAAAACTATCGCTAATGCGCTGCTAATTAGGCGTCAACTATTGAAATGCTCGATTGCTGACATGCTCTAGTCATATGACCATAGTAGTTAGGCTTGTTGTATCACAGAACTGCACTTAATCCTTCTACTCTTGCCCTTTCGTTTTTCCATAGGCACCACCAGCCAATTTCCTCATCTCCAAAGCCCTCTTATATGGCGGAGCTGTGGGTGGCTGCACCGGGTCAAGGCTAATCCTATCTTTTGGCAAATGATATGTGGCATCCGAATCATACGCTGAAAGATCTCCACATGCTAGAAATGGTGCGATCCACCGTAATCCTGCCTCTTCAACATCGCCCTCGTCTCCTTCTTCTTCATCTCCCAGGTCGATCTCAATAGCGCCGTCGCCTCGGACCTTCCGTGACATTTCAGTTTTTGCCGGAGGATTTTCCGGAGTGGGTAGCTGTGAACCAGCGCCGAGGGGTGTGTCTAGAGTCGCTTTGAATCCAGGTGGAGGACAGAAGCCTTCGCAGACAACGAATGCTTCTATGCTACTCGCTCTACTACTTCTCGGCTTCGCAACTTTTACTCTCTCGAATACGATTTTAAGTTGCGCAAATAGTAGATCGACATCCTTGCCCCGAAAGATCTTCGCGACGAATTTTCCACCAGGTTTCAGGACACAAAGCGCAAGATTAAGTGCTGCCCAAAGCAGCTGGCTCTGAACGTAGATATCCAAATCATGAAGTCCAGTAACATCTGGTGCACCGTCCGAGATGACTAGATCCACAGGGTGTGGTGCAGAAGTGGCGTTCGGATCAAAAGTATCCGGATCCAGAGCCTTCAAAAGCAGTGGTATTGTGGATGGATGCGTGATATCGGCTCGCAACATCGTGACGCCTTCTAAAGGGCTCATGGGTTGCAAATCAATCGACACAATGCGTACACCTTCCCTTGGCTTATTCTTCTCGAACTCTTCTGCAGCATCCATTTGCACAGGCTTTTCTTTCTCTAGTCCGAGTACGTAACTCCTCATATCTTTCTGTTTCTCATTCCATCCTGCTCGACCGAACTTTTCGCCTTTGATGAGTACTCTCGATAATACTTGACTCCAGCTTCCAGGTGCAGCGCATAGATCTACTACACGAGTGACATTTTCAAAGAGGTTGAATTCTTCGTCCAGTTGAAGAAGCTTGTAGGCGCTACGAGCACGCCACCCTTCTTCTTTTGCCAGGCGATAGTATGCATCTCGCTTATCTTTTGATGACTTTCCCATCCTCGATATCCCCAACTAGGATAGGATAGACAGCTGAGTAACGGAAATGATCTGGCAATATTGCTGTGAAAAGCTCGCAGTAGTCGCAATTTTGTGGATTGAAGCGTAAGTCCTCTCAGAAAATAGCTTTATGATGCCAATTCAATCGCAGCGAGGTATTATAAATGGCTGCTGTCACGTTGAGGTAGATGTATAAGGAACATGTAAGTGCTCACTGTGACATTGTGGAGCACGTGAAAACCCCCGGAGGGCAATTTTACGCGATAGCGGGGCTATATTTGCCGAACGACCGACCTCACAAAATTTCCTGCCCAAAACTTTGTGCGGCTCCAGATGTGCCTTGACGCATATCACAAGCATTTCTCACCATGAAGCGATCGCTTCCTCCCAAAGTCGCCGCCATGAAGGCGCGCAAGCGACGAAGATTCGAAGATCCTGCGAAACCGAAGCCTACAGCCGCAGCGAAACAGCATGCAAACCCAACAAAGCGAAGAAAGGTGCGCCTCGACGACTTGCACTGGAAAGAAGTGACAATGCCAGATCGCCTTGATGATTTCGAGGGATTTTACGGGCTTGAGGAAATTGATGACGTGGAAGTTGTAAGAGACGAGAAGACGGGGAAAGTTTCATTTGAGACAACACAGCTTGAAGAGGAGATAGTTAAGGACGCTACACTTCCGAATGTTGTTTGGGACGATAGACTGCGGTTGAATGGGATGGAGCGGGAATGTAGTGATGATGAGTCCTGGGAGGGTTTTAGCGAGGGCGAACAGCCTGAAGACAATGAATTGGAAGGAGGCGTTCAAGAAGATATCTCGGCTCTAGTAGACCATCCCACCGGCACGAACGGAACGAAAGAACCGAATTGCAAGGAACGGAGAGAGAAGAAGAAATGTGGGCCAGAAGTCCTAATGGATATTGGAAAGAGCGCATTTGAGATACTAGCTGAACAGCCGGCGGATGATGGCATTGAGGAAGTTGACGTCTCTGCGTGGGAAAGGCTAGGACTGTCTACAGAAACGCTCGGTTCGTTGTCGAGGTTGAAGTTCTCAACACCTACCCTGATTCAATCCTCCGCGATACCAGAGATTCTTGCTGGTCATGATGTAATCGGCAAAGCATCCACAGGTTCTGGAAAGACTCTTGCGTTCGGAATCCCCATATTGGAAACATTTTTAACATTCTCACAGAACAATTCCAAGGAAAAATTGCCCCTTGCTTTAATTATATCGCCTACCAGGGAACTCGCACATCAGCTTACAGCACATATGACCGCCTTGTGCTCCGATGGTGACTTCAATGCACCATCTATAGCCACTATCACTGGCGGATTGTCTGTACAAAAACAAAGACGACTACTTGAAACCGCTGATATAATTGTTGGGACACCAGGCCGTTTATGGGAGGTCATTAGCAGTGGCCAGGGTCTGATGAAGTCGCTGAAGCAGATTAAATTTTTGGTTGTGGACGAAGCGGATCGCCTTCTAAGCGAGGGTCACTTCAAAGAGATGGGTGACATAATCAATGTTTTGGAGCGAGATGATGAAGAGGAAGACGACGCTGAAACTAAAGCCGATTCTGAAAAGTCGCCAGAGGTGGAACGTCAGACTTTGGTCTTTTCTGCGACGTTCCACAAGGGCCTACAACAAAATCTTGCGAGCAAGAGTAAGGGCAGTGAGCTGATGGGTAGAAAAGAGTCCATGGAGTACCTTCTGAAGAAGCTACGATTCCGCGAGGAGAAACCGAAATTTATTGACGCCAACCCAGCCTCACAAATGGCGTCGGGCCTACAGGAAGGGCTAATTGAATGCGCCGGGACCGAAAAGGACCTTTATCTCTACTCTATATTGCTTTTCTACCCCAAAATACGCTCATTGATATTTACCAACTCCATCTCCGCTGTTCGCCGCCTAACACCTTTCCTACAAAACCTCGATCTACCAGCGCTCCCACTTCATTCCCAAATGCCACAAAAAGCCCGCCTCCGATCTGTCGAGCGCTTCACGGAAAGGCCCGGCTCGATATTAGTAGCAACAGATGTCGCAGCCCGAGGTCTTGACATCCCTGGCGTAGAATTAATTGTACACTATCACCTTCCACGTACCGCAGACACCTATGTCCACCGGTCCGGCCGTACGGCTCGTGGAGAAGCATCTGGATCCAGTGTCCTGATTTGCGCTCCGGAAGAAGTCGCGGGCGTGCGCCGTCTCATCGTTAAAGTTCACGCCCGATCTGAACAAGCTTCGAAATCAAAAAAGACGGCCCACTTCATCCGCACTCTTGATATCGACCGCCGCATCGTTTCTCGTTTGAAACCACGTGTGACCCTTTCTAAGCAACTGGCGGACGCTGTCACCGCTAAAGAGAAAAAGCATAGCGAAGATGATTGGCTACGGGCTGCGGCCGAAGATCTCGGTGTTGAATATGATAGCGAGACTTTCGAGAAGGAAGCACCGGGCAGGCGAGGAAGGGGCAGTGGAAGAAAGAAAAAGGAGAAGGAGGCTAGAGCCATGACCAAGGCTGAGATGCAGGCTGTGAGGGCAGAGCTAAAAGCGTTGTTGAGGCAGAGGGTCAACACAGGTGTCAGCGAGAAATACTTGACAAGTGGCGGGATCGATGTTGACTCGTTGTTGAGGGGCGAGGGGAACTTGGAGTTCTTGGGGCAGGTGGATGGATTGGGATTTTGACTAAGCTTATATAGCTATGATCAGAACAGTCAAGCAGGATTGTGACATTCACGTTTCTTTTCACTTCGGCTCTTGTGCATGATGTTTCTAGTGTTCGTTTCGTGGTAAGGCGCTGTCGTGGTCTATCCAGCCATAAACATAAGTCAACCGCAAAATTTACCTCCTGCGAGATTAACAATTATTCTCGAACAATTCATCTTTTTGGAGGGTGCAAGTTATAAATCCTACACTCTTGGCCTTTTCATCCCTCATTAGCTGGTGAGACCAACGCAGAGGCTTATCTTCTATGCTTGAGTCTGTTTCGCCCACTGAAGCACTAAGAATGTATGAGATGGTATCGATTAATAATTAGTACTACCTAGGTTGGGCGGCATTCATATACTTATTTAAATGCTTCAGGCGCTAATACTCCTCTCTCGCTGAAAAGCTCATAGTATTATCTATCTGCTAGTTAGCATCTTTCTCAAATTCCCAATATCAACTTCTCTAGAGCACTCTCGTTGTCTGAGTGCTGGATAAATATAACCTTCTCCCCTTCATAAGACACTGCAGACAGCATCCTCTTTACGGATAATCCCTAAATAAAGAGAGAAATTAGAAACTTACCACCAAGGTCGAAAACAGCGACCACGTTCTTCAGAAATGCATCGCCCAGCACTGCATCCCCATATCCCTGTCTCTGTACGCTCAACAGACAACTACCCTCCCTATCAGATCCACCTCCAGCCAGTAAATCCTTGTCATCAACCCAAAATGTCTCCCCGCCGATGTTTACCCCGACCTGTGGAATCTGTGCGCTACATCGAGCTCTGTACAAATTACCCAATGAATCATAAGTCGCAGGCGGAGAAAAAAAGGAAGCGATGCTGTCGGCGACATCGTCAGGGAGATACATAAGTGTTGTTCCAGAATCGATGATTGTGGTTGTGGTGCGGTTTGTGTAGTCAACTATACCTCGACGGTGAAGTCGAGATTTCTCAAGGTTAAATCCCTTAGAAGGAATGATATCGAAACCGTCTACCGGGATAGAATAGAAAGCGTAGGCGGAGGCTTGGACGGGATGGATTGGGACGGTGACGAACGTTGGTGAGTGTGGAATAGCGGGAAGGCCACCTAGGGCTAGTAGACCGCCTGAAAGGGAGCCGGTGGAGTCGGGACGAGATAGAGCGAGTGAGAAGACCGGTGGGAGCGTATAGTTTTCAAAGCTTGGACGCGCGTTAGTGTGCTAGAATTCCGTTGCTCAAGCTTACCGGAGAGATTGCCCGGCGAAGATACCAAACCTTCTAGAATTGGGTATAGAATCCTTACAGGCTAAATATTACAGACGTGTAGTTCAGATCCCTGTGGCCGCTGGCGAGAATCGGATACGCCAAACCTATCAGGCCACTAGATATCCTATCACCAATCCACCACCCTCTTTCTACAACTCCAATGGTTTGCCTTAATTCCAGACCTCCAATCCTATCATTCTATCAATATATATTTCTCTCATGCTATGCTATCGTGTCATAACCACTCACTCAAAATCTTCCGTCCCAATTTCGCCATTCAAAAACTCTCCGTCCATGTACTTAACCTCGAAGTCATGAGTTTCGATTTTTTCCCAAGATAGGCTCTCATTCTGATCATAAAGAGCGCCAAATCCGCATGCGGATTGTTTAAGTTCCATATCGGTATGGCGAGACAAACATCGGAAATCTGAAGACGCGATCCAGGTATCACTTGACCCGGTATCGAGAACAAGAGTATATGGCTTCCTCGCTAGAGAGATACTGGTCATGTATACGCGGCCCCCGATAGTGTAAAGCTTTCGTTGAGTCCTTGCGTTTTCGTGGAGTTCGTCTCGTGGGGCAATGGCTGGTGTGGAGTTGTATCGTTTTGAATGAGAATATGGAATGGGATACTGCCAAGGTTTCGAAATCAGAGGTAGAGCATGTGATGACACTATGGAAGTATGGTGAGCTTAGAAGATTCCATAGCAAATATGGGGTATGGGGGTATGGGATATGGGTTACCGGTAATACGCGACGCATCTTTTCGCTCCAATGTCAGAACTGGATGACGCGGGACAAATTGAGACAGAAGCAAATAGACAAGCACATGGAAATACATGGTGAATATAAAATTAATTTTAATGATATTGAATTAGATACTTCCCACGAAATTATACAAAAGCAGGCAACCTACGTAGATTGTTGACATCCGTGTCGGTCAACCCTTGCTTAAACACTATCACAATCATTCTTGTCTCACATGCTGAAGATCCTTAATTTCATTCACGCCGCACTCTTGGAAGGCAGTTCACGACCCGAACAGGCCAAAGTGGGAGGATTTCGAGAATTGTTGAACTATAGAAAACGGAAGACTGGAGTAAATGTCCTATTATATGCCTCCGAATGGACTGGAACATTCAAGCCATCATGTGGAAGACTTAATGAGGGCTTGGGATAAATCATCACACGCGCTAAGGTAGAAAAGGACGGAACCCGTCCAAAACCCACAAGGGCTCGTTGACTTACTGAAAGTAATGTTGGGAACATTTAGCGACAGGTCGAATGCCGCTTACCTTCGGCTTCTACTCATTACATACCGTAAATTGGGCAGTCGCACAGGTTTATGGTGCGAACCATCCGTATTGACGCCTAGGTGATCGTTCGGTTGTTGGTGCCATCTTTGTATATCTGAGGAGCGCATCCATAGAAAATAAAATCTTCACGTGAAACCATTCTCATTCCTTAATAAACGTTAGAAGCAAGTCAAGGGCATATCGGTGAAGGCGTACAGTTTTGATTCGCACTAAAGCGCAAGTAGGTCGTTTAATCCCTTCAGCTGGCGCCGCCACGAACCATTCGCTCCTAAGATTTTATGAATGCTGCATGTAAGTCTGACCCTTTAAGGATATGAAGTCGTAAATGACACACCTGAAACTCCAACTCGATAGGTTTCACCAACGCCCGCCTCTTCCCCGGCCGCCACGACCACCGCGCCTTCCAAAGCCGCCACCCCCATAGCCGCCCCCTCCACCCCAACCTCCAGGGCCTCCCCGGCTTGAGCCATCGTGATCATTCTGAGGAACGTAGCTTTCACGGGGGGGCTGCCGACCTTTGAGTTCTTGCTGGAGGGCATTGTAGGATTTTCGCATCTGCGCATACCCAAGATGCATCTTGCCATAGAAGTGATCTGCTAATCTACGATCATTGTCCAAGCGACTAAGATACGCACCGCACACGTCACACACTTGAAGCTTCTGATGACCCGACGGTCCACCAGTATCTGCCAATGCCTTGAGCTCGCGCTCGCGCTCCTCTTTCTCCTGTTTCTTCTGGCGGATTTTGAAGAACTCGGTGACGGCCATGTTCACCATGCCCTCTTCGCCCATGATTTCAATTTCAAGCAAACCAGCTTCGATCGACTTCGTCAGCTCATTGATCTGCCTAAGCTGGTAAGGCGTTAGCAATCCATCCGCAAGGCAGCTTCGAGCGACCTACCAAGTTATTCGTTTGTTTGATTTCCTCCGGAGTTTTCTCCAACCTTCGCTGAGCTTGCTCAATGCGGCGGTTGCACTCATCAACATACTTTTGCATGTCTCTTAGATAATCAAACTCAAAACCTAGGCCGCGCTTCTGCTCTAGTGTCATTTCCTGATACTCGGTCCTCAACGCCTCATTATGCGCTTTGGGACAAGGGCCGAAATCTTGCTTAGTATTCGTGAATAGATCGTGGGGGCAATTTCCGACAAGATAAGAGCGGCAAACTTTGGGATCGCGTATATTCAGCTGAGGAGCGCGCTCGGGGGCCCCAGACATGGACTGCTCGCCCATGAGCTGCTCTGCTAACAGTTAGCTACATATCGACACGGACGGTACAGGTGATAAGAGTATACCGAGTAGCCTGCGAGTCTCAGCAGCGGCCATGTTGACTGCACTGACAGAGTTGTTGCTGATTGTAGTGCGGTGAAGCGGCGACGGAGCTATCGAGCGCGGTCGCGAAATCTAAGAACACCAACTACCAAGACCAACACCGTTAGTCATCAATACCTGTCACGTGCGCTGACTGACTGTGGATGTTCGATTGGATGCCACACCACATGTTGGACGCCTCTGTACAGCTTCTCATTCCTTCATAAACAGCACGCAGACGTGGCTGCAATGCCGCTATGCTCTCTTTTCTTGCTTTACTTCTTTTCAATGCCTTCATAGCAAGCGCTTCAGCCAGCTCCGATTATTCTGAGCACCTGCTTTTGAGACCACTTCCGCAAAAAGCCCTCCTCGCTTCCTTCAACTTCCGCAGCAACGAGTCCTCCACGGCCTTCGAGCAGCAGAATTTCCGGTACTTTCCGCGCTCGCTAGGCCAGATCTTGCAGCATGCCGGGACGAAGGAGCTCCATTTGCGTTTCAGCTTAGGTCGGTGGGATGCGGAGAATTGGGGACAACGACCCTGGAACGGGGCGCGCGAAGGCGGCACCGGCGTAGAGTTATGGGCTTGGGTTGAAGCTCAGAACGAGGAAGAGTAAGATCACTGCACTGTTACACGTTCTGGCAGCTGACTCGGAGCGCAGAGCATTCGCACGATGGCTGACCCTCACGAATGCCCTCTCTGGCCTCTTCTGCGCCTCGTTGAACTTCATCGATGCCACCAAGACAATACGGCCAGTGATGTCATTCCCGCCGGAAGGTGACCATCAGAACCCGTCGCAGTTGCATCTACTACATGGCACGCTCCCCCATGAGGTTGTGTGTACCGAGAACTTGACACCTTTTCTCAAACTACTTCCGTGCAAGGGCAAAGCCGGCATATCCAGTTTGCTGGACGGACATAAATTGTTTGATGCGTCATGGCAAACCATGGCGGTTGATGTACGTCCTGTGTGCGAGGAAGACGGAGAGTGCACGTTAGAGACGGAGCAGACAGTCGACATGGTGCTAGATATCGATCGATCAAAGCGCCCCCGGGATAACCCAATCCCTCGGCCACTTCCCATTGAGGAGATTGAATGCGACACATCGAAAGGATATAGTGCTCAGGATACCTGCTATCCTATTCACAAGACTTCGGAGCCAGCATTCAGTCTATCTGGAATATATGGACGATCATTAAAGGGAGCGTGTCCTTTAACGGATGAAAGTAGTGAAAATTCCTACACGGTGTGCATCAACACTCCACCTGAAAGAATAATTCACGTCAATACGACAGGACAATACGCTGAGAGCACGTCCGAAAATCATGCTATGAGATGCTATAAGCTTCCGGTTGGTGCAGACTTCGATCTCGTCTTGCCAGAACAGCAGATGACTACCAGGTTAGTCCTTGCACAGCCGCCTCTATATGCGGCTCGCCACATCAATGGTCACGGACAGGAGCATGGCAGCGTTCAAGCTGTCATTACGAATCCCTCCTCGACGGATGCAGTTGAATTCGTGTATCTGGAATCTCTTCCTTGGTTTATGAAGCCTTACATACATACTTTACAAGCTCGAGTTAACTCATCACCCGAGAACCCAATCAGAGAGACGTACTACCGGCCAGCTGTTGACCGACAACGTGGAACTCATCTCGAGTTGCGGATGGTCATCCCTGCCGCATCTACTCTGACTTTGACTTATGATTTCGAAAAGGCAATACTACGATACACTGAGTACCCACCCGATGCGAATCGAGGTTTCGATGCTGCACCCGCGATAATCCGCCTAATCTCGCCCGAGTCCTTGGACAAAAAAGGCATTTATCTCCGAACAACATCTCTACTCCTCCCTTTGCCGACACCAGATTTTAGTATGCCATACAATGTCATCATCCTAACAAGTACGGTCATAGCTTTAGGCTTTGGAAATATTTTCAATTTGCTCGTACGTCGTTTTGTAGGCGCAGATGAAGTACAGGGAATGGGTCCTGGTGGGCTTAAGGGTATTATACGAGGAAAGGTCGAGAGGCTGAAAGCTAGATTTCTGACCAAAAAGAAGACTGCATGATGCAATAAAATATCATCATTACCAACTCTTCTATTTAGATCTTTCCTATTTAGTTTTCACTAGGCACGTGAATGGGCATTAGCAATCCTTAACCTGTCTTACGCCACAAGCGTCGAGACATATAGAGCTTCAAACTTATGCAGTACCGTCGCGAAAAATCATGAGAGAAGTAATACTAGAGTGATTATAATGGATCAAACTACTCAGAAGCAATATAAAGGGGCTTTTATATGTATATGTTCAAATTGAACGTGACCCAAACGCGTAGGAACGGGCTACACATCATGTGTCGAGAACTCTCAAGGGTAAGAAATGAAAACGCCGGCTAGTGACCTCCAGCGCCTTGCCCATACGTCGAACTATTGTTGTCGGACATAAAATTCGCCCCTTCCTCGTAGAAATTATAGATATACCCACAGTCCAGGCCATAGCCAACTTCCTTTTCCGCCCCAATGTCTTCCTTTTGTTCTTTGGTATCCACACAAGACATGGTGATGTCTTCAGTGTCGGTGCCGTTAAGTGTGCTTGCCGGGCCTGCACTGCCAGTCATCCAGTAATGGCTAGGTTGGCGAGCTCTCAATCTCCCTTGTACTAAAATACCTCATCGCAATTCATGTATACGAACTCTCCTTTTGTCTTCGCCATCGGACTAAGGCACGAAGTGGATGTTAACTATCCAGGAAAAATGGGGTCCGGCAATATTGAGAGCTCTTCGGCGAGGCTTGAACGGAGCGGAGCGGTGAGGCTAGCGGACCAATAGCCAATGTACTGACGGTGATGACGGGCAGAGTTGTTGCTAGTGCTTGGTGAAGTGGAGGAGCTAATGGAGTGGATTTCTTCATCCTAATTTCCCCGACTATAACCGGCGCCCAAGGTGTTATGTCGTGGAAGAGAAACGACGGGTATGCAAACGCGGTCTCGTAAATAGATTGTAGTACTAAACGGCATTGTGTTCACCGCGTGAGCGCTTTATCCGTTTTTCTTACTAGGCCCTGAATTTTTCTATGTGGAACTTCTCATGAAGTATAATAGTCCTCGTGACTTTGAGGTTGCACGCTCTTTCTTGCTCTTGCTGTGCAGGCGCGTTTCTCTTAGCAGGAATGGGGTCGCAGTGCGGCTAGCGGGGGGCGTCCCATGGCATTACGGGCATTAATGGAGGAACTACCAGAGGATCTAAGGCTAGAACTAGCGATAGACAAACTCTTCGCTAATTTATATTAGCGTTTAAGATTCAATGTTCGATGAAGGGGAACTTACGAGTGTAGTGTTGCCCACCACACGCTCGGGCAGCTTACGCCTCTTGTGCGGTGACACTTGTTGATGGTAATGCAAGAAAAGGAGACGCTGAAAATCAGTTGAGGTAGGCCCATTGCCAAAGGGAGATGGCGGGTCGTCTCCCCCCCCGGGAGAATATGCGAGCCGTGGTCGTGAGACATGTTTTTGCTATCGAAGTTGGGGTTGTTGCGCTGTTGTTGCAATGTTATTTTACTAATAAGCTACGAGGCTGGGATAATTTATATGTAGAGTGCAGCGGCACTGACCAAGCGTGTTACAATGGGTCGCGCCCTCCAAATTTCGGCAGTGAATCGTAGAAGTCATGTGATATATGGTTTATTGCTCAGCACCACAAAGTCAATCGACTAAAAAACATGCGCAAGAAAGGCAAATGGTATGACTAGAGTGAAATTCTCTAACATATCTTATGATGATAGATGATATATGAAAAGTTCTAAATTCGATGAAATTGGGACATTTGGTAATGACAATGCCTTGCAGTCCAAACTACGGGAACTATAGGGCAAACGAACGGCAACAGGACCACGAACCCTACAAGAAAAGATGAATTGGTTACAATATACGTATGCCAAACACTAACGTAATTCTAGCTGTTAAGTGAAATACATGCCTCCATACTATACGAATGCCTCGTCACTACACATAGACTTCCTTTCCGAGCTTTTTGCACATGAAGAAATCCAAGGCACAAGCAAATTCTGATCACAGAATTTCGGGATTGGCACGCCATCTTTAACCGTCCAAGATCCAACCCCGTGTGCTTCCAGAGCAATACTATCGAGGACGAGGATGTCGTCTGCTTTCCATCCATTTTCTCGAGCTTGAACCAGTGCACTAGTTTGCGAAGAGTATTTCGCCCGATATTTTGATACGCGGCTTGGAATAAGGTGACTGAGAAGGATTACGAAAAGCCCACCCACGAAGCTGACTATAAGACCGAAGACACTAAATGAATAGTACGCTTGCGTCGTTGTCTTCTGATTACTGCAAAGATTTAGTGCTTCGGACGTGTTTTCTCGAGTCACATATTGCCGCAATGTCTTGGTCCGCGTAATCTGGACATCCGGCATATCAGCGTGGAATGATGCAATCATCGTCATTAGTGAGAGAGACATGTTGTAAACCATTTGAACTTCTGTCTCCCACTGATTATCTGGCAGTTGTGTTGACAGCGTGCTCTGGCCGAGAAGGTGGTCCCTTGCTAGCAACAGCGAGTCTTGGAGGTTCATGGTGAAATATTCTGTCCGAGTTATAGCCATGATTTTCCATAAGAGGTTGTATGTTGCGGCTTGGATAGAGTTGTAGTTTAACACTGATATAACGCTTTGATTTTCTGAGACTGGTTGTCCAACAGGAGGTAAAGGTCCGAGGCTGGTGCATTTGGTCGCATTGCAGAATTGATACTGTTCTATGCAGCCGAGAACAGTAGCAACGTCGTCTGCTAAATAAAAGGTATTGTTTCCATGGGGATATTGTCTTGTGGCTTTAAACCAGGGGTCATGTACCGGACCGACGTAGGAAGCGCTGCTTTGGAGAACTCTTAGGCTAACGTCGGCGTCATCCTTCTGCAGATCGCCAATAGGATCAAACCCTAGAAACCCTTGTCCTTTTGACGAAGCGGAATAGGCCCTGTTCAACAGCGTTAGTTATAAACAAATTTCCCCACAAATGGAAAGAGTTAGGCCTTACTGAGTGTAATAACTCGTGGAAATCGTGGAGTGATTGGCAACAATGAAGGTAAATGGACGTTGCATTCGGCGACTCTTGAGCATGCCTAGACTAAAGAACTTGTAGCTCGCCCCAGGGACGATGAGCGGGTCCATTGGAGACGGCGATATTTCGGGGAGATCTGTATAATTTATCCAGTCAGTGCTGTACTTTTCTGCTCCAATAACGGAGCATTGTAGCACTCTGCGGACGGAAATACGATTTTCCTCTGGTTGGTTGATTCCTAGATCATAATGTGAATCAAGGTACCCCGAGTCTAATCTGATAGAGGGCGAGACGCAGGAGCCTTTAGCGAAAGTGCAATTCGCATTCCTTTGGATTCGTTGTCTGCGGACGTATGGGTAACAATCCATGTTAGGTGCTGGTGGCATTGACGGGTCATAGCATGAGCGGACGTATTTGTTACCGTACTCGAACAGCTTTTCGCCGGTCACATGAACAGCGCTTGCACGATCCAATTCGTCAGTAGTGAAGTTTTGGGCGTGGAAGATGAATAGGTCGTGGAATCCGCAGCAGGTCGAACGAATGAGTGCCTCACTGGTCGTCGTCATGATACGAGAGGAGAAGATGCCCGCCAAAGTGACTGCCGCTACATGCAATGTAGCCATAACAATCAATGGTAGTCCAAGTACAGACTCGGAGTCTCTGGTGTGCCTTCGCCATACCCACGACGTCTTGACTACACGCCAGAGGAAATGCGTTACGGCAATATGACTTCGCAGTAATAGCCTGAGTTGCCGACGAAACGTAGATTGGGGTTCGTTGCTTGCATATAATTGGTAGGTAAGGTAGGTAAGAAGGGACCATAGTTGGTTTCCAGCCCATGACACGAACAAAGCGACAAAGGCAATAAGCAGTGTCCCGTCTCGAGAGGGTAATGTAAGAGTAGCCCCAAGAATCTTTCCCTTGCCTTTCAAATTTAGCTTGCCACAACGTAGAGGGTAATTATCATACTCCAATTTGTCCAGAACCCGACATATATACCGGCTGTCGTCGTTTCGAACATAGGTATAGTGAATTTAATGACCGCAAACACCGGCAGAAAATGAAGTATCAATACGAAGTCGAACCTCCGGTGTTCCGGTAGAATGGCAAACTATATTCGGGAACTAAAAGAAGTGCATGAAGCTATCAAGGCAGAGACAGAAGTACGTTCAGTTATTATTATGCGAGAAAGTCTTCATGGACGAAGTACATTCCAGCAGTTAGCGCCTGGGACCAAGCCTGCCTCCCCGATGCATGTTGACGAGGTCCGACAATCCAGCAGAGAGGTTGACATGCTACGGCTGAAAAGGCAAGCGTATGCTTGGCACTGATGTAGGCTGTGATTTGTGCTGTGAAAGTTCCTTCGAGGTTGTCAAAACGAATCATTGGTGCACAAATCATGCATTTACGAGGACGCGGCGCTACAAAACACTCACGGAGCCCCAAAATAAATCAAGATCTCTGTGGCTGGTAAATAGAGCAAGCTATTCGGCGAACCATCTGCAGTGGTGGATTCTCTTCATCCTCAGGTATTCGCAAGTTAAAAAAGCTAAAAGTATTAGGCGCCAAGTCCTAATTGCTTGTAAAGTGTTGAATAGCATAAGAAACGCTGTCAATATATAATCCCGGTTCCTTAGAAATAAGAAAAAGCACTGTCGGCCTAGTGAATTGTGTGCCTAGGACAAATCACCTTTGGCTACATTAGGGTTTCACGTCCGTCGTACAGCCTAATTGAATCCTTTATTTAGGAGTGTTCATGCACCATGACAGCCAATGAGATAGACGGTATCTAGTGTATTCTATGCGTGTAGATGTTGTAGGAGTATGCCTTGGCGTCTTAAATGATGTAGAGCAATGTATAACACAAAGTGAAAGATGATAATGCAAATCGAGAAGCAAGTGAGTAGCGAATGCGCTTTGCCTTTCCACTGCAAAACCGATTCCACACGTTCGCATTCACGCGTCTCCGACGGCAATCTGATGTTGTTAGTCGCTCCGACTCCGCAGTGGCAAAGAGCAAGTTGGTCTGTGAGGATTCTGCGGATGGACGGCAAGCGGATAGGGGCGCGCCAAGCCACTACGCCGGTGTTTTGTGTCTGACGGCTCTGATTGGCTGCTATTGGTGCCCCTGCTTCTCCCTACCCTCAGCGAAAAAACAACTGCGGCCCATTCCAGGTACACATGCCAACCGTCTATCGGGGCCTGCTCTTTGATGCCCGTCTCTGCCCCCCCTTCTCGCGCGACACATGGAAAAAAATAGACGCGGTTAGGCAACGAACAGTGCTGATCCTTTGTCCTGCGTATGCCTCCGGGCGTACACTGCGGCGGCGGGCCCTACAGGTGTCAGCAACTGTCCAACCAATGTGCAGCCTGCCCTTCTCCCCCCCTTGGCGCCAAGGGCCCCTTTCGACTGCTTGTTCGATGCCTTACCGGCCGCCATGTGGGCTGAGCTGGGCCCTGTGCTGTGTCCCGTGCTGTGCCCCAATTTCGGCCGCATTCGCGAAGTTGGCGATCCAGAACTGCCTTGCCGTCGCCCTTCTTGGCTGATACTTTAAGAGCCTCTGTCCCCCTCGCGTGTTATCTCACTCCTTTTCGTCCCCCACCGGTGCCAAACGACCCTCGTTTGCTTCTTCAACAATGCTGCCGTCAGCAGGAGCTCGCTCGCCGCTATTTGCGCTGGCCATTACGGCCGGCTTCGTGCTGATTTTCATCTTCGGCTTCCTAGCCTGGCAGAGACCCGAGCGCATCCCGTTCCCGCATAGTTCCACACATGTCGAGATGTATGCCTATTCAACTTGCCTCTCTGCGTCTTCTAGGTTCTATCCGGGACTACATGAGCCCAAGGGCTGACCAACCCTCGCAGGACGATCAACCAGAACGGGCCTGTCTCCATTGCCGAGATCGTCCGCCTCCTTTACGCACCCCTGAAGGTCCCTCCCACCCAGCACCAGTTCGTCGACGAGAATGGCGTCAAGGCCACTTTGCCAGACAAGCCGCGTATACAGAAGTCGTTGGGCAAGGAGATCCTGATTTTAGACCTCGAGACGCGGCAGCTACCGTCGACCGACGCGTTCAAAAAGGGTGAGTACGACTGGCGCAAGGTTAACCACGTCTCCGGCGGCGTTTTCAACCACTACACCTACGCTATGATTCACGGCTATGATTACAAGTTCATCCACGCACACAATTTCGATGACCGCAACCCCACGTGGGTCAAGCCGAGCGCATTCGCGAACCACATCAACGATTACAAATACATCGTCTTTCTCGACGCCGACGCTGCATTCCGCCACATGCATCTTCCCATGGAATGGCTGATCAATCATTGGGAGATTGAGCCCAAGCACTCCATGACAATGGCACTGGATCCCTGGGACCCTGAAGCGCCTCAGTTCAACTCCGACGCAAACAACCGCACCTACACTAATACCGGGTTTGTCGTTGTCCAGAAATCGGAGAAGACCATGGAGATCCTGAAGGCCTGGCATGAGTGCCCAGACGATAAGCGCTATCCGAACTGTTCCCAGTGGAAAAAGCCAAAATTCCACGAACAGAGCGCTTTTGGCGAGTACATCCGCTATGATTACGAGGAGTACATCAAAGAATTGCCCTGCGCTGAGGCGAATGGCTTCCCTGGCGTGACCATCTCTGAATGCGTTGGCAAATTTATCCGACACTACTGGTTTGAAAAGCATCTTGTAAAGAAAGATTTCCAGGAAAATATGATGCAGGCCATTACTCTACCTATTCAAAAACTCTGGGCTGAAAAAGACGCAGGCGTTTATTTTGAGCAAGCCAAGAACGTGATCAACCCGCATCAGTAGTGCTGATGTACACTCTGATCGAGAGCATATTGAGCGAAAGGGCACTGCACCTTTTTGCAGGTGCATTATGGCATAGCGTTGCATCGTACGGCGTTTAGGATATTTGGCTTCTGGCTTTCTGGGTTGCGGGCTTTTTGGAATATTCGACCTGGCGAAACGATACCCCAGCTTCGACTGTCATTGAAGACTTGGACAAAAATCACATTTGGCATCTTGTTCACCTACCCTTTTAATCATTTCGTTCATTTCCACTTCTTGTCTATCCCGGCCCCATCGAGAGCATGTCGACCTAGCTCAAGACTCATGTGTCGTGGCTCCCGAAACGCCTGCCACCCCGTCGCCGATTTTAGGACAGCCAAGCCGCCCTCCCCGCTCGCATTATTGGCGAGTAACAATACGACAAACTCAGAAAATCTGCGAACCTAGATATCAGTAAACCAGTGGCAAAAGTGGAGCAGCACGCTAGCTCTCCTAATGCAATAGACTCGTATGACGCAGCGGTGTACTTAAGTGGGCAAGGTCTAGCCTCACGTGCAATCAATGCGTTTGCTATCTCCGCAGTGCATCTCTATCGTATTATACCTTGCGGCTATAGAAGCATCGAATTCTATGAAAGGCTTATTCCCGAGTGTTCGTAACCGCTGCCCAAATTGCAGACACATTCAGTCGCGCTCACTCAAAAATCCTAGGCCGTCGGAGTTGTAATTAATCATGAGCTCGAAAGATACTCCGCTGACAGCAGCTTCAAGGACAGAAATGATTCGAGTTTCCCTCGAGCCGATGACCCAGTGAGGTTTATATGCGGGTGAAGAACTAGAGACTTGCGGCTTCAATCGCCTAGCCGGTCACGAAATTATTGGACATGGGCCATTCACCGATCTGTTTTTGCGTTAAGGCCGTATTCCTAGTGCTAGATTTTGAACGGATTTGGGTGTCTTAGATGTTTTGCTGCATTCCGGAAAAGGGGTAGGGAGAGAACCCATGTACACAAGATTTCCCGAACAAGGTGCTGTTGGCTTTTTAGAAACTGAAACAACATTTCATACGTTTGAGAAGATAGAAGATGTAAGAGTAGATGGTTGATGTAGCGCTTCATTCCATAATACTTGCATATTGAGCATGATGGATAGTTAGAGGTGATGTGTGCTATAATGTGATGCTCCTGGACTAGAGAGTTGGGTAAGGGTGTAACCTGAGGGATGGAAATTATTTTTTTGGTATTGACATGGATCGGAAGTCTACTCGAAAACGGTCTAGGTATCGACCTCAAGATGGAAAAGAGTAACCAATCGAAAGAATTTATCTTTCCAGAAATGCACAGTACAAAGCTCTATCGAATCTAGGCTCCAGAAAAATACCTCAACGGTGCACTCACTACATCAGTTTTCTACGCCTCGTTTCTCTAATAGAGACCGCGCTATCTAATCTAAAAAACTACGAGCCACTCCCAAGCAGCCCACGAAATCAAGTATACGCAAAACCCGAAGGACTCTCATCGACCCCCCTCACCCTCCCTCTTCCTACTCACCAACTCCGTATTACCCGCCCGCTTAATCCCCTCCTCCACAAATACACATAACCCCCACCACCTCCCAATTCTCTGACATCTCAACTCCAATCCCCGACTCCTTGCCCCCGCTCTTGATACGCCTCGCCGCCTGAGCCTCGTCAATATGCATATAGTGACCCAGGAAAATCCATCTACCTGCCGAGTAACCCGAATAAAAATCTCGCCTCTAAGTTCTTCTGCTCTGCGAGCTGGACCAGCGGGCACGCTGACGTGTCCATGTCACGGTACCTGGGGCAATCGAGCGAGGGACAGGGTGCGTGTATGTGTTGGGGCAGTGGCAGTTAGTGGTAGTTTTGGATGAATTTTACAAGGAACGGGCTTACGGTAGGGTTTGATGCTTGGGCGTGGATGGCTAGGTCTAGGTATACTGTTTGGTGGGAGGCGTCGGGTTGGGGTGGCGGTTTGTGGTGGTGGTGGTGGGTGGTGGAGGTGGTTAGGCACGGCAGCGTTCTTCTATGTTTGAGGGCTATTTAATAGGAGGACGCTAGCTCTTCTTATGCGAAACAGGGTCCGGGTCTGCTGCTTGTGGGTTAGATTCTTCTATTTGTGACTTGGATGGCTTGGTCGATTCTGGGGTTGTCGGTAATTCTAAGTTCGTCATATGGTTCTAGTGTGCTTTGTGGCTCTGCTATAGCGTCAGTTTCCGGCGAGCTGTGGTTTTCAAATAGGTCACCAGGTGCAATATCTTGTATTTCTGCGACTATGCGTCCGATGAATGTTATGATTTTGTCTCCTAGATAGCTGGGGGGCTCATTGTATGCTTGCAAGGCCGTGGCCGTGGCTGCCAGATCCTTTATTTTGTTTTGAGAACGAGGTGATGAACTTCTTGCTCTTGATCGATCTTCGCAAATGATTCCATATTCTCTGTTTAGGATGTAGGGATTCTTGGGCATTTGCGTTCCTAGGTTATCGACGACCTGGAGTTCGGCTGCTGTACGACTCAACCTCCATTCGACTTTGGAAGATTCGTATTCAGGACCACATCCCATACTCTTCACCAATTTCCGGCCATCTGCCTGTGTCGAGTCGCCTTCATTCTGAGTCTCGCCCGCTATTAGCCCAGTTTTATTTCGCACATTGAGTCCCTCCGGCACGGCTCTCAACCTCCAGTTCTCGGCCCCCTCCCCTATTACTACAGAATTCATATGCTTATGTGCATACAGTTCCCTTTGTGTCCTCGGACCCTGTGCATGCATTTGCACATTCGCATTGATCCATCTATTCTACGTCTCTTCCGCACGGCGACTTCTCTCGAGCCTTTCCTCTTCTTGCCACTTTCAAAACTCTATGGCTTGATTGTATTGCTGTCGGAGAGACTATATTTATACCATTATTTCCCTGCAAGTATATCTAAGGATCTCCTTAGTCAAGTCTCGTCTTCCTCGCAGCGAATAGGCAGCGGCGAGCCCTGTCTAGGCTTCGCCCGCTTGGATGATGATTGATGCGTGCTGGAGTCTCCGGCCGATGAAGTTTTCTTGAGACCCGGCCTCCAAACCTCTTCTGTAGAGGAAGAAGGAGCCATGTTTCATTGCTTCTGATGCAAAAGAGGTGAAGATAAATCGTCGTTAGAGCTGGCTTGGTTCTCGGCGCTGCCTGTCTCCACGTTTTCAAGCGCTATGTCTTTTAATGCTTTCGGATATACCTACACTATTCTAGGAGTAACTGGTGTCACAAAGCCCACGTGAGAGTACGGTTATACGAAGCGGTTGATAGGGTGTGCGGAACGGAAAGTGTTGAAGTGAGGAATGTAGGAGGCTACTGTAGCAGTAGCTATGAGTCTTCTTTTCTACGTTAAGTGCGTGCACTCATCAAGTCGGTATGACTCCGTAATCTTTGAGCACGTTATCATACCAAAGTCAAGAGGTTTGATGGAGTCAAAGTAGGAGTGACTAATCCACGCGATTGGCCTTGACTCCGCAGCCCTCGTTTAATTTAAAGGCTCGTGTTTGCGCAATGGCGTCTTGTTATACTACTATTCCCGCAGTAAACTTCTTGAAATATTGTAGTGTAGAAACAGAACTAATGGAACGTCCAGAATGTTGATCCTCTAGACCTCGTGACCTATACAAATGACAACATATCTACATCTATGCTCCGAAACACAGACCTAGAAGTACGTTGCGCCAAACAGATGCCAATACCCGCTATCCAAAGAAAGATATGGAAGAAAAAGCAGCCCTAGCGTCATCTCGAGCTCCAAATCGCTGCCCATATGTTTCCAAGTATCCAAACATTGACGCCAAAGTACGTTGCGCCAGATGAATGAAGATGTGTCTAAAATCCTGGTGTCCCACAGGCTCAATGCCTACGGTTAAGATTATCGGGATCAAAGGTGATGTACTGTTCGAGTTCGGTCATTTCAATGTCCGTTGACTTCACTGGCACTAACTCGATTTCCATATCGAGATCGTGAAGATCGTCAAGATCTTCATCATCCACACATTCAGAGACCTCCAACTTCGGAGTTGTGATGCCCAAGTCCTCAACAAGTCTGGTTACAAGGTTCTCTGAGAGGTCTGAAGAATGCTGGTGGTCTGTGATGTCCATATCTTCCGCTGAGCTGAAAACTCCAGACAGGCCACGAAGAAACACGCCTTTTAATTCTCTTTCACACTCATCCCAGTTATTGATGGTGTTGTCTGCGGAGCAATCGGAGCTGGTGAAGAAAATCGAGCGTGCCATTGCTTTAGTTTGATTGTTGATTAAAGTTTTATGCAATGATCGAGCAACGCTGGGTGCAAACCAGGCTCCGTCTAGGTGGATGTTAATGGTTTTCGCGATATTCGCCTCGAGAAGATCCCGGAGTGCGACGACAATGCAGTGGTCGTTGTCCATCACTGAATCGTCGTATTCGGTGTTGAGAATTTCCAATGACGAGATTTTTGCAGACGCAATCTCGATCGTAATCTGATCGAAGTCTATTGTTGAACCTACCCGCGTTTTGGCGAGCGAAGAGATCATAGAAGCGGCCCTCTGGGTTTCGGCGATGTCAAAGTGACCAGCATTGATGGATATAGTGATTCGCTTCAGGTAGGGGAGGTACCAGTCAGAGATTGATGGAAGGATCGTAGAGCATGGAGTTGGATATGTGGAGCTATCGATAACAAAGTGGCCTTCAGAGTAGAGGAAAGAGGCTGCTTCTACATGGTAGAAACCGGAAGTGGCGAGGAAAGCAGTGTCGAGCGTCTTAGCCGCATTGCGCTCGTTCATGCGGACCATGTTACCCTGGGGACGGAAGAGCTCGCTATAAATATGGTTTCGCAGCTCGCCAGGCAGCGAGTAGAGCACGTCTCTTGGGCTGATAGTCAAACGATGACCTGCATGAACTAGACGTGGAGAAGCCATGGCTGTGGTGGCCGTTGGTGTTGAAACTAGCTGTTTGGCCGTCGTAGAGTCGTAGACTTCGAGATGTGGGGGAAGACTATGCAGGTGTCGGCTTGAAGTGGAAGGGCGGGTGGACATCAGGGTCCTAAAGTGGAGGGTGCAGGTGAAAACTGTACGCGTGTTCTTACAAAGTGAAACTGTAGTTCGTGGGAGGAGTGATGTGTTTTCTTTGAAAGGTGGAAATCGCTTTCGAGTCGAGGGAGTTTATGCGAATATCGGAAAACTTGAGGAAGGCGGATGAGGTCAGAAAGGGAGTGCGGTTGGCTTGGCATTAGTACATGTAGGTGAGAAGTGCTTAAGTATACCGAGCCCTAGTTGCAATAAACGAAAATGCTATATGAGGTACCTCAGGCCTCCTGTCATTGAAACCTAGGTACTACTAGGCTAGCTTCCAAAAAGTGTGAAGAAGCATTCACGACAACCCACAATCATAGAGCGATGGGAAAAGTAAGTAAATCGCAAATAGCCATGCAGTAGCATACTAATCGACAAATTTTTATGAAGCATTTCCATGAGACAAGAAGCGAGCGCACATTTATTCAGATTTTAATGGGAGGCCTCCTGGGCGCAGATGGCAGGAGGTAGGAGGTTATTATGAACGTTAGGAGATGACTCAACTACAACAGCAGTACGTGACCTATTAATGCCACCAATCGATGAAGAGTGACCGAAGCTGTTGTTCACTTGCGCTATTCATAGGCTGCCATTTTTGCCGGTCGCGCGGCACGCGCAGCCTCCGACTCCGGGGGTGATGTCCTTACGGCACGGAGCTATGTGATTCAATTCAGCGAATCTATTTAATGGTGAGCCCTATGTATGCAAGATTATACTCGATAATTCACTCAGTTGGGGCAAGAAAGGAACAATCGAGGTTTGTAAACGGCAGGAAAGAAACTTGGTCTGTCTCAGTCTTGGCATGCCAAGTAAGATCTCAATCTTCCCCTAGTACAGCCCCCTACCGAGGTACACGCTTCACTCTTGCTTAATGAGATTTCTAGATGTACAAATGGAAACTAATCTCAGCATTATCACCCCCCAAGCGATAGATCTGGCGTTATCTTTGAAATTAGTATAGAGGCTGGAGGGATAGTGCTTGTGCAATTCTCATTATTCAGTGCTATAAGCCTTTGGGTGCTAGGATTGCCAGCCGGCATGGGGATTTTTTACGGATATAAATCTAGTAGTGCAAGGGAGCCTGTGCGATAGACGCGAAATCCATGCAAGGAGATGCTCTCTATATAAGAGCGACTCTTATCACTATTTTACATATACTCGCTTCAACCTTGCCAATATCTCACTAGATATCTATCTTTCATTCTACGTGTTCCGACTATGATGGGCTTAGAAAAGTCTTTGTGTAGAACCAAGCCTTGGCACAAGGCCGGGCGACTACTTATTACTAAGCGCCAAGGCTCCATGGAGACGCCCGTCTGATGTCGGAGTAGGGAATTAGTATTTGAAAGTCAACCTCCTTCGACAATGTCTACCATCTCATAACTTAGAAAAAAACTTTGAGTGTACCAAGAGTATCTTTATTGCGGCGAGGATAACAAATTATATCACTCCATGCGGTAAGCTTAGAGTGTGACCTGGCTGTTTTAGGAGTTGATCGAGGAGATATTCTATCAACGTGACTATTTCATGCACGAGCTATACGCCTACCTTACATTGTTTTGCCGGCTTCAGGACCTAATATTGAGACTTTATCATCAAAATCGATTGTCGATTTTTATTTCTAGACATTGGAAGGTAGTCCACGCAGCGCTTGAGCCCATTAGTATGCGCGTGCTTTTACATTGGGCGTACGACTCATTTGCCCCCCCCCCTTTCGTAATGTATGTAAGAATTACGCCTTGAAATGTGTTCCGTTCATGATGTTGTGTGCTTTACCGAGTTTCAGCAGGGTCGCCAAAACCGGTGTGCGTTCAGCGACTGTGCCTCACTAAGGAGCTTGTTTTTGACAATTTCAATAAGGACTAGGGGACCGGGATCTTTTTTCTAAGGAGCCTAATGCTCTCTCAAGCCCGAGCTCCTTTATATAGTGGTATGTTGCCTGTAATCTTCCTAGAAGGTAGTTAGATGTGTTCTAGCGGGCCGGCTAGTCTCGCAAGCGGTACGTCTTAGCCGCTTAGTCGGTTGCATCAAACAAGGCCTGACAGTGGGTGCTAGAAGAGAAAGCTTCATATGAGCAGCGTGACAGCGCGAAGGACCAAGTGAACCAGCACTCTCTGTCCTTTAAGTATTCCTCGGATGGGTTCCGAAGGGGAAACGATTGCAGCAACAAGGTGAAAATAAGCGATGACAAGACGCAGCCCACGCCCGATACGGTAAAGCGGGCGAACTATTAGACTGCGCAGGGCTGTCTAAGTTTATCCTCGTACCCCACCTCACCGCCACCAGCGCGTCATCGAGTTGATTTGTACCTGCGTGCCACAGAAACGCGCGTCCTCATTTCTATGCCCAAACACTCTACCGGATACCCCGGAAACATATTTCTTCGTTTCAAACATTCTGCAACACCCAGACTTTTACACCAACCTTCGCTTTTCTTCCCCAAAGCTTGGTTGTTCCTACATTCGTTCTAGTCATTCGCTCTACTTGTCATCATGCGAGGTGCCAGCACCCTATCCTATTTCGCGTCTGCCATAGCAGTTCTGTCAGGCGCATCTGCGCAGAGCTACAATTCCATTCCGGATATAGAGGTTTATGGTCAGCACTTCTTCTATACCAACAACGGCTCTCAATTGTAAGGCCACCACTATGCCGATCTCGTGACATCGAAGGCATCCGGTCTGACTGACTACAGCTACATGAGAGGTGTTGCATACCAACAAAACTATAGCCCCAATGGCACCGCCACCAACACCGAGTACACAGATCCATTGGCAGATGGGGATTCGTGTCGCCGCGATATCCCTTACTTAAAGCAGATCTACACAAATGTCATTCGTGTATATGCCATTGATCCGAGCGCAAATCACGATGACTGCATGGAGCAGCTAGCCTCAGCCGACATTTACGTTATAGCCGACTTGGGCGAGCCGGGTACATCCATTCAGAGCAACGACCCCGAATGGGATGTTACGCTATACCAACGATACACCAGCGTTATCGATACGCTTAGCAAGTACAGGAATGTCATCGGCTTCTTTGCTGGGAATGAGAATGTTAGCGCTGGAAATCAGACTGCTGCCGCAGCATTCGTTAAAGCAGCCGTGAGGGATTGCAAGGGCTATATTTCATCGCAGAACTACCGCAATACGCTCGGCGTAGGATATGCAACGGCTGATGTCCCGACAAGAGACGAACTCGCCCATTACTTTGCCTGCGAGCCTGGGAACACAGGAAACCAGACTGCCATTGACTTTTGGGGATATAATGTCTACTCTTGGTGTGGAGACAGCAATTATGCAGCATCCTCTTACGGCGAGCGTGTTGATTTCTTCAGCGACTATCCCGTTCCTGTTTTCTTTGCCGAATATGGCTGCATCGAGGGCATCGACGACGGCCCTACACACCGACCTTTCACCGAGGTGCAGGTACTATACGGAAACATGACCGAGGTCTTTTCTGGTGGCATTGTGTACGAATATTTCATGGGTGAGAACAACTACGGCCTAGTTTCGATCGATGGAAGCAGCGTTAGCCCGTATCCCGATTTTACCTCCCTTGCAAGTCAGCTTTCGTCGATTGACCCCACCACCACCCAATCGTCTACTTACACTCCTTCAAATTCACATCCAGCCTGCCCATCAACCGGGTCGAGTTGGGAAGCGGTGGCCACACCTCTTCCTCCTTCCGTCAATCCCCAGCTCTGCGTTTGCATGGCCGCTAGTCTGGAGTGCAATATCAAATCTACAGATGATGAAAGTTATGCAGAAGTATTCGACTACATTTGCGGTGATAATGAAGATTACTGCGACGGAATTGCGCACAATGCAACGACTGGCACATACGGAGCCCTTAGTGGCTGCGATCCAAAGGACCAACTTGCCTGGGTAGCCAACCAGTTCTATCTTGGCAATGGAAGGAATTCTCAAGCATGTGATTTCAACGGCATGGCAACAACTCAAAGTGCTCAAACTTCCTCTGGATGTTCAAGCCTACTTGACGCTGTCGGATCTGACGGAACTGGAACTGTTGCAAGTCCTACAGGCCGGGGAACTGCCGTTGCTACTGGTAGTGGTGCGGCAAGCTCTTCCACCGGAGCTGCTTCCGTGCTGTTAACCCCAGCATTTTTCGAGTACGGCAACCTTGTTTTCGGAATTTATGTATCGATTGCTGTCATTTCGATGGTTGGAATGTTCATGCTATGAACTGCGACGGAGATTGATAGGTAACTTTATTGTATAATGCATGGCAATCACGCTCATCTTAGGTTTGATTTTATATAGATTGGACATACCAAAGGTGAGGCAGCCCGAGTCAGAGCCTACTATAATCCACTCTTTCTGTTAATATCACGTGCCTTTGTTCCTTCATCCTCATTCATCACAATTTAGTTCTAGCTTTCGCATAAGTTGCTTAGTGCTTGCTGTGACATAGCCATGAGTCATGATTTGAATCAAGACTCACGCTAGCTACAAGTAGCTCACATTAACTTCGCCTATATAGAACCCCTCTTAAGAGAAAGCACAACTACAAATCCTTCTCCCATTAGCCGATCCACTCGCAATTCTTGCCTCCAATAGTAGCAAGTTAGTTAAAGTATCAACATGTCAATAATTCAGCCTCTAGATGTTCAGTGTATCGGCTGCCCTCCTCGGCGCCGGCGGCATTGCAACACCCTCCATATCCAACATTCTCATGCTGCAACCCTAACCAGCATCTCGATCCCTCCCTCAAACCCGCTAGCTGTTCAGTCGTGGCTCACACATCTTTCTTGGTGTTCATATCTAACGCTAGTTTCGCGTCACTGGTATATCGAGTCCCCTCTACAGGAGACGGAGCCCTCTCAAGTACATTGCTGAGTCTTTGGAGGGGAAGGCCTGCGCTATACATAGTAGCGGCGGTGTAGGCGATTACTATTGCAACTTGGACTCAGTTTGTCATGATACCCACAAATTTTGAAACCATTGAGATGAATGAGAGAAATGGTGATACGTTTAGCTCGGCTAGTGCGCAATATAGAAGAGCTGAGAAACGAAGTGCGGAGGAGTTGGTAGAAGGGAAGGGCGATGTGAGCCAATGACGGGACTTGAGCAGGCCTCAGAATGTTAGATGAGGCAACTGCTATTGCCTCCTTAAACAATCGGCAGGAGCAAGCATTCTGTTTACATGATCACGTGTAACGCTATTTTATTGGTATATAGGTAGCTTCCGCCAACGGCCTCAACAGTCAACTGTTTTACCCACCTCTCTTGTCAACACATAAAAGGATCATGGAAAAGATGGGTGACAATGACGATCGAGAAGTTAGGCAGTTGTTGGAGTAATTTGGGATTCTGAGTGGAATGAGAGCTATATTAATGGGGTTGGCGGTATTGTGGGATTGTTTGATGCTTTGCTTTAAGTCCCTTCTAAACATATGGATGGGTTGGTGAAGAACTATATCACGCGAGCAGATATGAACTGAGTGGTAGCGGATGTTACCTGTGGATACTCTTATGTATGATTGGTCCCTTTGAAGTCGGACGTAAATAAGCTTCCGATATCCTTCGCGGGTTTGTAATTCTGTAATTTAGTCTCATTTCGTTCCTACGTAGTGATGCACACGGGCCTCCTCAGAATCTGATTCACGTGAAGTGCCTACTGCCTAGCGCGGACTAACTGCTTGGCGCGCCCTATGTAGAAAAGCTTATCAAGCTTTTATTCTCATATCACTCCGAAGTGACTCGAAAGTATTGGCCTGACTAGGCAGCAATATTCCTAAAGTCTAATAAGGTATGGCCTTAATTCTAATGTCCAGTTGATTGGAGCCCATTTTACTTCTGCATTCTGTCATAAATTATAAGGGAGGCTGCTAGACTGAAAGGAGAACACGAGACCCGAAATTGCTTAAAAGTTAAATATGACAACACTGTCTCGACTCTGTCAAAACGCACCGTTCTCTTTAATATAAGCCTTCACATCGTTTCTCATCCGTGTCTCTGTCCCGTAGTAGCAGTGCAATTGTACGACTTCGATACCCTCTATTCTGTTACATTTTTCTCCCTTCCGCGAAAGTGGAGCAGTCCAATCATGTCTGGGTCAAAGACCGCTACCGAGCTCGAGCTCGAGCTCGAAACTATTCGACCGGCTGCCGAGCGTATGTCCGAGGTCTCGCAAGATCTAGCTAGCGTCAACACAAATGGCAGCGCACCGCCTGAAGCGACATCCTCAGAACCCGTCGCGCCTGGCAAGCTCCGCTCAGCGGGCATTCTTGTGACACTCGCGTCTGTAACACTCCTCCACACGTTTAACTCAGGCATGCTCGTGGTGGCCCTGCCAGCCATGGCCAGAGAGCTTAAGATCAGCGAAGGTCTGCTGCTGTGGCCCGCATCTGTTTATGCACTGGGTTTGTCGTGCTGTCTACTACCCCTAGGCGCAATTGCGGACCTCATTGGAAATCGACCCGTATTTCTGACAGGCTCGCTGCTTTATACAGCCTTTACTCTAGCAGTATCACTCTCCCGTACCGGTAACCAGCTCCTCGCATTCCGCACCCTGCAGGGCGTAGCTATAGCATTCTGCATGCCGCCCGCTGTGAGCATTATCACATCTACGTTTCCCGCAGGCCGACCCCGCAATATTGCCTTCGCCGTGTACGGCGGCGGCAATCCTGTCGGCTTTGCTCTTGGTCTGGTGCTCGGCGGCGTTTTTGTTCAGGTCTCAAAATGGCAAACAGGCTACTGGATGTCGACAAGCATCAACGCAATATCGATGATCCTCGCTTGGTTGGTGCTTCCAGGTCACTCAGCCGAAGCTTGTCTACCAACACGACCGTTGCGATATCAACTCCTTCACGAGATTGATTGGATTGGAGTCGGATCTGCCAGCACTTGTCTCGCCTTACTATTGTACATCTTCGCGGAGATTACACACAGTGGCGGCAGCGCTATACAAGAGAAGCCGTATGCAATCGCCCTTCTCATCGTCGCTATACTACTAATACCCTTCTTTGTCTTCTGGGAGGGTCGACAGGAGAAACTTGCTCGCCCAGCCATCCTTCCCAATAGCATCTGGCGGCGCCGGGAATTTACAGCTGTCTGCGTCTCTGTATTCCTCACCTGGTCATGGTTTAACGCTTTTGGATATTGGGCTACTCTGTACTTCCAGGTTTCACAGCGACTGAATGCACTGCAGACTGCGCTGCGGTTCCTGCCCATGGTCGTAGCCGGCCTAGTCACAAACATCGTCGCCGCCATGATCATGGACAGGGTCAATGCTGGCCTAATTGGCCTCGTTGGTGGTGTGGTCAGCGCCGCAGCCCCATTGTTGTTCGCCCTGCAGGACCCTTCATGGTCGTATTGGGTATCTGCCTTTCCCGGCATGCTCATCAACGTCATATCCACTGACTTGCTCTTCAACATCAGCAACCTAGTCATCACGACAAATTTCCCCGGCAAGAGTCAGGCCCTTGCCGGCGGCGTCTTCAATACTGTCGCTCAGCTAGGAAATAGTATTGGGCTCGCTGTGACAGCCATGATCGCCGCAGCTGTCTCAGATGCTGCTGGACGCGGTAAGACTGCCACTAGTGGGAGCTTGACATACAACTACTCGCTGCTTCAGGGATATCGGAGCGGGTTTTGGATATGCTTCGCTGCGGCTGTTGTCAGTACGCTCATCAGCTCATTCGGTCTACGCAAGGCTGGGAAGGTGGGCAAAAAGAAGGATCTATAGCCTAAACAGTGCTACTCCACACGCTTAAACTTAGATATTCGACTTTGCGCTGATTCATTTTTAATTGTTTATGATTCACCCTTCTATGGTTTCTTTGCCATGTTATCTTTGCAACCTAATTGCCCAATGTAGCTCAAAACACGTAAAATGAAGGATGACAGATATATTCTTGCCCTACTAATGTCGGCAATAAAGTAAGAGCTAATATACATTCAATTTTCTGTGAGCTGATGATATAGCACAACGAGTATATGAATGCCCTGACGACTCTTCTAATCAACAAAGCTGGCGCGCACGTCCAGATGTTTTGACCTACAGTCACCAAACACATATCTAATCTCAGTAATGTAGTACTGTCGAGAAACTTAATTGCGAATCGGTTTAAATGGGGTTGCTTTCTCGGAATTGATCCTACAAAAGATGCTACGTAAGAAATCTATAGAAGAAACATTAGAACTACTATTATGTATACCTCCAGCTCATCACGTTCTTTTACTTTTTGGTCTAAGGTTTCCTTCTTGTGTGGCGCAAAGCCCCCGTGCCGCAACAAATCTATTGTTTAGACATCTCAACTCTCTCCCCGCGATTCTATCAAGTTATCATTAATTAGTTGTTATTCTCCAGCTCATTTTCCCTAAGAAACAACTATGTAGCAAAAAAAAAAAAAAAAAATATACAACGCTCTTAATTATTCTACTAATTAACTTTTTTAGAGCATCTAGAACTGCATTTGCTTTACAGTCCTGCTCCACTATGATTGTCCGCAAAATTTCAAATTTCGGAGCATTAAATTAATAGTTCTATGATGAAAGAAGATAGTTCTGAGCGTCTAATGGCATTTAGCCTTTGAAAGTATGCATTCCGGATATATCCGTACGAAGGGGGCTACGAGGTGTCTTAGCATGAGAACTTAGCGCACTTACATAGTGAAGTATCAGATGCTTAGCTTAATACATATTCGCCACTAGGACTCTCTATGGCATTCCTAGGGCTTCCGCTGGCTCGAGGTCGCTCATCCGCGCCACTTTGTTCTTTAGCCCCGATGAATCCGCCTCCCCCTCTGCTTCTAGCGCAGGACTCTTGCGCTTACGACCGCGTTTCACTTGCCCTTGGCCGCTATAGCTTTCTTTTACGCAGCACGCTTTGCTTGTGCCTCCTCAAGGTCCTCATAGCTCATGACTTTCGCATTCTCTAGGACCACTGATCTGGTCGATCGACGAACTTTGGCTTCGTTGTTTATATTGGACAAGATTCGATTTTGATCCTGAAGGAGGGGGTGTGTTTAGCAAAGAATATTTGGGCGGCACAGTTGGCATGAGATAGCTGGTAATGAAGAACGCTTGGCTGTTACAAATAGTCAGCACATGACCATTCAAATGAGTTTCTAGAAGAGCGCCACGCTTGGAGCCAGTTAGGCATAGTGTGGAATATAATACGGCTGGACAGTATTTTGCTTCAATGTTGATTTTACGCTGGGAGTTGAGAGGTGATACAGTCGCTTGCAAAACTAGCCAACCGCGTCACTGAGAATTTGTCCCACTCGGGGAACAGTTATTTTTGTATGTGCCTTATCAAAGTAAGCTAAGCGGCAAACAAACCCCATAATAACGGTATATTGGTAATGAAGCAGCTTCTCTATTATACGTTGCGCCACGTGTGGCTAAGGTTTCCCAACGATATCCTCCTATAGTCCTTTCTAATTTAGTGATTTATATCTCGACAAGTCTGTTCGAGCTATTGTTATTTCTTAGCAGGTGAAGAAACGGAGAAGCTGTAGCTTTCATGAAGAGCGATATGAGGAATTGGAACTTCAGTTTAGTAATGTGGCTGTGGAAAACGCCATACTGATCTCGGCAGACGGAACATGCCGACAGCAGGGGAGCGGGGGGGCAGGGGCAAGCATCGACGCGTTCTCGACGCGTTCAAGCCTCCGTGTAGCCTATTTTCTACATCGTCCGTCCACGCAGTATCCGTTATAGTGTTCCTGTGATTGCGCTAGAGATTCCGTGTTCTTATAAGTATGGCATCTCCCGCACGCCTCAACTCGAATTTCGTAGGGGTGACCATCGATAGTACAGATCGTCTGATCTGTAGTTGCGAGTTGCCGATGGCGCTAAGGCCGTCAAAAGATGGAAGACCGATCTGTGAGATGCTACTCTCTTTCTTAACAATGAATGTATTGACCCAAGAAGTTTTCAGATGCCAAAAGGCGTATCAAGAGGACCAGTGTGAAAACAAAATATGGGTTAATGAGGAAGCACAAGTGAAACAAAGAGTTCCCCGCGCCGTTCCTCGAACGCCAACAGGCCCTAAGCAACGAGACATCGCCTCGTATTTTCCAGTGACTCCGTCGACAAATTCGGACAACCGTAGGTCGGCCAAAACAGGAGCCGAGTCCGGCGGTAAGCCAAAAGGGCGACGGGCAGATGGTTATGGTATTATACATCTATATTGCGAAGATAAACTGAACAATTCGCTAACGAAGCTGTAGTTTCGACTGGTCTTGAGCGACCATCTACACCTACCCCGCTTGCCCTCACCCCATCTAAGAAGACGGAAACGGAGATTCCCTTGCTCGCGACGCCTCAAACTAGAGATCGAAACTCCGTTCGTTCGAAGAGATCTTATACTTCCGGCCCGAATTATGTAATCGACGACTCTCCTTGCTCGAAGAAGCATAGACGGAACGCAGAGAGCAAGGAAAACAACGATCCTTTTGCGATAGTTGACAGTATGCATGGGCTCAAAGGCCGTACCATTGGAGTCACTCGCGATGTGGATTCCGGCGATGTGATGCACCTGAACGGCAAAACTATCCGAATAACGGACGGGGTACGGACTTTTCTAAGCCAGCTGAATAAAGCACTCTCTCCCTCAGACGGGAACAAATTGTAGGAACAACGTCTTTTGTTATTAGCTGGAACAATATTACGCTGATATGACCTTGAAATGAATCGCAAATTTTTGGTATAGACGCAGTCGCTCTTTTGGCATTGGATTTTCTGACCCATCCGCACACTTCCTGGCTTATATTTCATTTTCTCATATCGTTATATCTTCACGGTCTCTATTTGCGTTTGGATGTGTAGCACAGACCGAATCTTGATACGCTGTGACAAGTTCTGGCGGAGGGACTATCATTAGCAGCTGCTGTACGAGTGTAGCTAGGTAGAAATGAATCACGGAGTATTATTGCTAGCGATTATGGACGTATTAGCCCAGGACACTTACAGCCACATAGTTTAATACTAACTAATCAGTCCTCCTACATGTATGTTAGCCTGACTTCATGCAAACGCACATGTCAGACTATACCTTATTTTTGTCAGTACTACCCTGCTTATAGGGCGTCTCTTATGTGACTACTATTAGAATTGAGTCTCTACTTTGGACGTTTATATTTAGATTATTTCTGTTTTAATCTTGCTGCAAATTTTCTTAATGCTAGGATGGAAAGTTTCAAGAACTTACAAACGCGCGTTCACGTAACTTAGACTATACCAAATTACAGTTATTAAGAAGTCTGGTCAATTTTGATAGGTTCACCCAACTAATTTTCAGCAGCATCGTTCTTGGACCATAGATGAATCATAGTTTCACGAGTAGAGATCCTTATTAATTCCCGAAATAAACGCAGCCACTGCGACACGGACTGACGAATTATCTCGACCACGCGATTCCGCTAGCAAAATACGTTTACGGGTCAAGTCCTTGATAATATGGCGGGCTGAAAGTACAGTATTCCGCGAAATTATCAAAGTATTATTATCAATTTGAAGGAATCCCTGCGGCCTAATGGAGTGTAAAAATTGGCATACCGTGTTTTCTGTCAATTCCTTCAGGACAATATTCTTGACAAATGTTTTTGCATACCTATGGGTCTGAACATCCTGAATGAAGATGTTCACTGTACTGTTTTAGGCCTTATATGCACGGCGACGTACTTGAGCACAAGATGTTGCGGGATGGACTTTGTATCGTTCCACTTTTCATCATTCGGCTCTTTTCTGAACGAACATTGGGTGAGATCTCATGCAAATAATTTTCTTTATTCTTGGAGCCTCTTTAAATTACTCTGCAAGGTTCAACGTGTCTAGTAAATTATTTTGCGGGTTCAATGTTTTTCATGTTTCGTACATTTTCCGTATTTTGCTCATTAGATTCAATTCGCCCCTACCACGAGGAGAGATAATTTATGTAAACAATCTGATTGGGAAGGCCTTGGAAATTAAGATTTTGGGACATCTCGGTATGTGTAAACTAATAGATAGCCTTTACTTTTTGCGGCTATTCTTGACCACTCTGGTCCAACCCGTAAATATCCTGTAGATGTTCTTTGGTATAAGCCAGACCTTTAATCTCGGTGCTTTCAGCCTGATGGCCGCTCTGTATACTATCTTTGCTAATGTCCCTGCTGATATAGGGAGTATTGGGATGGTGTATGTGCTAGTTGCTGTTGGGGTTGCTGATATTGATTCTGATAACTAGCTGTTCCAGAAGGCTGATTTTGGCCATATGCTAGCTGCGGCTAAGGTTGGTTTGCGTATTGTTGCGATTGATAAGAGGCGGCCTACTATGATTGGTGGTATTGGCACGGTGGGAGTTGAGTGTACTGGAATTGCCGTTTTCCTTGCTGTTGATATGTTGACTATTGAACTTATTGGTAAGGATTTGTGGGACTGGCTGCAGTGGGGGCTCATTTGCTACATGTTTCAAATAATGTTGATGCTAGCTGCTCTGTGGATGGCCTTGAAGATTATGGTACTACCCATGCTGCTGATTTCACTCGATGCTTCTTTCATGCTGTCCACTTTCTGTATATTAGCAATGCATGGAGTACCCAGGAAATCCTCCTCCTAGTACTTGTTCAAAATCCTATGGAAATGGTTGAGAAAGGCTTGTGTAACAGTAAAGTAGTTCGACAAGTCGAATCAAAAGCAAGCTATCGTCTAATCTTCAACTCCTATTTGATTAGAAGGTAGATAAGGAATTTCTGTTGGTGGGGGCAAATGATAGCACAAAAACTGACGGGGTAGCTTGCCTTATATATCCCAACCCTAGGCTAATCTAAAGTGCAATGAAGATGAAAGTTAGGGAGCATGACTTGTCATAGAGTCATCAATTATGCAGAGCGTATGAGTCTCTGCTGTGATGCAGCGTGACAAATGAAGACAAATCGAAGTGTGACACATGATTTTGTCTTCATGTTGATTCTGATGCAATGCACGGACTCCCTATAACCTTTAATCTTCATGTTCGCTGGATCTGGAAGTGTCATGTATTATTTGTCATAATGGTTGAGCTCATACAACGACTAATGAAATGATGAGTAATTAGCTATATAGTGGGAGTCTATGTAATAGTGTGATACATGGCTCAGAGCCTTAATCTTAGTTAATGCAAATATTCAAATGATTTGTTGTGAAGCGGTCCTAGCATTATCTAGATAATATTGATCTGGGACTTGCTACCTCAGGGAGTTTGGTCCTAGCCAATATCATCATCTTTCTACACTTCTTAGCCAGTATTGGCAGGGAAGAAACGTTAAGATGGGACTGGCACATAAACCATTTAGATGCGTTACCGGTTGATTTGATGGAATCGGTATAGAATGTGTTATAGCTGAGACTGGATCAGACTACCAGCATCCTCCAAGAAGCTTGTTATTGCCCATGACTGCTAATGATAGTAGCCCGAGCTTTACGCCGAGGAAATCATATCTACTGCCTGTAATATACACCGAGTGGACAAGTGTCAGTATTGACTCAAGGATATGCACAGATTGTAATGTGATCTTCTTATACTCACCCTTTATACGCTAGTTCTTTTTCAGGGGCTTAAGTTTGGATGTTGTAGATACGATGTTCAAAATGCTTTAAATTGACAAGTCTACCCAACAACTATGGCATCTAGTACAAAGCAGAGCCCGCCAACGATCTTCCGCTTACTAGTAGAACAATCTGGCAAATATAGCCGTTTCCATCTTCATTTTAGATTCTTTTGAGCGATGAGATGTGCGTTCATTGATCCGCATCTAGCTGGCTAGGTACCCGATTTAGGCTTGACGGCTTAGCGTGACACAAACACCGCACTAGCGCAAATCGCCCAAAGAAAAGTTCCACACTCACTTCACAACTAAAGTCCACCCTCGACATGTCAACAACGCAGCCTGCAGCCTCCGCTGCACTATCCCGTGAGCTTGCACGTATGTGCAATCTTTCAAATTCTTCCTAACGAGTCTCTAGCCGAGGCGCAAGCCAAACTCGACCTTGGGATCTGGCACTGCCTGTTCAACTGGCAAGCCCTTACCGTCGCGATCCAAGCACAATGGGGCGGCCCTGACAGCGCAGACAAGCGCGACTGGCTCGCCGGCGCTCTCTCCGAGATCTTCGAATCCCGACCCGAAACCGACACTGAGGACATCGAGGTCGTACTTCTCCAAGCGCTCGAAGACGAATTTGGGGCACGGCTCGAAGATGAGAGCGAGGTTGAGGTTGCACGACGGATAATGGAGATCAGGAAGGAGGTCCTGGAGGGTAATCACAGAACGGTGGATGAGCTGCAAAAGAAATGGGAGGAGAGAAAGGGGAAGCCGATTGCGACAGGGAATGTGCAGGTTACGGGACGAAATCAAATTGCGGAGTGGGATAGTGTGGATGAAGAGTCGGACGAAGAGGAAGAGAACGAGGATGTAGATATGGCAGACGCGCCGCCGCTTCTACAGGCCAAGCCAAAGCCTGCGCCTGAGGTCGATGCCGAGGGCTTTACGAAGGTGGCAAGCAAGCGCAGGAAATGATTTTGTGACACGGTATGGGATGATTTATGAGAGTACGAGAATTACAGGATAGAGAAAAGGATCGGATTGGGCAGGCTAGAGGTTTATCTTTTCGCACATTTTGCCATATGAAATATACCAGTCATCACAGTCGTTTTTCGCCTGATGATGATTTTATGTCAAGCGCAAACTCGAAGCTTGAGCATGGCTCTATGCATGCTCTTCACGGCAAACCACTTATCATTAAAGTATCTGAACTCCCTATAAACATGGCTCTTCAGGCTTCGGAAGCCGATATCAAACTGCCATCCCGGCACTTGTGACGTCTTGCGGCTAAATCCAATAAAACGGGTTAGGCTTGCCAAGGCTCATGTTTGCGGGTCGTACCTCCATAGCCGCAGCTCAAAGGTCCAAGTCCCCAATAGCAAATAAGCTCTAGTACCACCGCCTGCACCTCTCCGCATACCCATCACCTCACTCTTCTCCTGTCCAATCCACCTGCAAACGCACTTTGTGACTAGCCGATATGGACTCGGCGTACGACCACATCCAAGAGGAGGCCTACCCAGAAGACCCCGCGCCGCAAGACCAAGCCAAAGAGACCTCGAAGCCGCAGCCCTCCAACTTTAACTCCGAGTTCCAGGATGCATACAAGGCGATATCGAGTAGCCCCTGGGCAGCACGACTGGGTGGCTTCCTAGGCTCAGTCAAGAAACAAGTCTGCCACCCGAAAAATCCACAACTACGTTACTGGGCCATATTGACAAGAAGACTAGGGAGAGCAATACTACGACTCCGCACGCACCACCGCCTCAACGGCCGCCAGCGCCGGCCTCTCGAATATCACGAAGCATACCCGAGGTCTCTCGATTAACTCTCCCACCTCCGATGTCCCCAAAGACCCATTCGAGAAGGCCGCCGAACCGTCGTCCCCGCCTCATCCCGATCGCCCGGACTCGCTCCCCGCTGACATCGTCAAAGAAGCTGAGAGCATGCTCTCGCGCTTTCGGTCCGAGGCTGCAAAGCGACTGAAAGACATTGAGAGAGCCGAGGACGCCGCCGATGAGGCGCTACTCAAGTTCGGAACAAACATTCGGAATTACCTACGAGACGCTGTAACTATAGCACCGCCCACGTCCCCCTCCGCGAAGGACGATCCGTCAAAAGTGCTCTTCGAGTCCAAGGACAGCGAGGGCAAGCGCGTCGTGCACGCCACTCGCTTCGACGCCCAGCTGCACGTCATACATTCCTCCCTCGATTCCTTCCTCAAGGACCCCGTATCCCCCGAATGGTCCAAGTGGCAGAAGGACTTTGACGTCGAGAAGAAGACAGACCAGATTGCCAAGGATCTTGAGAAACACGAGGAGTTGAGGAAGGCCATGGAGAAGCTCGTACCGGAGAAGGTGGAGTATGCCGCGTTTTGGGAGAGGTATTATTTCTTGAGGTATGTGGTAGAGACGGAAGAGCAAAGGAGGCGGGAGATGCTTAAAGGTAAGACATGTACATTTCTTGCTCAGCTCAACTGTTTCTATTGTGTTCTATACATCCGTGGTTGGGCAAGCGCTAACGAGAATAGCGTCCGCACCAACGGAGGAAGAAGAAGTACGCTGGGATGAAGATTCCGATGAGGAGGGTGAGACGACTACGCCGAAAAACCCTGCCAACAACCTCGCTGCGTCCAAGGATACTCTCAAACCTGTCGCTGTAGACTCACTAAAGCCATCCGAGCAACCGCGCCGCTCCAATGACGAGAAGTCCGTCGCTGATAGCGATGCCAGCTATGATCTAGTCAGCGGTGCAACAAGTCGTGCACCAGGGTCGCCGCAGGACAAGAAGAAGGAAGTTGTGACTGAAGAGAGTGACGAGGAGGACTGGGAGTAGGTGCGGTGCGCAGTATATATGTAGTATTATGCGCTCAGTGCCGCGTTTGATATGGTGTGGGGGAATAGTATTCGTCGGTTATATGGAGCCTATTCATACCGGTCATAAAGTGGTTAGTGGTCTAGGTACATTGGATGGCTAGAATATTACATATCTAACTTATTCTATTGATTTGTGAATGCTGAACCTTGCAATGCTTATATATGTTGTAGAAGGAAATGGTATCTTTAAAACACTGTCCTTTAAAACACCTGCTCTTTGATGCTTCCCAGTCATTATGATAGATTGCCGTTATGATATTCGTATGAATATAACCCTTCTTTCAATCCCTGAACTACTTATGCTCGCTTACCACCGCTACTAGGCGGCGTATCTGGAGCCTGGCTTCCCCTCCCCATCTGCTGGGCTGCGGGAACACTACTTCCCATTCTAGGACTACTTGAAGTGGGCGGCGCGGTAGGTGGACCTCTGAAGCTAGGCTGCTTCAATGCCTTTTGATTCGGCTGCGTTGTAGCCCTCCTGAGCAGAGGACTTGCCGACGCCAGCGAATGCCGCTGTTCTCGCGACGGAAGCCGGATATCGGCCGAAGATTTTGACATCGGCGACGAGTCTGGAAATGGCGTCGATCGAACCGGCGTTGAAGACCGTGAGCGGGAATAAATCGTTGAAGCTTTGCCACGGGGATATCCGTCATAGTCGAATGGGTGGCCTTCTCCGGGAGATATACTGTCGTACTCATCGTGATGCCCATCATGGAATTCGTGCTCCAGATACTCTTCTCCGCGCCGCTTGATAGGACTCTCATCGTATGGGTCAAAGCCTACTCTCATCCGTGCTTCGCGACGTACCCGCCGACGCAGTTCTGAATCCCCTCCAGCGCCCACTGTGCTACTTTCGGAAAGGAAGAATGTGAGGAGCTCGTCAGGTATTGCGAGATGCGAGTTTTGTTGGAACTGTTGAAGGGCGGTGAGGCGGATGAGCATTTCCAGGAGTGAAAGAGATGTTTTTATAGCCGGTAGAGCGGTAGGCTGAGGAGAATAGCGAGGAACATGGTGTGATGATTTCTGCGGCGATGGTATCAGCTGAGTATTTCGAGATGGCTGAGTTTTAGATGGCGCAGGGGGTCGGAGGTTAATGTTCGAGAAAGCTGAAGTTAATGATGGGGATACTGAGCCTTCTCGCTGTGCAGTTGCAACACTAGATGAGGATGACTGTAGGTCCAGTTCCGATTCGTCGATTTCCGATTCTGAAGGCGGCTCTTCAGTATAGACCTCGAAAGCCATCCACTCAAGATCAAGGTTTGGGGGTAGCCTCCATATATGCGGATGGACATCTTCCTGGATTGGCTCTTCAGGAAGATCTGCGATAGACTCGCGACGGAGCTGTGCGTCTAGTTCAGACTGCTCGTCATCGTCCGAGCTGCCCACAGTATGTGAACTGTCTGATTCGTATCCTTGCTGCACCGCATTTTGTTCCATCATTCGCCGTGGAGGCACCGCGTTGATATCTCTTTTTAAAAGTAAAACCGGATTGTTCGTCTCCCCGTCCGTCCCGATGTTCAAGATCTTACCCGTGTCTGCGTAGAATATCTTAGAAATCTCGTGAATCGGAACCAGCTCCCGAATGCCGGCAAGATCAATTCCTTCATATGGGCCTGGTTGGGCCTCTCCTTCCTCGAACGTGTGCACTCGGTCATCTTCAATATCTTCTACAATGAGCAACTGGTAGGCGAATTCATGCGATCTGCTGTCCGAGGGTATATGATTATGCGAGGCACCGCCGGATGTGCCGGTTTCAGCTCCAAAAGGGGCAGGATAGTCGTAAACGTGATCAAGCGGTACTCTTAGGAGTTTAACACGCGCTTTATGCATTACTTCTTTCCAGGTAGTCTCCCGAATACCTTCTTCGTCATGCGGCCTATATGCATGGCCAGAGAATAGCATGTACATGGATAGTGTGAAAGTGGGACCAATCTGCTGCGATCTTGGCAAGGATATGGAATACTGGGTATCGCCCGCCGTAAGAAACGTACTCGCTTGGAGCAGTCGAGACGGCGAGACAGTGGTGGGGAGGGTTGTCGATAGATTTACTCCAGAAGTTGTAATGGCTAGGTTAATTAAAGGCACAGCATCTTCGATCCTATCAAGTAGTTTCTTTATATCGGCGATGATCAACTTGATCTCGAGCGCATTTTGACCACGTGATTTACTCTTAGAGCTGCCGCTCCGGGACAGCTCCTCTTCTCCTACTGCTTTCGCGAGTCGAATGCCGAGAGACTGGATCTCCCATCTCAGTGATTTGGTAAGAGTCACAGCTGACTCGAGAGAAGTATTCCCGCGTGCCGCAATGAGTTCAATCATGTCAATTGCCGGAGAAATAATCTAGGCCATCAGTCAGATCTGTCCTACTCATCAGTCAGAGTCACCAACTCTGATTTTCCCTTCCAGACGAAGCCGCAATGCGGCAAGCTCCTCCTTCTCATGACCCTCTACAGTCTAGCCCCGATTAGCCTACGGCATATAGAACATGGACCAGGGTATGTACCTTGAGTAGGCGGCCACATTGTCGTATAGCGTAGCCACTTGTTATCGTGATACCCGTTCGAATGGCATAATTCATCGCCTGCTGGGTAACCTACACGATACTTAGCCATTTTTCTATACAGAAGTCTAAAATTTGCGGAATAATAGTACGCGACCACCGTAAGGTAGCAAATTTCAACTCACCTTGGACAGCAAGACCTCCATGTTGCCAATTTTATGTGTTGCTGTGGAATGTTCACCATCATAAGCTAAAAGCGAGAGGTGTAGCGACCCGCAGGCTTCCCCCCTGTCAGATAGAATCAGCAGCCAAGGACAATCGAGTCATATATGATGGGTTGGTTGGTCAGTGTTTTACATGGTTATAGGTTCGGTGCAGCTGGACAGTGAATGATTTGTGCCTTTGGTGCTAGCGAATGCCATCCACAGAAGGTGCTGAGTCATGGCACCAGCCACTGCGCCTTGGTCGTTGCTGCCCAGCATATCTGCCCCGCGAGACCCACCATCACTTTTCACTTTTCACTTTTCGCGCCCGCACACGCCCAACCCTATCCATAAAGCGGCCCATCGCCAACCATTCCTTGACCCTCACAGCTCCTCCGGTTCACTTCGCTCCTCATCCGCCCCCGAAGGCTTTTAGGTGTTTTTGAATTCCATATACGAAGCTTCGCAGCCCCGCACCGATATCATGGCCGACTCCTGGGAAGATGAGGAGGAGCGCCTCTCGCAGCAGACGCAGCAGAATCTCAATATTGGAGGCAACCCGCAAGCACAAACGTTCCGTCCAGGGGCTTCGACATTCACACCAGGCGCACAGTCTTTCGTGCCCGGCCAGCAATTCCAGCAGTATGGCGGAGGCTACGGGCAGCAGGCATACAACCAGTATTACAACCAGCAAGGATACGGAGGCTATCAGCAGTATGGACAACAGGGATATCCGCAATATGGTCAATATGGCCAGTTCCCGCAGCAGGGTTACGGCAACTACAGCTACCAGCAGCAAGGATTTCAGCCTCAGCAGCAACAGCAACAGCAGGGCCAGCAGAGGCAGGCCCCTGTGCAGATTGCAAAGAGGCCATCAGCGGGCGACAACGGCTCAGGACAGCCACAGGACACACCCGCTCCGGAGTCTCAGACGGAGGCTGCACCTAAAGCCAAAGTGCTAAGCATTGGCGGCGATGCTACTCCGAAGGCAAAGGTTCTCTCTATCGGCGCCGAAACCGCTGCACCCAAAGTTGAGAAAACAGGGGGCACAAAAGTCCTTTCTCTAGGAGCGGAAACAACAGCACCCAAGGTGGAAAAAACAGGCGGAACAAAGGTGCTCTCCCTTGGGTCAACTCCTGCTGCTCCCTCAACAGCAAAGGACAATGTTGACACTAAAGCACCCGAAGCTGGAGCCAAGGTCACTGCAGCCAAGGCCATCGAGAAGACCGGAGAGCCCACAAAGACATCAGACGCTTCTGGAAGGACATCGCCCACCCCCTCATCATCCGGTCGAAACAGCCCCTCACGCAGTGACCAGCGAGCTGCCGCTCGAGCGGCAGATGTCGAGAAGGAGCAAGCAGAGGATGTTGATGAAGAGGTCCTAGCTGAAATGTATGGCAAGGAGCACGTCAACGTTATTTTCCTTGGCCACGTCGATGCAGGCAAGTCGACGCTGGGTGGTAGCATTCTGTATGCTACTGGCATGGTTGATGAGCGGACGATGGAGAAGTACAAGCGAGAGGCTAAGGAAGCCGGCCGAGAGACATGGTATCTATCATGGGCGCTCGACCTGACCAAGGAGGAGCGATCAAAAGGTAAGACTGTCGAAGTTGGCCGGGGCTTCTTCGAGACAGAGAAGCGGCGGTATACCATTCTAGATGCACCAGGACACAAGACATTTGTGCCGAACATGATCGGCGGAGCTTCTCAAGCTGATGTTGGTGTGCTTGTCATCTCCGCCCGGAAGGGGGAGTATGAGACCGGTTTCGAGAAGGGTGGCCAGACCCGAGAGCACGCCATGCTTGCAAAGACGCAAGGTGTCAACAAGCTGGTGGTGGTTGTGAACAAGATGGACGATCCCACTGTGGAATGGAGCGAAGAGCGTTATAAGGAGTGTACTTCTAAACTGACTGTATTCCTTAAGGGCGTCGGTTACAACCCTAAGACAGATCTCGCATTCATGCCCATTAGTGCTCAAACCACCGTCGGAATCAAGGACCGCGTATCCAAAGATTTAGCGCCCTGGTACGATGGGCCTTCACTCCTCGAGTACCTTGACAACATGAAGACGCTCGAGCGGAAACTGAATGCTCCCTTCATGATGCCTATTGCTGCAAAATACCGAGATTTGGGAACGATGATTGAGGGCAAAGTCGAGTCTGGTGTGATGAGGAAGGACGGCAAGTATTTGATGATGCCGAACCGGGAGACGGTTTCTATCTCTGCTTTGTACGGGGAACAAGAAGATGAGATCCCCTCAGCCATGTGCGGTGACCAAGTCCGCATCCGTCTTCGTGGGGTCGAAGAAGAAGATATCCTGCCTGGTTTCGTGCTTTGCTCACCGAAGCGACCAGTGCACTGCGTTTCTGCATTCGAGGCCCAAATTGTCCTGCTGGAGTTGAAGTCTATTCTGAGTGCCGGTTTCAACTGCGTGCTTCACGTGCACGCTGCGCAAGAAGAAGTCACATTCGCAGCTCTTTTGCACAAATTGGAGAAGGGTACCGGTAGGAAGAGTAAGAAGCCTCCTGGGTTTGCAACCAAGGGTATGAGCATCATCGCTAGACTAGAGGTTACTGGCGCTGCAGGATCAATCTGTGTTGAGCGCTTCGAAGACTATCCACAACTGGGACGATTCACATTACGGTAAGCATTCGACTTCGCTACGCATTCTTAGAAATCAAATTTACTAATTTTCTATTAGCGACCAAGGACAAACAATTGCCATCGGCAAGATCACGAAGCTTATTACGGACCCTAATAACGCCTCTTAAATGAATTAAAGAAGGACGTAAGGTACTTCTGATTTCGGGTTAGGGGCAAGAGCAAGAGCAAGGTTGGATTCGCATATCTTAGTAGGTGACGAGGGGTTAGGAACCACACTCCTCGATGGGAACTGATGTGAAATGGGCATCTACGTTTGATCGTTTTATAGAATCAAAAGAATTGATCCTTTGAATCCCCGCGATAGCATCGACTTTCATTGCAGTCCACGCCCTTAGGCCAAGTATAATTTCTAGGCTAGGCCGAGCCAGGTATCTCTCTAATATTATCGGGGCCTACTCAGCTTTTCGCAGCCACCTAGACCCCCCCACACAAGCATGCTACCCCGGAAAGAAGCTTCCTAACACCTCCCTGCACTACACCAACCCATGCCGCACAATACGGCCTAATCCGGTAAACTTTAACCAGATGCTCGGGTCATCAATCCTCCCCATCGAGCCGACAGTGGGGGGGCTCTGACGCGATACCATGTCCGTAAGCTTACCGACACAACTCCAGCTACCTTGGCTGCTTCTCTTCACACAGCAAAATCACTGGTCTAGTCCATCAGACGGCTCTATGCATCGCAGTCTCATGAAATCCATGGCTACGAGCCATCACATCTACGAGTACTCGATCCCTGTCTCCTCATAATCGCTTTCACTAAATTTCTACCGTCCGGTGGTCTTCCTTGGACACGCCGGTTTGATTCCGGCGGTGCGCCACCTTTTCGTCTCCCTTTTTTTTTTTTTTTGTCGAAAAAATAAAAAATATTATTTCCTCTTATTTTCGGGGCTAGCGACAGATTGTGTTACATAGGTATGTGGAAGCACCCTGCCCACGCAGCTAGCCTGTAGAGTCAAGCCAGGCAAACCCATCGCGACGCCATGCCACAGGGGGAGAAGGAAAGCCCAACGCACATCATGTTATACAATACAATACTATCCTCGTAACCGATTCCCTGTAGAAAGCGTGCGACTCGCACTGTATGCACATACGCTATACACAGTCGAACGCCACAGTGCGCTGACTAGAGCCCTAAAAAATAAATAAAAAAAGAGTTGAAATGGAAATGGAAAAGGCGGAAGAACATGTGTATGGGGCATAAGTGTGTGTATGGCATGGCACAAATTTCCATACTCTCCATATTCCAATTCTATCCCCGTCTATCCTCTCTATCCTGCTAACTTAGCGTAGTATAGCAAATATATAGTCTCCTAGAGTAGAACATATACTCTCCTCCCAATCCGCCAAGCAATTTCCGCCGCGAGCATATGTGCGTGCGTACACGTGTGCAACATCCCTTATACGCTTATATTGAATAGACGGAATGGGATAGGATCGTTCTTTTTAAGTGGTGTAGCATATCCGATCCGATCCGGTCCTATCACGTTCCCCAATCACCAAAATACAACTCCTGAAAAGGTCCATTCCAAGTTCCAAGCAACACACCCCCTTTAACCTTGATTATTCAAAATCCCTCCACGAGAAAATAACCAAAGGGTATCTAATGAATGCCACATCACACCTCCCATGCAATCCCTCCTACCAAACAGTCTACCTATCCATCCATCCGTTTCTTAAAAAGAACGTGCAAAAAAAACCCATCCGGTACGCCTTCTCCTCTTTATAATTACACTTTACCATATACACACTACCCAACATGCCTCAACGCTCTCCGAAACGCCTGCACCGGATGCAATAGTCCCTCATGATGCGTACCTGCCTCCTTATTTCCATCATTGCCCCCATCGTCATGATGCACAAACGGGAGATGCGAAAGCTTAATCCCGCCAGGGCTCCTACTGCACGATCCATGGAACGCTTGGCGGGGCGGCTCGAGCGACGAGGTCGAGGAGGAAGTCGCTGCAGAACTTGTTGATGACGCCGATATCGACAACGAAGTAGTTGTATTATTCGACGAGGAATCGTCGTACGAAGACGCTGATGACGACGACAACGATGCCGCTGTCCCAAGACTAAACGCCATCCACCGTTGAGCCAAAAAACAATTTCCAAATTAAAAAATTTGTAACGGCAAAAATTTAAAAGAAAAAGAAAAAGAGTATGAAGCCAATGGGTATCATGATATATGTGTGAGAGGAGAAAGTGGGTGAGTGAGTGGGCGTGTGAGGGAGGAAATAATATTCGTTAACATTTGGGAATATGAATAAAACACCTACCTCCCATCGTCGCTCGCCCGTGGGCTATCCCTCGGGCTCGCTCGTCTAGAATTCATTCCTGTATTTCGTTCTGTCTCCTCCCTCAGTGTGTCCAGACTCTGCGCTGAGGAAGGCGTCGTGCGGCCCGACCGCGGGGTTCGGGCCGGGGATGAGGGTCTGGAGGTTGCGACCGCGTACGTGGGGAGATCTTCCGAGGAAATGGGGTTCCGCGCCGGAGTCCTTACTGCCGTATTGTACGAGGGAGTGCGGGCTAGCGCCTCCATATCGTAGTTCGAGCCATGGGGCTCTTCTGGGCGGGAGAAATAGTCTTGGCCGCTATGCGGAGTGCTATTCCCAGATGAATGATGCGATTGCTGCCGCGGTGGAGCGAAGCGGGTAGAGCGGTTCTCGTTCAAACTGAGATCGTGTAGACGGCTATGGAGGGCTGATGCTGAGGCACCGCCTGCAATCGCGTCTAGCGATGCCAGGTCCTCGGCGGAGCCAGACCGGCTGTGGCCATAGAAAGGTGTGGTGGATCCACTATTCATCGTGCTATGACGGCCGCCTGGGGTTATGAAGCCACTCGGGTCGATGCCGTGATAGAGTTCGTCCAGCTGGTGGAGACCATATGTTGGGGGTGCATTTTGATGTGCCTCGTTTCGCATCGTCGCCGAATTAAGTACGTTGGTATCTATCACTACTGTCTGATCATCGTTCGGAGGCAGATTTGGCGAAATGAACAGGTTGACATGATTTTTGACCAAAAGCTGGCTAGTGTGGCCCTCCGGGTTATGGAGATTGACGTATAAGCGCAGCTTATGTGCTATTCGAATATATTCCGTGTCTACAGATTGCCGGCAGCACTTTAGGGATTTGGGTAGCTCCAAGCTCATCGAAAAGCGGTGCGACTCGTCAAATATTTGATCCGCATCCTCGACGTCATTCGGTACAACCTGGGCGGAATTGGCAGGCATATCGCCCTCAGTCTGGGCGACGACCATGTCGTATTGATGGCTTACTCGCCGTCCCGCATAGTCGCAGAAGAGATGCCGTGACTCAAGAAGCTCCATCTTGATAGTCGATATCTCCACCCCCTTTCTAAGGGGTATTAAGATAAAATCGGCCGTAATTGCGGTCCCAACAATGTAGTTTTTCTGCGGTACGGTAATCTTGTAGGCTAGTTTGTTAGCCCAAATATCCTCGTTGATCTGCAGTTTACAGTTAGTAAAGCTTACAAGGAAGTCCGCCAAGACGTCATACCTGCTCCATGGGCATCGTCTCCATAAGATCGCGACCCAATGTCCTGATGACGCGGATATGCTGGGTCGCCGTCAACTGCTTGCTCATGTAGCCCCGGTCCACCACGGCGGTCAGACTATAGACGATGAAATTCGTTCCTAGCCCTTCAACGCTCTCGTCGAGCGAGCTGGGCATCTTGAACTTGAAGTCCCACTCGTGCACGCCGGCGTTTATTTTGTGGGGCTTTCCCTTGGAGCCATCTGTGGGAAAAAGCTGGAGGATTTCGCGGAGGAAAAAGTTCTTGGACAGAACGGGCTGTGGGGTTATGGTGGTGGTGGTACTCCATCTGTGCATATGGGCATTAGCACGCTTCCAGCGACTCTATCAGGGTCGAGGGAAACCATACGATATCTTCCGCATGCCCACCAGGGTCATTTTGATGCTCTTGACCGACATGGACTCTGGGTTTCTAAGAATGAGCTTCCCGCTGAGCTCGGCATCTTGCGACTCGGATGGTTCTCCATAGAAGACCACGAAGGGTGAAAACGGCCTACACCACTCGTGTTAGACGCTGAATTTTTTTTTTTTTTTTTTTTTTTTTTCCGGATTTGCACGTCCAAACATACTTGATCTCCAGGACCGGTTTCGAGGCCCCGCCAAAGACTCCTCCTCCAGACCGTGGCATGGCTGCAAAAGAAGTAAGAAACTACCAAAAGTGCCAAACGAAGAGGCGCATAGCAGGCCGGCACAAGGTCGGGGCCTCGGGATAATATGTATCGGGCAATGAATGGCAGTGAAGGGGCTGCTGAGACTCGGGACCGCGGGGGTTCTGGGCCGCACTGGCTGCAGTTTGGGGTGGAGGGGGGGATGAGGGGGGCTGTGTGGGCTGACACTGAAGATGGGGAGCTGCAGAGTCAGGCTGGAATGCTTCTGCGGGCGTGGGAGGGCAAGATCATCCGACGCCTCTCAGCACGACCGGCCAGCGAAAATATAGCAGCTGCGTGGGATGGGCATGGGCGTGGGCGGCGGCTGGTGGCTTATACGCCAGGCACACCTAATCACTGAACAATGGCAATGATGGGGCATGTGTCGTGAAGGCTAGGAGACTAGCGGCTGCCTGCGGGAAAAAAAGGCGCGGTCGCTGAGCAGGGGACAAAGAAAAACAGAAAATAGGAAAATAGTGCCGATATCGATCCCGGGAACGGCGTGATGTCCTGACACACACCAACACACCACGCACCAACACACTGGCGGGCGGTCGGCTTCGAGAGGGCGGCGCTGCGGATCAGTCCGCATATGTAGCGTCCTGCAAGGCGGTCATAAGGGTCCCGGCACTCGTCACCTCTTGCGCCGTATTTCGCAATCATGATCTCCATCAACAACAACACCACCTCTATGACCATTACAGAGTCCTTCGCATGCATGCACGTAGTCAGCTCGTCGATGGCCCCCAAGGCGTTCAAGTCCGCCGTCGCTGCCGTCGACCAAATTCAGATCCATGAATACATGGAGACTGTATTATTTCGGCACCGCATAACGTGTGGTACTCGGTACAAAGGTTGCATATATGCCTACATTACATACTCGGCCTGAGGCGGGAATTCGATGGACCTGTGGATATCAGCTATGCATGCGGCTCTCAGCGCTGTCCAAGGTTGACGCCTGCTAAACCCGGCGCACTGATCGACGAGAAGGCCGTGATATTAGTTCGCCATCACCAAGATGTTTACCGCATCGCGTATCCCGGTAGCCGCGCCGAGATGCGCCGCACCTTGTTTGACGTGGACGATAAATGTAGACATCACGTCGTCGTCGTCGTCGTCGTCGTCGTTGTCGTAGTCGTCGCTGTAACAGGGAAATGCTCGTCTCGCAGCGGCCCACTGTCGTGCATACACATATATTGATTGACTGTTCCATCTTTTGGCCTCCATTTGTATCGTACCGAGGTCGCCAGGCACATGCTCCTCACTGCGGCGGCTGTGTGACGCTGGGCTGTCGTACAAGATTTTGACGCATGCAAGTCAGAGTCAGCAGCGTAAGGCTGAGACCTCTGACGGATGCATGCAAACATGTGATTCGGAATGTCTCGGAGCAGACGATAACGATTCCGGACACCAGGATGCGATGTTGCAAGACCCAACAGGATTTCTGCACTGGCCACACCCGACTCCCGGTAGGCAAGCAAATCCTTCTCCCCAAAATCTGTGCCCTGCTCGCTCTACAAGTTGCTAACAGATGCCGTCGTCGACGGCGCACCCTCGTCGCTCCCAGCGCCCTCCTTGGGGCGATCCCAAGTCCGGATATGCCCTACAAAAAGACCGTTATCAGCTTTATCGAGTCTGTTGACACTAGACAGCTTCTGGATTATAAAGGTTGTGTATTACCAAGCGGGAGTACCTGCGCTTAGGCCCCTTGGCGCATGAGTAAGCAGCTTAAGCTTATCGGGCCGCCAGGGTCCAGTTTATTGTATTTTTTCTACAGGGAAATAAGAGGTTTTTCAACTCACCGTTGCTGCACGATGTGATGATACAGTCTTCTTCGAAACCGAGCCAGCAAAGAGGGTGCTCGTCCACTTTCTTCGCCTACACAAAACAAAACCCGTCAGCTGATGGAACTCTTACCTGCCCATCCGAGGTGCTTACCATAACGGGGGGCAGCATGGCTGTGCGAGCCCGAGGTTCAACCGGGTGCACAACCTCCTCTTCGTCCTGGCTGGTCGATGTAAGATTGGAGTCCGACCGAAAGCGGGTCACCGAGCCGTTTGTTTGGCTCCGTTGCATCCTCAGCGTAGTCGAAGTGATACTGTTTCGCTGCCTCACCGATGCCTGCATTCCACCAAGTTAGCAGCCTGCTCGCGTCTAGACCTAGTATTTGAAACGCACCGCTCTGGGTCTGTGAAGCATTCCGACGCTGAAGTCCCAAAGCAGCAGCTGGCAGTCCTCGCCAACGCTTCCGATCCGGTAGTTGCGCTCGTCGCATCGCCAGGGGTCGAAGGCGACTGCCGTGACCCAGGAGTTGTGTCCCTGGCACCGAGCCACGAGCATGCTCTCTTCGACTGACCAAATGGAAACAAGGTCGTCTTGACCGCCTGTGACAATGTACCTTCCATCTGGCGACCAGCAAACGCAAATCATGCCCCCATAATAACTATGATAGAGGTGGAGTAACCTGAGGTGTATGAGATTCAAGTATACTCTCCAGCCTTTCGTTACTTACTGCTCCTTGAGGAAATCGATAACACGGAAGGAACCGTCCTCTGAGACGACTGCGATGTGCCGGCAATCTGGAGAAAAGGCGAATGCATTGACCTTGGAGTGGGACACTTGCCAATAGGCTACAGGATTTGTCTTCTGGTTCTTCGAGTTAACGGATTTTTTCACAGTTAGTGACGCCTTTCTATCCCCTTTTTCATCTGAAGCCGGATCGGCTGCTGGTGCTTGATCCTCCGCTACGAAGGCTGCATCTTCTTTCTCCTTATCGTAAACAATCAGACTCCCGTCCATATGTGAGGCGAGGAAGAGATTCTCGCTATTGGGTAGCCATCGGATCTCCGACACGGCAGAGCCGTTTATTGCCCCCTGCTATGATAAGCCAGCCATCCATTGCACCATCTTATTGCACTGGATCACATACATTCTTGTTGATGCGTACATATTTCTGAGACATGGGCTCATACCATATAATGTCGCCAGTCGAGAAGCCTAATATGAGGTCTATGTGATTGGGCCCTTTTGTAACTTGATTTATGTCATGACATAGAGCATGCGCCTTGGTGAATAGTACCTTGGTCATATGCTCTTCCTATGTGCTGAGTCAGTCTTGTTAGCTGATAGGAATTTAAACCGAGGAAAACCAACTTTTGTAGGCGAAGTGAGATCCAGCCATTGCAGCGCTCTGTTGATGTTGGCGAATGCGTATAGGCCGTTGGGGTTGTGCTCCTGCAATCGCTTTGATAGGGCTTCGTGGGGAATGACCCGCGATACGAAGGACGAGTTGCTTTTCACAATATTGCTCTTCGGCTTGCGCTTCTTGAGCGGATCTTTCGATTCTTTGCCGTTTAGGAGAGACAGCATGGGGTTGCTCCCCCCGAACGGGGGAGTGTGGAGACCTTCTAGCGGCGAAGGTGCGACTCCATTCGCACTGTGTGATCCTGTGTCGCTAGTCTGGCTGTTTGTCTCATGCGGAGACTCTTGGATGCTTGGCGGTACCTGAGACCTCGTGCTGGTAGTGGTATCAAGCCTGTAGAGTCGAGAGTAGGAGGCCTGGCGGGGCGCAATGACAACGAGGGACAGCTTGGTGCCGACGCTGGGCGGAGATATGGTAGTCGCAAGCGGGTTCGGATTATGGACGGGGGCTTCAGAGGGGTGCGGCGGCGGCGTGGCTAGGTAGAGGTCGTCTCGGAGCACATAGGTCCCTATCATGGTCGTAGAGTGAGAAGACGGTCATTGGCATGCGGGCGAGAGGTTAGAGAATGAATACCTTCTCCCACGACCAACTGATGCTCGGGGCCCGTGGGGTGGGTGAGCGTGTTGTTCGTCTCTATCAGAGGTCCTACTCCGGGCGCGCCTGGGTGGCCCGGTGCGGGATATCTAGGCGGAGGAGGTAGAACGCTGTGAGCGGGCGGCGCCGATACATGTCAGTCAGAACTCTGGCGCACGGCGAGTGGTGTGATTGGACAGTGCAGGCTTGGGCCAGCAGCATGGTGGGCTGGTGGGAGACTCACAACATGGCAGATGCGATGCAATATGGCTTGGGTTGATAGCTGGCAATCAAATCAGCGCGCGCTTGTGTCGTTCTCGGCCAGGTCGCACGGCCGGATAGCGAGCACTTTCTGCGCGCATCAGCGTTCCACGGCGGCGGGTCAGAAGAGTACTGTAGAACGGAGCTGGAGCGGAGAGGACCAGTGCGAGCCGTATGTATGTATGCAATTTTGAGCTGCCCAGGAGCTAGGGAGCGCGTGGCCGGGTGTCGTCTAGGGATGTATCAACCGGCGGGCCTGGAGCAAAAACGCGGAGACGGGAGACTAGCTTTTGAGGCTCAACTCAACGGCGCGATGAGGATGGTATACATAGGGACGGAGGGGGGATGGGCTCTCCTTAGGATGCGGTCTTGCTGACCACACATACACACACTACTTGTTGCACACAACGGCGTTGTGAGAGTAGACCCAGCCTCGGGGTATGTATGTATGTTATTACTGCTGCTCTATGCGGCATGGCGGGCCACATTCACGGCTCCGGCGGCCAATCAATCCGGTGGGGCGTGCGGGCGCGTCTGGAGAAGGACCCCTGTCGCCTCCACGTGCGCCCAGATTTGCACCCGTGGACAGCGCATCGCAGCATCGCAGTACCTAGTAGTTAGGTAGACCGACCACCATCACCACCACCTCCTCCCCCATCCGCCGCATTCGACGCACTATCGTCGCATCATCGAGCATTTCCACACAACATAATCCGGATCTATTAGGCCCTGCTGGAGCCTCAGAAACATCGCGTTCCTAGTTCGGAAGTGTGTTTTGTTGTCCGCCCGCGGGGTTTCGGGTTTCTGGATTCTGAGGCAGGTGCCGCCAACAATGCTTTCTCGATATGGCAACCGGTACCCAGCACCCCTCCCTCCCTCCCTCCTGCGACTCTCCCGCAATCACGTGCACAAGCTGATTCCCGACAGTGCGAATCTGTGTATGCGGTGATGAGGGCGTCGGCAAGAGCTCTATCATCACGTCGCTCGTCAAAGACGTCTTCGTTACCTCCAAGATCCAGCCTGTCCTGCCCCAGGTGACACTCCCGCCCACCCTTGGGACCCCCGATAATGTCACTACCGTCATCGTCGATACCTCGGCCCTGCCCCACGAGCGCCACACCCTGCGCAAGGAACTGCGCAAGTCGAATGTCATCTTACTAGTCTACTCGGACCACTACAGCTATGAACGGGTTGCTTTGTTCTGGATGCCCTATTTCCGCTCACTGGGCGTCAACATCCCCGTCGTGCTATGCGCCAACAAGTCGGATTTGCAGTCGAATGGGACAACATCGCAGGTGGTTCAGGAGGAAATGCTCCCGGTGATGAACGAATTCAAGGAAATTGACTCCTGCATTCGTACCAGCGCAAAGGAGCACCACAACATCAACGAAGTTTTCTTTCTGTGTCAGAAAGCAGTCACGCACCCCATTGCGCCGTTGTACGATTCAAAGGAAGCCGCCCTGAAGCCAGCTGCGGTATCTGCGCTGCAGCGCGTGTTCCATCTCTGCGACAAGGATAAGGACGGCTATTGGAACGACCAAGAAATCCACGATTTCCAGATAAAGTGCTTTGACAAGCCGCTTGGGGACGACGACTTGTCAAATATCAAGAAATCAATAGAGCGATTTGTACCGGGCTCCATGGGAAATAGTGGCATGAACGAACATAGCTTCCTGCTCCTAAACAAGATTTTCGCGGAGAAGGGTCGTCATGAGACAATCTGGATCATTCTGCGGAAGTTCCACTACACGGATAGTCTAAGCCTCAAGGACACATTCCTCCATCCCAAGTTTGATGTGCCGCAGTACTCTTCTGCCGAGCTCAGCCCATCAGGATACCGATTTTTCGTTGACTTATTTCTGCTGTTTGACAAGGACAATGACGGCGGTTTAAATGACTCCGAGCTTGCAGCACTGTTTGCGCCTACACCCGGAGTGCCCCCTTCATGGATCGATTCTGCATTTCCGTCCTGCACGGTGCGGAATGAAGCAGGACATATCACGCTCCAAGGCTGGCTTGCACAATGGAGCATGGCAACCTTTGAGGAACCCAAGACGACACTCGAATACCTCGCATACCTTGGTTTCGAGAGCACTGACCGTGGGGGAACAACTGCCGCTCTAAAGATTACAAAGGCTCGTAAACGACGGACCAAGCCAGGGCGGGTTGAGCGCCATGTCTTCCTGTGTTACGTTCTGGGCGCAAGTGGCAGTGGCAAGAGTTCTTTGCTGTCCGCTTTCCTACAGCGTCCCTTTGATCATACCTACCATCCTACCATCAAACCCCGCTCAGCCGTAAACAGCGTCGAGCTCAAGGGGGGTAAGCAGTGTTACCTGATCCTCGAAGAGCTTGGGGAGTTGGAACCTGCCATACTGGAGAACCAGGCCAAACTAGATGCCTGTGATCTCTTATGCTACACGTATGACTCCAGCGAGCCGGATAGCTTCGCATATATTGTAGAGCTGAGGAAGAAATATCCTCATCTTGACGATCTGCCGGCAGTTTACGTTGCGACGAAAGCGGACCAGGACAAGACGATGCAGAGGAGCGAACAGCAACCGGATGAGTACACGAACGCACTGAACATGCCCTCCCCGCTGCATGTCAGTGCTACTTGGAGTAGCATATCGGAGCTGTTCGTCCACGTAAGTTCTCCCTAGCAGATCACAGGACCGGCTTTGACATAGTGCAGTTGGCCGAGTGTGCCACCTACCCCTCCACTGCCTTCCCTAAACAAGAGGAAGAGCCTTACGACAACATGAATCTTTATTTTGTGCTGGGCGCGGTAGCGTGCGCGGCGGCATCCGTTGTCGTGATCTGGAAGCGAAGCATTTCATCCTCATCCTAGAAGCAGCATCCCTCTTTCCTCGTAGCGATGCGGCCTGTAGGATAGAGTGCGCGGGGTCTCGCCGGACCTGCAGGCTGCCGGATATTGATAGTGTCTAATATATAATCTACCCTCCTCAATGCGCGTGTGCGTGTGCAAAGATAGTCTAGCCAAAGGTCCCGCCAGCCCTTGTGACAGTGACACGGAGACGAGTAACTGCTGGAGTTAAGTCATTCGGGGCCGAATCCTGCAGAGCGCTTAAACAGTGAGATGGTGGTGAGGATTTGTCCCCTTGCCAAGCGCATGACGGCGCTTCTGTCGAAATGGGACACAAAATCTAGCTCTTTTGAGATAGGGGTGGCGCCAAGGACGGAGGACCTAGGTACAAACTTGTCCTGTATCCATGGATATAGTGAAGAAGCGGCCCATAGAGTACATACTACTATACCAGAGAGATGAAGGTTGGCAGTCGATGGCGGCGAGAAGACACCCGTCCCTTAGTGTCTGCATACCAAGTCTGGCGCGGTGGAGCACAAGGCTGGCAGCGCGCACACCCGACTCGCTGGGGGAAGATGCTATTTTTTGCGATATTGAAATTGCGAGCTGCGATATGGCGCGTGGCGGACAGATCTGGGCGGAGGACAAGCCATCCTCGTCCAGGTCGCCTACTCTATTCGCTCTTTTCGTCTTCTGAACTTCTGTCGTCGAGCAGCGGGCGCAGGGGTGCAGGGAAGGGCCCGAGGAGGGGGTGGCTCTTCCATCCAGGACTTTGCTTAGGCAGTCTTTCGCGCGCCCTCCAAGCAGTAGGAGTAGGAGTAGATAGATAGACGGATTACACGCTGCCTCTTCTCCCCCATCGCCCTCGTCCAGGCTGTGGCGGAGTTGTGGGAAACCGTGTCTGCACGGCAAGTAGAAGGCCAGCTGTTGTTGCTCGTGGTTCTGGTTCGCCTTAGCGAGGAGAGAGACCCGTCACCCGTCACCATCTGCTGCTGCCAGGCGAGCCTCTCTATCCACGGCCTCCTCCCCCCTCCGCTCCACTGCAGTACGAAGCAACAGCCCTCTTCGCAGCCCTCTCGCCTACCGATGCTGGGCGCTGCGAGGACATGATCACCTCCATTCCCACGCCTACAGCTCCCCCGGCCCGCCCGCGCATTGCCCAAGCCCTCCGCGCCATTCGATGATCTCAACCCCCCCCCCCGTCCTGGCGCTGCACACTTGAAGAGAGCCTGCTTGGGCAGTCTCGGTCGCCACACGCCTCTGCATTCTCCCTCGAGCAACCATGCAGGTGAGCACATTCACTCTCCCGTCCAGCAGGCGAAACCGCGCGCAGGAGCCCCACAGGGGGCGCCATTGCCTCGAGTGCTGCCCATATACCCATCTTCTCTCCCTCGCCGTCTGCACTCCCGCCCGCCGGACGCTTCGTGTGCGCCCGCCTTTGAACAAATGCCCCTGCTGACCAAGGCTCGCCGGGCCCCGCAGGTCTCCGATCGAGCACGAGAGCTCGAAAGAAAGTACCAGAGCCGCCGCGGCCATGTGCCCCAGATTTCCATCAGCGACGACAACCACCATGTGACCGAGGCTATCGGCGACATGTACGGCGACGACCACGACCACTACAACCCCAGGCGAGACTCTCGCCCGCTGAGCTTCATCGCCTCCCCGCTGGGCGACAACATCGACCCTCCACTGTCGCCCTTCGATCCCTTCCCCTCTGCTCCCCCGAAGTCTCCGCTCCGTACCACATCTACGTCGACCGATAAGCCGTCGAGCCCCCCAAATAACCCTAATGGCGCCCCAAGCATACCGTCGCGGAGGTCGTCCTTTGGTCGTTCAAGCTCATCGGGGGCTCTGTCGTCGCCGCCGTTGTCTCGAACTAACTCTGATACCGCAAATCACCAATTCCCGCTCAATGACATTGACTACGAGTCTAGCCCCGCTAGCCTAGCCCAGGAGCTGAGCAACCTCCAAGCTATCCGCCGTATGTCAATGGATGTCAACACCTCGGATCCCGACCTACCCTCCTTCAACTCTTTCAATGTCCCAACCGCTCCGCAGCACTTCTCCGAAGATGAGACGGGGGATCCGTCAAAATTGTTCTGGGTTCCAGCACGGCTGCACCCCGAGCTGGCCCCCAAAGAATTCAAGACGTTTATAGAGGAGAAAGTTGTCCAAATCAGGCGTCGATCTGGTGATTCGGACAGTCTGTCGCCTGATAGTGCCGTAAATCGCCAAGGCTCCAGTGGTGGATTGCGGAGGAAGAAGTCTATGCTATCGAGGCAAATTGACAATGCCAACGGATACCGGGACGGTGCTGAACGGCTTGAAAGAAAGCGGTCGGATGCACGTCAAGCCAATGGTGGTCTTGCAGACGTGAAGGAACTTGATCATCTCGTTGAAGACCCAGCAACACTGATACGGAGAATGAGCATTGACTCCGCGCAGAGAAACTCCTCTGACGGTGAGGTCTCCGCAACTGACATGCCGATCTTGCCGTCTAAACCCGCTGGACCCGGCACCTTGAAGCGCTCCACACGTACAAACTACAGGCGAGGCAGCTTGCGAAAGGGAGAACGGGTTCCCTTCTCGAGGCGATTAGCCACGAGGCAGGCGGAGACCGATACCGAAGAGTCTCCAGCCACATCTCCAACCTTTGCAAAAGAACAAGAACCATTCAGCATTGGCCTCACTAGGGTACAATCTGAACCCGTGAATCCCAGATTACCAACGCCCGAGAACTTCTCTCGGCCAACTCGGAAACGATCCCCTCCCATAGCACAGCAAAGACCTTCTTCAACCGACGATATATCATCCCAGGATGTTACTGGGCCTAAGATGGACGAATCGAGAGCATCGCAGCCAATGAAGTCTTTTCATTCTCGAATTGCATCTAATGGTCGGACGACGGCACCATTACCTGGCTACAACCAGCACCAAGTACCTCAAATCATCGAAACACCTCCGCCTCAAGAGCCGCCACGGGAATCGCAGAGGGATTCTCAAAGACAAGTCACCATGTCCCTACCAGAGCGTAATTCTTCCAGAGGCCCGCCCCCACCTAACACTCGACAGCCTCCCGTGGGGCCTCGGATTCAAGCACAAACTCATTCTCAGCAACGCCAATCTCCGTCGAGATCGCCTATGCAACATCATCAGTCCCCAATTAAGCCAGCACAGAGTTTTGATGAGCTAATTGCACACCCATCACCACTACCAGGGAACAGCACGAGAATCGATTCCTTGTCCATAATACCGAATCTCGCGGAGGAGAAGAAGCCGGACAAGAAAGCAAAGGACAAAAAAGACGGCTCGGAAGGCGGCTCGAGGAAAACGAGTTGGGGTTGGCTGTTGGGGAGCGATGACAAGGAAAAAGAGCGGGATAAAAAGGAGAAGGAAGAACGAGAAAGAGAATTAGCTAAGAAGGTGAAGAACAAACTTAGTAAGCAAAGTGAGAAAGGGCATGATAATACTCGATTAGACGTCTTGCAGACGTCTATCGAAGGCGGTCGCGGACGAGAGAGCTTGGTCCTCGATCGAGACAGCATTAAGCTTGAGGAAGAGAGGAAAAAAGAGAGCGCAAGGAAGTCTTCAGGCGGTGACTCCAAAAAAGATAAAGAGTCCGGTTTATTCTCATCTATCTTTGGTGGAAGCAAGAAGAAGGGGGAAAAGGAATCATCTCATCGGAAGGGAAATTCTATGCGTGGGTTGTCTCCGGAACCACCACCCAAAATTCTCAAACCCGACATTGACTATAATTGGACGCGATTTTCGATACTGGAAGAACGGGCCATCTACCGTATGGCACATATCAAGCTCGCGAACCCCCGACGAGAGCTATACTCTCAAGTTTTGCTAAGTAACTTTATGTACTCTTACCTTGCCAAGGTCCAACAGATGCATCCCCAAATACAAATAGGCACTTCGGCGCAAGCCAAGCAACAGCAACAAAGAGCCGCAGCAGCACAGCAAAAAAAGGACCAGCCAGAGGAGTTTACACAATATCAACGTTACCAGGTAAGCTTGTTGGATGAGGGATATTTCGGCATATGCTAACCCATTCAGCAACAACAAGAGCAATCAGAGAAGGGAGGCAATGTGTCCGGCAATCTTTCGGATGGATTTGACCCGGAACCTGTGCATATCGATGGTCAGCACCGTCCTGATTCCCGTGCTTCGCAACATACGCAGCAACCCCGAGACTCGCATCATTCACAGTACGGCCAATCTAATGGCTACAGTGTCGCAAGCGGACAACACTACCTAGGACATCCTGGGGGCAAATCCCAACAGTCATATTATGGCTACGACGACTCAGATCAAAGCAGCAGGGATGATGATATGTGGTAAATAAACTATAGGCATGCCTGGAACCGGAGTCATCGGCTCAAAGTATATCGCTTGCAGAGGCTTCTGAGGATATACGCCTAGAGATTGTGGTTTTCGAACGAGAAGCAGCGTTTGACCAGCAGAGCCGCCCAGCTCAGCCTTGTCCATTTTCCTCTATTCCCTTCCACCGCAGTTCGACAAATCGGTTCCGCGCTTTGTATGATATAAGCATGGTCGTTCTAATCTTTCCTTTTGCTCCTTAGTATCTATCGTTTGGGCACCTTTTCAACATTTGCTAGGAGTACCCAGTGCAAGGTTGGGAGGGAATTCGGCGCTTATTGTACAGTTGACGAAAAGGACACTGTGGCGATGCATAACCATCTAATGTACTTATTTCGAATGTTAGCGGTACGCACCCGCATCTTTAAAATTCTTGTTGCTTTTTGTTCTTCTGGCAATATTAGCAGTGGAGTTGGGGCGATGAAGGTGCCGTCCCCATAGGGCGGTGAGCTTGGCTTATTAATTGGGAGTGCAAGACCAGCAAGGGGTTGCCGTTATCTGACGTTATCACTGCATTTCTGGGGCCTGATTGCGGGCGGCCCCGGATGAATTTGTGGGGATTAGACTGTTCGTAGATGGGTGCATACGAAGGAACAAGGGAGGGTATTACTTGCTTCGGATCTCACGCATGATATAAGACAAACCTTTGATCTCCCATACTCTGCAACCCTCATCCGCACTCCGTCTGCCACCGTTCCCAAGACTAACACAAGACCCATAATACTATCTACAAAATGTCCTCCATCGACCCCTCCCTCCCGCCGCTAAAGCCAACTTACACCCCAGCCACCGACCCCAACGCCCAAGAATCCGCCGCAACCTCTGCCCTGATATCCGCCCTCGGCCTCCAGAAACACATCGAAGGCGGCTACTTCGCCGAGATCGACCGAAACCCACTCCTCATCCCAAACCCCTTCCAAGAAACCCATGCAGAACAAGAAGAACCGGGCCGAACAGCCCTTGCACCCCGCTCCGGCAACGACACCCTCCGCAACGCAAGCACCAGTATCTATTACCTCCTAACGCCTCTATCGCCGCTCGGCGCGTTCCACAGGAATAAGGCGAGGACGGTGCATACGCTGATCCGGGGAAGAGGGAGGTATGTTATCATTCATGCGGATGAGGAGGGCGGCAAGAAGAGGGTGGAGACATTTGTCGTTGGCAAGAGGGTGGAGAGGGGAGAGCGAGCGGTTTGGGTGGTGGAGGGGGGGAAGTTCAAGGGGACTTGTCTGCTAGAGGGGGATGCGGATGAGGAAGGAGGATTGCTCATTAGTGAGGCGAGTATTCGGTGGGGAAAGCAAAAGGGAAATTGTGCTAACGGATCGGCAGACCGTGGTGCCAGGCTTCGAGTACTCGGACCATGACTTTTTGACCGGGGAGGGCTTCAGAGAGCTTGTGACGGAGGAGCAGGCGGAAGAGTTGAGGTGGATGGTTAGGAAAGGGCCGAAGCCACAGGAGAAGGAGCTTCTGTGATCTGGACGGCCCGCCCGGGGAGCACGATAGGCGAAGATGTGGTGTCTGCCGTGGAACTCATACCTCATCCCGCTGGTTCGGCTGTGGCGCTTAAATTGGAGAAACTTTTAGGCTCGAGCTCAGCTGCTCGCCGGGCCAAAGCCCACGATGCTTGATTTTGCAATCTACGTCCGAAAGCGAAGACTATGGGGTTCCTGACACCAATCACGGCGTGATCTAGGTCTGAAATGGTGTTGTCGATCGCCATGAGGGCAGCTGCACAGCCACCGGCTTCAGCCTCTGACATCAGGCTAGAGATGACCCATGACGTAGATCGGCTGGGATCGCCAGAATTCCTGACTGGGCGTGGGAACCGGGGTCTCGAACGTCGTATGAGTGCAATTTTACGTCCTCTGCATATAATCATTATTACTCCGCACTTGCCCTATCCTTCTTCTATTCCTAACTCGCCTCCATTCCTTGGCCTGTCCACCCGGTAGAGTTTTGGCGGGCGCCGGCGTCTCTCTTCATCATACCAAGCCCCAGCCCCTCATTGAAGCTGGCCAGCACGCCACCGCTGCGATTTAAACCAACATAGCTACGCGACGTTGAAATTACCTTGTGCATCACGCGAAAAATGGCTACACCGACATCCCCGACGGCATCACGGACGTATACCAATGGCAGCGTCGACGACGAGGCTATCACTGGGGAAGATACGAACGAAGTGAGTAACAAGCACATGCTAGCCTATGTTTTGTGGGCCACAACTCACAGGTCGAGCTAGGTCACGAAGCTCTTCCACGAGCGGCTGCAAGCTTGGAAGCACGCTGTCGGATACCTTGAAGATTACATCTCTGCGACGGAGAAGACGAACCATGCACACGGCAAGGAGTATGAGAAGGTCCTGAAGGTGAGCAAGCCGCCGGCTCGAGGTAGGGCAAGTTGCTGAAGCGTACGCAGACCGTGTCACATCCCCTCAAGGAGGGCGAGCATTTCGATCAGTCGCTCGGCGGCATCGCGGGCGTTTTTGAGAACATCCGATCGAATACTCAGGTATGGGATTGAATCTCTTCGCTTGTAACCTTAGCCTGACGTTTCCATTAGGGCATCTCTAACGCCCACTACGAGACCGCGAAACAGCTCAAAGGCTCCATTCTCCCCATCTTCGAGCGCCTCCACACTGAAATTAAGAATAAGACTAAGGAGCTCTTGAAGGGTGCCGGAAAGGGCAGCAAAGCTGTCGACAAGGCGCGCAATCTGACTCAGAAGCACATCGAGCTGCTTGGCCAGCGCACGGCAACTTTCGACTCAACCGGCGGCAAACTATCTGCTGCCGACGATCCCTATGTCTTGCAGCGCGGTGTCATGCATCGTTTGAATAAGCAGATCCAGGAAGAGAACAACAACCGTCAAGATCTAATCAGCGTGCAGAATGCGTTCGCGCAATTTGAAGCGCACGTCATCCAGACGATCCAGCACGGCATGGGGCAGTTCATGCAGGTCGTGAGCACACAATGCGAGCAGACCAAGTCCATGTACGGCGACATGGTCGGCAAGGCTCAAGCCGTTCCCCTTGACTTTGAATGGAACGGCTTCATCAAGCGCAACACCGGTGTTTTGATCGATCCCAGTGCCCCGGCTCGAACCGTCTCGAACGTACACTTTCCGAACCAGAACCATAGGGCTACTCAACCTCTAATCGCCGGCTCCCTTGAGCGCAAAGGCAAGATCATGCGCAGCTATGACACCAGCTACTATGTCGTGACTCCGTCGAAGTACCTCCATGAGTTCAAGACCGACGACGACTTCGCCAAGGACCCGGTCCCAGAATTGTCGCTCTTTCTTCCGGATTGCATTGTCGGGGCCTGCGTTGGCCAGAAATTCAACATCAAGGGTAAAGACGTGTCGAAGGGAAAGGTCGGAAACACGTTTAGCATGAGCCACGAACTGCAATTCAAGGCGCATACCCCACAGGCGGCGAGCCAATGGTGGGAGATTGTCCGGCAAGCGGCAGGCCAAGTTAGTGGCGAGGCCCCAGAGACGAGCACCCCCACAAGTCCTGTGGCTAGTAAGACTTCGCCGACGCCGTCCGAGAAGCAGCCCGCGCCGCTGCAGACACAGGACATTGAGGATAAGAAAGAGGCCAGCCCGACGACTTCTAGCGCTGCGAGGGCAACGCCGAGCAGCGCAGAGCCGGCTTCCGGTGCCCCGAGCTCGGGTGCTCCAACTTCTGCGGTTGAGGGAGAGCCAGGAAAGTACTAGATGTTCTACATTGGCTGGAGAAGAAGACCCAAACAGGCGAGGGAGACCAAGATTGTGGGACGGAGAGTACTGGGAAGACTGAAATGCTCTGAATTTGTTTTGGATGTGCCAAGTTTTGTTCTCGTTCTCGTTCGTTGCCAGATGATACCACATCGCTCCAGTTTGCTTGTTTCTTGTTCATTCGTACACCTAGTATGCACATCTTGAATTATAGGCTTGCGCGAAGGAAGACATTGTGTACTGTCCTATGACAATTTCTGCAAAGGGCCCCATCTGCGGATTCGGAGATGCCTATTACGAACAGCCGAACCAGGCCAAGTCCCTCTATTCCCATTCCTCGTTGCCATAGCCCCAGGCCCTGGACCTCGGCCACGATGCCAGGGCTCCCCCACCCTCCACTCTTCTCCGCATCCGACATCATGGCCCTTGAACGCCCGGCATTTAAACGCCTATTTGTTGCTTACAGTTCGCCCTCCGCCGGCTTCGAGCCCGGGCAACTGTGCGCAATTCCCCGCAACTGCTTCTCTCCCATCTCTATTCTACCGCGTTGCTCCCTCCCACAGAGCTGTCATACACCGGCAGCAAGATGCCTGGCGCCGTCCGGATATCGCCCACTCGGGCTACTCGAGCCATGAACCTGCTCCGCACCGTCCAATTCACCCACCCGCCGTCCTGCCCCTGCCATTCCAACCCGGCGCACCATCATCATGGCCCTCAGGCCATCCATCAAGCGCGCCGTCACCTCGCGACGCCTCTCGACACCTCGCAGCAGAAAGAGTATGCATTTGAGATGGCGGCGTCCTCGATACGTTTCGGGCCCGGCTGCACAAAGGAAGTGGGCATGGATATGAAGAACCTGGGCGCAAAGCGCGTCATGGTGGTCACAGACGGCAACGTCAAGAAGCTGGAGGCCATGAGGCAGGTAGTGCAGGGCTTGGAGCAGGAGGGCGTGGCGTTTGAGATCTTCGACGGGGTCAGGGTGGAGCCCAAGGATAGCAGTGTGCGCCAGGCCATCGACTTCGCGAAACCGTATGGCCCGGATGCGTTTCTAGCGGTGGGTGGGGGGAGTGTAATCGATACGGCGAAGCTGATGAATCTGTATACGTCGTTTCCTGGTATGCGTTTTGGGCTGCGCGGACATGACTGTAAAACAAGCTGACATGGCTATTGTAGATGCCGATTTCTTCGACTTCGTCAATGCACCACTCGGTCGAGGTCTGCCTATCCCAGGCAAGCTCAAGCCGTTGGTTGCAGTCCCTACAACCGCTGGCACTGGTTCGGAGACGACGGGCACTGCCATATTCGACCTGGTTTCAAAGCGCGCGAAGACGGGAATTGCACACCGCAATCTCAAGCCCACACTTGGCATAGTTGATCCGCTCAACACACGGACTATGCCGTCTGCTGTCCACGCATCGTCAGGTCTGGATGTTCTCTGCCACAGCCTAGAGTCCTGGACAGCAATCCCCTTCAGCGAGCGTGTGCCGAGGCCTTCGAATCCCATCAACAGACCCGCATACCAGGGCGCGAATCCCATCTCCGACATCTTTAGTCTCAAGGCATTGCGCGATACGGTCAAATACCTTCCGCGAGCGGTTAAGGATCCAGAGGACCATGAAGCGCAATCGCAGATGCTCCTCGCGGCCACACTTGCAGGAGTTGGTTTCGGAAACGCCGGCGTGCATCTCTGCCACGGAATGAGTTATCCCATCTCAGGCCAAAATCCGGGTTACAAACACCCGGGATACCAAGTCGAATCACCAATTATTCCCCATGGTGTATCCGTCGCAGTGACTGCGCCCGCTGTGTTCAAATTCACCGGTGCGTCGAACCCCGAGCGGCATCTGGCAGCAGCCGAATGCTTTGGAGTGGACACCTCGCAAGTCAAGAAGGAAAGTGCGGGAGAGGTGTTGGGCGAAGCGCTGGCGGAGTTTCTAGTCAATCTGGGCGACCAACCGCGGGGGCTAAAGCCGTTGGGCTTCGGAAAAGACCACTTGGATCAGTTGGTCGAAGGCACGATCCCGCAGGCTAGAGTGCTAATGCTGGCGCCCAGTCTGGAGATGCAGAATTTGGAAGCTGAGAGGGAGCAGCTGAGGGACTTGTTCGAAGAGGCCCTAGAATATTAAAAGTGAAATGGATTGTTTTGTAACGAATGGAACGTGCGTGCCCACCATACTTGGCGAAATGCAGGTTGCGGTCTTAAAAATGCTACGTATCTAAGCAGGATTGGGGTTCGGCGAGCCCTAGTAATCAATCGTGGCATTGTAGTGCGACGGACTGAGATGGTCAAAGCGAGTTAAGCTTATTCCTTTGACATCGCCGACATGTGGTCTTTCAGCCCTCCCCTCGAACGTCGCCGACGACACGCACTCGGCTCCGCCAAGGCTAACCAGGTCGAGATAGATGGCCTTACGATAGGGCTCCGCCACTTTTCCATAGGGTTTGGCAGGCCTATCATGCGGTGGCATGATCCTTCAGCTCCCATTTTAATTACCCAACGCGGTAAGCGTGAAAGGCAGTAGGCGAGCAGCGGATGTGAAGTGAGCAAGGTTGTCTAGAACCCTTTCTCCCCTAGATCGCCGAGCATACTATACATATGTAAGATTGATTGCATTCGTATGTGCCAGGTTCCGGGAAGTTGGTAATGCCCCGGCTTTTTATGTTTACTCAAGGCATGCCTGCCTAGGTACACACGTACTTGAAATACATATCATACCGCTCCTTGCCCTACTGTTTACCTACTCACATTAGGTACTCGTCAAACGCACACAAACGCATAAAACATTTTTACGCTCATCACTCTCATCATTCCATTCCTTTGCTACCCACCGACATATACCTATCAACTCGGAAAATTTTCCACTCGACTAGGAGTCTCTCTGGAAAACCATGGCGAATTCAGGCGCCAGAGCGTCCACGAGCCTGGACGTCGAGAAGGATGCCGGCCACGACTACGCGCACTTGACCAACGATTCCGTGCGCAGTTTCAGTTGGCACGATGTTACCGTCACCGTTAAGGACCGCCAGACTAAGCAGCCCAAAAAGCTTCTCTCCAGTGTCAGTGGAAGTGTCCAAGCTGGTACATACGAATATCATACTCGTGCATATGTATGCATGCTAATTCTAGGACTTAGGCGAGATGCTAGCACTCATGGGCCCTAGGTAATTCAACAATATTGGTAATGGTTACGTTGAATCTATGAGACTGACGAATGAAACACAGCGGATCGGGCAAAACGACACTCCTCAACGTGCTCGCGCACCGAGCGAAGAGCAGCAGTACCGCCGAGTGCTCGCTCTGCCTCAACGGGAACCCGACCTCGTTGAATCAGTTTAGGAAGTTGAGCGCGTATGTGGAGCAGGAGGATGCGCTGGTGGGCTCGTTGACGGTCAAGGAGACACTGTATTTTGCGGCGCAGCTTGCACTCCCTAGGTAAGTTTTTCAATTGCTTGTGTTGGTGTTCCGGTACTGCGGTTTGTGTGGTTTGCTCCTCGCCGAAGTGTTGATAGGTACTCCCCGCTTACCCACACTACGCTGACCACCCACCCCACAGCTCGATTCCCAAACGGGAAAAGATGGCCAGAATTTCAAGCCTCATTTCCGCGTTTGGATTGCAAGATCAGCGGGATACGTTGATTGGAACGCCAATTAGGAAGGGCGTGTCTGGCGGACAGAAGAGGAGGGTCAGTGTTGCGGCGATGTTGGTTACGAGCCCGAAGGTGCTGTTCTTGGATGAGCCCACAAGCGGGCTGGATAGTGCAGCAAGTCTTGAGGTCATGAGCTTTGTGAAGGATATTGCGAGGAAGTACAAGGTATGTTTTCTCCTTCAGTGCTATTCCCATCTTCCGGCCTCATATCAATCATGCCATGTCTTCTGTCTTAACGAGACCTCCCCCTGTTCGAATACCAAGTTTCTTCTTTAGGATTGACCTCGTTGATAACGGGAATATATACTAATCATATCGAACGTACACTAATCACTGCTTCCCCTAGATCCTTGTCGTAGCATCCATCCACCAGCCCTCCACCACAACCTTCGAGCTATTCGACAAACTACTCCTCCTCTCCAAGGGCAAAACCGCATACAATGGCCCCATATCCGGAATCTACTCCTACTTTGCCGACCTAGGCTATACCATGCCCCTCTACACCAACCCGGCTGAATTCGTCATCCATCTCGTCAACACCGACTTCATCCGCGACCAAGACGAAGCAAATCACCGCCTCCAAGTCCTCCACACCGCGTACGAGAAATCCGCCCCGCCCACCCTACCAGCCGGTGAAGACGGCGAATCATCGACCCCAGTCTCGGTCTACGAGTCCACCGGCACCGAAAACGCCCTGCTAATTCCCCTAACCCTCATCCACCGCTCCTTCATCAAGTCGTACCGCGACTTCATCGCCTACGGGATCCGGATCGCCATGTACCTCGCACTGGCCATCATGATGGGCACCGTGTGGCTCCGGCTCGCGCCCACGCAAACCAACATTGTGGCCTTCACCAACAGCATCTTCTTCGGCGGGGCCTTCATGTCCTTCATGGCCGTCGCGTACATCCCAGCCTTCCTCGAGGACCTGCACCTGTACCAGAAGGAGCGACTGAACGGCCTGTACGGCCCGACCTCCTTCTTGCTCGCCAACTTCGTCATCGGCGTCCCTTTTCTGTTCGTCATCGCCGTGCTGTTCAGCGTCGTCGCCTACTGGCTGTCCAACATGCGGCCTAGTGCAGAGGGCTTCTGGGTCTGGACCATGTGGCTGTTTCTAGACCTCCTGGCCGCAGAGTCCCTCGTCGTACTGCTGTCGTCCCTCGTCCCTATCTTCGTTATTGCCCTCGCAGCCGTTGCGTTCGCGAATGGGCTGTGGATGTCCGTCAATGGATTCATGGTCCAGCCGGAGACGCTAAATGTCTTCTGGCGCTACGTCTTCCACTACATTGATTATCAGGGCTACGTGTTCCGCGGCATGATGGTCAATGAGTTTGGCAAGCGGGCATATAGTTGTGGCGAGGGTTGTCGGTGCATGTATCCGAGTGATCTCGAGGATCAGTGCATGATTGATGGCAAGGCGGTGCTGGCGCAGTATGGATATGGTACTGGAGATGTGGGCAAGTATGTCGGATATATGCTAATCATCATTGCCGGATACAGGATTTTCGGATGGTTGGTTTTGTGGCTGAAAAGATAGGCTGGCTATTCCAACATGATGAGGTTAATGATTCGAGGACGCCACGGGGGGGGGGGGGAGAATAGGAGCGGGTAATGTGGAATGGGCCATACTGGCTGCTAACGGAGATGAAATTGCTGGACAGGTGCTCTTCTAACCAAGACTGGCTTCATCGCACTTGGAGTTTTCTTGAGATTGGCATATCACATGGAATTTCACTAAAGCTGGTATAATGTAGGATTTCCCGAGACTGGTATTACATGGATTATAGATTTCGGCCTGATGCGCCTTTAATATTATACTCTTGTGCATATCCAATAATTCAGAAGTTAGATTAGCTATGTTCGTATACTGCTGGAGTATATCTAATATTATCAAACCCTGGGTATATAACGCCTAAGAAAGCTAGAAATTATTGTTTCGGTTCGTTATATCACAGGAAAGTTTGGACGATAATTCCCGCTAATCAGAGTCATAGTCCACTAGGGCTGTGGGTAAGGCGGGCTTCTTGGCTGAGACATGGTCGGTGGGTAAATCCCGGCCTGGAGTAGTAACAGTCATCGAGACGTTAGACGCATCTACAGACGATTCTACTCCGCGCTTTCTTTTGAAACCGGGAATGAGGCTCGGCGTTAATTTGGAGGGTCCGGTCGTCGAGCTCTCCAGGAAAGGATCGATGTTGGCGCGCGTATTGCCCACGAGCGTCTGCTGGAGATTCAGCCGGCTCTTCTCGGCCGCAATCTCCGCCTTGAGTTTCTTAGTTGCCGTCGGCATCGGAACGACCTTAACATCTTTCTCCTTGAACATAGGACCTCTCGACACGTCCGAGATATTTCTCGCACCAGTCTGCCCGCCAAACTCGACTAGACCAGCCTTGACCTTATCACTCTCCGCCTCCTCCACAACCTCAAACCCTACGCTAAACTTATCCTGCAAAGCCTGCTTGACGCTTTCTTCCCTCTCCGCCGCCTTCCTCTGGAGCCGAAACCCCTTCCTCAGTTTCTGATTCATCGTATATGGATCCTTCCACACCTCACTCCATTCCAACAACTCCTCCACCCTCTCCCTCCTCTCCTCCTGGTGAACTGCATCCTCTTTCTTTCCTTCGAATGCAGCGAATGCATCGTTTCTCCTCCTGTCCCTCTCCTGCTCATCCAGCCCTCCAACTTCCGCCCACGATCCTTGATCCCCACTCCCGTACTCCCGCCGCCGCGCACCAGACACAACCACATACTCACTCTTCGCCGGATCTGTCCGGATCTCCCACCACCCACCGCACGCGGTATGCTTGACCCGGAAACTCCACACGGGCGTGCTGTAATAGGTGCCAACTTTCTTCTTCTCGGCGTTGAAGCGGACGCCCTGGCCGACGAGGATTTCGGGCGAGCAGTGTTGGCACCAGACGGCGAAGGGGAGCTCGAAGCGCACGGTGAGGATACCGGAGTGGAGCTTGCGGGCGCGCGAGCCAAGTGGGTGGGTGGTGGTGTTGAACCCGGGGGGGGAGTCGGAGGGCGGGTAATAGCGGCCCATGTTGAAGCCTTGCATTTTCGTGTTTTGGGAGGGGGGTGTGGTGCGCGGCGTGCACTCGATATAAGGGAGTGTTGTGCGTGGTAGGTGGATGGTGGTGAATTGTGTGTCTTAGAGCGAGTTTGGATGTGACGGGAGGGAGGGTGACCGAACCATGGTCCCGGCTTCGGGTGGCGCAATGGACCTGTCACTGGACCGGCCTGATCCCTGTGCTGATCCGAGGGCCATCGAAATATCGTGATGGGATTCACGTCTGGGATGTCCTCGTATTCTCCAAAGGAATACTACATACGAACTGATCCCATCGACATGTGTCCAATGTTTTTGCACAACAGATCTTACATGCTCACACGACTATACAAACAAACGAAAGCCTTCAACCTCCCAACCCTCAAGCCAAGTCCTGGCGCTCGCATATCCTCCCATGCCGTCCTTCATTCTCCATCACTCGTCTTCCCATGCCATGTACGAAGTTTAAGACAGGCCTGCCGCTTTTAGAAACACGTCTCAAGACCTCGTGTTCGACTTAAAGGTTTACGTTGATTGCTGTACTAAAAAGCTTGTCTTTCAGGGGCCGGCTGGGCTGCCGGACTTGGAAGGCTAAGACCTGGGGCCTACGCGTGGTTCATATAGAAAGGGATCCATCCCACTGCAGCCCAGCTATTCAGTATACAGAGTCTGTGATATGGCTGTCTGAAGAATTCCCGCCTTGATGTTGTGACTGAATGCTCGGAAGACTCTAGCGCGAACTTGAGGAGTGATTGACAGTCAGAACCAACGCTTCTTGCTGTCTAAACGTTGTCGAGTAGGAAACTGGCCGCTAGGTCCGCATTCCCATCCGTAGCATTCAAAGCTGCGATAGCTTCTTGTCTCGAGAACCCTATGCTCACCAAACTACTCACCGTCTCTTCAGGCCATGGTGCTGCAGGGTTCGGAAGGGTTGTGACCATCTGCCGAATCTGCTCGGGCGTGATTCCTAAAGCAGGCCGTGAAGTCTGTGGATGGGGTGGATCTTCAGATCTCAGAATGCGACCCAGAGCACCAACCCATCCCGCCTGCACAGTCTCATTCCCGAGATCCATGCCCGTCACTTCCACAAGATCGTTTTCGCTGTCTCCGGAATTGAAGTACTCCCACCCCATCACACCTCCAAACCCTTTGCCGACATCCTTATACTTCTCTCTCAACCTCGCACACACATCCCTCAACTTCACAATTCCCACATGCCCGGCTCCATTCCCTGGATTCGTCACAACGCCCAACACAATCTTCTCCGGTTTCCACCCAGCCGAGATGATCATGTCGTACCACTGCGTCGAGCTCGCGTCGCCCCAGCCGCAGTAGAACTGCGTGTTATACCACGCGATTTCCTGCCCAAAGACACTGCACTCTAGCTCTGGGTAGCTGAATCCGCTCAAATGCGGTAGCGTCCTCCACAGCGGGTTCGGTGTCGGCCCGCTCATAAGCATCGGTCTGGGCGGCCTCTCATGGGCGGGCAGATTCGGATCGGGCAGCAAAGCCGTCGCAACAGGCGCCATTGTGATCAAGAAGTCCGGACCAAAGTCACTTCTCAATCGCGAAATAAGGCGGGTCGCCGTGTGAATAGGCACTTCCTCTTCGATGTCCAGATCCAGCCCGTCGAGCTTGTATGTCGTGATCAGGGAGTGCAAGGGCCGATAGTACGCGTCAAACTGTCCATCCATTAGCCAGCAGCGCCGGCACACCTCCACCTCACATACCGCGTCCTCGGGCCCTGTTAGCCGTGAATAGGTCCCCTTGGCTGCCCCGCCGAGCATACCCAGCACTTTTATGCCGCTGCCTCGAAGCCATTTGACTTCGCCCCAGAGCGTCGAGAAACGGGAGTCAGAGAGAGGGTGGTCGTTCAGTGTGATATTGCCCGGGCCTTCATTCAGGTGGATTGCTGCAATTATCACATGTGTCACGCCTGTGTTACTGGTCAAGAGGGGTAGGAGGGAGTGGTAATTGCCAGACGAGTCATGGAAGGTTTGTGCGTATACTACTATGCGGGGGCCGCGATCTGGTGGGAGAAATATTGACGCTTGGGGCGGCATCGAGAAGTCTTGTGGGCGTGGGAATTGAAGAACGGAGACCACGGTGTAGTCGGAGATTGTGTGAGTCGTGCCCCTCCGTCGTAGGGCTGATGTGGGGCGCACTGATTGGCTGCTTTACCAATAATACCCGCGACACTAGGCGAGCATTGCGACGTCGAAAATCACCATCGCAGCAAGTAGCGATGCACGATGAACAGTATTCGATTATACTGTAGCCTTGATATACCCGATGCATGAATGCCAAACCACAATGGGAATTCCAGAAACGCCAATTCCGCTGTTCGCAGTAATCATGTCCCGTTCCTCCTTGTGCTAACATCCTCTCGTAAAACAAATGAAACATTTAGCCAAGACTACTATGAAGGTACCGGCCACCCATCTACGCCCAATAATGCCTTCATCCGTTTCACGTACCGATGCCGCCCTCGAGCGACCATCAATGGAATCCGTTTCCGTATACGCCGTTCATTCCCGTGAAATAGGGATGCTGGACTGCTTGCTTGGCAGAGATGCGACCAGCAGGGTCGTATACCAAGAGAGCATCAAGCAGATCGAGGCCAAGATCGTCTAACGTAGTGCATACTTCAGCAATATCTGTCCGACCCCACTTGGGAAAGGATGGTTTGAAGTCGGGGAAGGACGTGACGCCAGGCCAATCCTGCTCCGTCGGAGTACCAAGAATCCTATTCCAATTAGCGAGTCTATATTTGAGTTTTGTACACGGTGGCTGCTTACCGGAAGATCTTGAAGATCTCGTCGATCTCCGAGTCCCCAGGGAACAGCGGCTTCCGAGTGCACATCTCAGCGAAAATACATCCAACGGACCACATGTCAACCCCAGTCGAGTATTGTCGACCACCAAGCAGAATCTCAGGGGCACGGTACCACAGCGTGACCACCTATGTCATGTTAGCATGCTGTCAGTGAGTAACGTGTGAGAGAATATAGGGTGTACCTCGTGGGTGTATGTTCTCAGTGGGACACCAAACGCGCGGGCCAGACCAAAATCTGCCAGCTTTAGATTGCCTTCCTTATTAATCAACAAGTTCTGTGGCTTCAGGTCGCGGTGCAGTATCCGATGAGCGTGACAATATCGCACTCCTTGGCACAATTGCCTCATGAACTTCTTCACCATATCCGGGCCCAGTCCAAGCGTCGACAGCGCCGGCCCAGAACCCTCAGGTAGGGCCTTGCCTCGCCCACCCTGACTCACGGGAAGCGCCTCCATATACTTCTTTAAGTCAAGGTCGAGGAACTCGAATACAAGATATAGCTTGTGCCCGTCGGCGTGAACGATGTTAAATAGGCGGACGATATTGGGGTCATTCATCTCCTTGAGGAGCGAGATCTCCCGGATGGCGGTTGACGGGACCCCCTCATCCTCGGCTTCGAGGCGGATCTTCTTAAGAGCGACGATTCGGTGGTCCTTGGTCGTAAGATCTCGGGCTTTATACACCACGCCGTAGGTTCCTATTAATAGTCAGCGTGGGTTGCCGTCCACAGTCTGTAGCGAATACTGCGCGGGTCCGGAAGGATTTGAGGTTCTCTTACCTTCCCCAATCTTCTCCATCTTCTGGTAGTTCTCCATGGTGGTGAGAAACGGTACAGGGCGGCTGCCAGGGGCAAGTGTTTACGTCCGAGCGGTAGAGCTGCAAGCGAGGAGCTGCTGAGGGTAGGTATGAAGCCGTCGGAGGGACACAATTGTCTCTCAAAAGAGTAAGAGGCTTCGGAAGTACCTGCGGGTTAGTATTCGTCCTGTTGTGGTGAAATGGGGGTGGGGCCGGTGTCAATGTTGTTGCTCCGTAGGTCTGTTTACCGCCATCGCACTATTTTGTGCAGGAGGCGCGAATCGATTGACGCGATCTCGCTTAGTCACAACCCTTGCCCGTGCAGCACATGCAGCAGACCAGACTAGACCAGACAGACCTGCAGGGAGTGGGCGCGAAACCCTTCGGACAAAAGCACGTAAAAGCTTAACCCTTTGGTTATTTATTCATCTAATATTCTACATAACACCTTCTACAAGTATATTAGAGGGAAGCGGCTCGTGCGACAATGCTCGATCCGTACCAGCGCCCACCGGATAACATCCGGAACGTCTATAAAAAGTTTCAGAAGATGAAGCTCGCAGACCTAAAGGCAGATCAGGATATCATCGATCTAGAGGATGCTAAAGCTGTAGGAAAGAATAGCAAGCTGTCTGTGGTCGATGATCTTGGAGCAGAAAAGCTCGCCGCGGTTTTCCTCTCTTTCGCCGGGCCGGATGCGATGAAAAAGTTTGCGAAGACAGCATTGCCAGCTTATGAGCACGAGGATATGCCAGGTAGGGTAAATTTTCACTCTCGCGCTGTATTCCCATCCAATTTCATCTCATATTCGGGTGTGGTAATAAATGAAAGCTTGTACGCCCTAGGTCCTACTGCTCTTTAACATGTGATCAAACCCGTTCGTCTAGTGATAATCGCCAGACAGGTGCTTTGGACTTCTCATTGTCATTTACACTAGCTGTATCCATCTTTGTCCGCTTTGTTCAAGCCTTTCGTTACATTTCAACATTAACCTCCGTTGCAGGCCTTCATATAATCCCCGACCTTCTTCCTCCAGAAATCCAGACCATCCTTCTAACGCGGCTCCTCCACCGGGATCTCTCAAACCCTGCCCACCTAACAAACATCCACACACATTACACCCTTGCCTACCCTACGACTTCATTCTTCTCCTACCCGCCTACACACCCCGCCCCCCTCGCTACCCCTCTCAACCCTTCCATCCACCGTCCCCTCACCATTTCCCAACTCTTCAATAAAAAGCTCCGTTGGATGACGCTAGGCGGCCAGTATGATTGGACCCAGAAGAAGTATCCTGATGCCATCCCTCCAGAATTTCCCAAAGACGTGGGAGGGTTGTTAGAAGGCATTTGGAAGGATACGCGGCCTGAAGCGGCGATTGTGAATCTTTATTCTCCCGGCGATACATTGTCAGTTCATCGGGATGTCTCGGAATCTAGTTCCCGCGGCCTGATATCTATTTCTTTAGGCTGTGATGCAATTTTCGTTATTGGTGATGGAGAAGAACATAGGAAAGGAGATACGGTTCTGACGATTAGGTTGAAGAGTGGATCTGCAGTGTATATGAGCGGCCCTAGCAGATTTGCCTGGCATGGTGTTCCACAGATTGTGCCAGGTACTTGTCCGGAGTATTTAAGAGATTGGCCTGCTGGTGCGGATGGGCAGTTTGAGGAGTGGAGGGGGTGGATGGACGGGAAGAGGGTAAATTTGAATGTTAGGCAGATGTGGGATCGTGATTCATCGGAAGTTTAGATCTCCTAACGTTTATTGTACCTATTTTTTGGCCGACACAACTAATGCGGCGACTCTATCTTGGTATTTGTACATGCGCTTGCATTCACCAACAAAAATGCTAAAATTTCTTCTTGTGGCTATTTGCCGGCTTCAGAGTGCAAAGCTAACACTTTGTTATCATATGAATCAATTGTTGACTTGAATTACTCAGAACTAGAAGGTTACCATCAAAAGCCTAAGCAGGTACCAAGGATAGCCAGGAAGGAAAGACATGATTAGGCATTTCTGTTACTGCCCAAACGCCGTAACGACACTGCTTATTAGCCGAATAAGCCCAAGAAAGCACGCACCGGCTCCCTTAAGAAGATTCCGCGATCTAGTGTATATACGCCGTCTCGATCAACCACCAATTACAGACTCCGCTCCCAGCACCCCTGCATAGAATTGGCTCAATTCACCATTAAAAAAAAAAAACCCCTCAGAACAAAATTTCAACCTAGTCTCCGCTCATATTCTTGCCAACCTTGAATTTCTCCTTCTCCGTAAACCTCTTCTCATGCTGCTGGGTAACTATCCTAACGCTCTCTAATCGTAGAATCGGCCTAAAGTTTCTGAGTAGATCATCCGTCACTGTCACCCTGCACTAATGTCATGGTCCGAGTCCTGTAAGAATTGTTGCTCGAACATGGCTGCGAAATGTTGTACGGTAAGTCGTCGGCTATTAGCCGTTGGATGGAGCATTTGCGATGGATGGTGGGAAGGTTGCTAGGCCGGTTACGGGGTCGCCAAGAGGAATGGTGTTTGGATTGGTGACTATGGGGTTGGGTGTTGAGTACAGATCGTTGCCCGATCGACCAGAGGGGAAGTACGTCCAGAGGCTAGGCCATATTAGGGGTCGTGGAGGCAAATTGAAGAGGAGGAGGATGCATACTTCGTGATTTGCTGGGACTGGAGAGTGTCGTTGCGAGCGACGAGGTTAACAGTTCGGAGTGCGGAATTGGTGGTGGCTAGTAGGTAGGCAAGGATATGTTTTAAGAAAATTCTACTTGGTACTGAAGATATTTGATCTTTTATATTAGCGAGGGGGGATCTAGGGTAGATACATAAAAGAGTAGGATGAGTTGAGAGCATTGTGATAAGTCTTTGAGGCCTGAGATCGACGTTAGTTTCTCATTCGCGCTGCAGCAACTCTCTACATCGCGAGCCTATTAGTTTAAAGTTGCGGCACTATTCTAGCGATAATGAAGAATTTATTTAAAGATATTTTGCGACTTGGGGTTAAAACAAATGTCGATCCTGAAGTATTTACATTTCAAATAATAAAGTGAATCTCGTTGCAAGGTACGTTTGCTTGATGAGAATGCCAAAATTTTTTGGCAACTTGAGTAGCAAGTTCCTAGCCCGTTTCTTTAACATCCATTTTGAGAGGGCTAAGGCATACTTATGGTATCATACCAAGTGTGCGTTTAGCTAAACTGGAGCTTGAAGCGTTTTGTTTGAATAGCTGGCGTAGGGATGGCTCCCTAAGAATTCCAAACTCCGGACGTCAAAGGGAATGAGACATCTAATTTATCAGAATTTGCTAGCATTTACTGCAGGCATAGTTTCACCAATATCTGAGTGAAGGAGCTTGGTTCTATTTCCATTGCATACCAGATTAGGCGTGGGCAGATATAAAAGTATCGCCGCCTATACCTAGGCAGTTGCGGAACTAACCATTTGATTACAGGCGGTCTGATTATGGTTTTGATACACTACTAATTATGTTGACCCTTCATAGTTAACAGACACCTATTCCTGAACGCTTCAATGCGAAGTTACTACAATCGACTGGGAATGTTCGCCTTTGATGAATGTCAGATATCATGGATAGTAATCATTCTGTCCATTTAGAATACTGACATTTTATGTCTTCGTTTAGTAAGTATTAACTCCTGTGGACCCACCAGTTCTCTGAAGCTTGACTCGGCACAGTGGGACTTATTTCTAACCCATAAGCATCGACTAAACCTGCTTCGAATGCTATATCTACCTAGGGTGCCATTTCCGGGACATGCAACCGGGTTATACAGAGCGTTAGAGTACCATAGATAATCAAAAACTGGTAAGATTTGTCCATATGTTTCGGTCGATTTGTAGATTACTTATGCCCGAAAACTACATTATTGTTATTTTGCTTATAAAATATTTTTTTTGAAAGCGTGGTGAGGAAATCCTAAGCCCCCGCAGCTAAAATACTTACATATGCGTATTGTGCCCTCGTCATTCGTTTCTCACGTGACACTTTCTTCACACATGACAGCAAAATGCTTCCGCTCATTTCTCTTTTAGGGCTTGTGCTGATCTCTATGGTAGCGACTGTTGATTATGATTTCGGTATTGGCTGGGTGCAAGAACGTATCCACATATCAAAATGAAATGATCCAGCCTAATACTTCCCAGCGCGCTTTAGATGAGTTTTCTCGTCCCGTTATCGGTATTGATTGGTAATAGCAGTAAATGGAATAAACCCTAGGAAGCAATCCCTACCGACGCATTTATAGTCCTCTTGTGTTTGAGGCAAATGTGAATGAGACAATAATAGTACACGTCAGAAACCCCTTGAGAAACGAGACCACAGCCCTCTAAAGAAGCCCAAGATTTTGGCGCAGTCCTGAAATTAAATGAACTTGCCGATCCATTTTCGGCGTTGGAATGCGTACTGTGAAACGTTATACGAATGGCGCCATTGATGAAGCGAGGAGTGAAACGGGTGTAGGGCACGAAACCGAGGACACGCCATCCGTAATACAGATTTATCGAGTGAAGAAAGATAGATATATTCGTTTTTATTATAGTGCGAGGGAAAACGCGGCGGTCGCAGCGAATATAAATACCAGGACAGCCTCACATGCAGACGTCACGGCCTAGAAGCTACTATTTGCAAGTATATCTCTGCGCAAGCAAGTCGGCTCGAAAGATATATACGCTGGCCAGCCAGAAATATCTCGCAAATCTCTGAGTGGGGGCTTGCATTTCCAATAGAGAAAGCATTAATGTCCCGAAATATTTGCACCTCGGATTTGATATCTGCAATCTGAGGAATAATGATTCAGATAACATCGACGTGACAATATTTTGTACATTGACTTGTATCTTCGGAGCTTATTAGGAGAGAGGACGGGTAACTGGTGGAAATATTTGCTTTTCGTGAAGTCGGCTGTACATATAGCGATGAGACTGCTACTTCCGGGAGTCAAAAAGGACGTGACAGGTCGATTCAACTTTAGGCTTCAAGGTCTTCGCTAATAAAATATCTCGGGTTGTGAGATTGCCTGGCACTCCCATGTGCTATAGCCAGTAAGTAAATTGTGACCTATTAGTGAAAGTCTAGACGCCAAAGGTCCTTGCCGTGTACCACGCCCGGGATGTCCATTGCCATCTAACATTGGTTCAGCACTCTGTTTCTAATCTTTGACTAGATGGTGGTGGTATATAAACGAGGAAGTGGCTTGTGGTTCAATCGATCATCCATACCGGGAGCATTATAGATAGGCGGGTAACACTACGACGGATTCTAGAACTAAGATGGCCGTGTCAACACTTAGTTATTCCTCAATCAGCGCCAGGTCTTGACCGCTGTTGTTTCTGCTTAGTAGAGTGTATTGGAGATAAGGCAGACACGAACAATTGCGACCTTGTAGTATCTCATTATCGTTTATAGTCGTGCTCATTAGAGAATTCTTCGAGTTGAGAAGCCGGGCCGGTGATGGACAGCAGTTGCGGTGTGCTGGATGGCTTGTGTTTTGTTGGAGGCGTTGTTTAGGGCCAATCTCCAAGAGTATTGTTATTGATTGGTATGGGATGTAAGTGTAGTTGAAGCTCTACGATGTATGCTATTTCAGGCAAAGTGGTAGGTCATGGCCCATTTAGGTTTATCGCACGAAAGAGGCGGAGATTAGCGAAAAAGGATAGGTATGCGAGGTTGTTGGTTGAGACCCGCGGCCCGTGCGAACACGAAACCCCAAGTAGAATTCCGTGATAGGCGCACATGGGGCCAGAATACGGTGCTGCAAGGTACCGCATTATTATTTTGACAAAGTAAACATACTAGATAATGAACGGTTGTTTACACCGCCGCATGTTGATCAAATCCTTCAACAGCAAGGACACTGGAACAAGTGTCTTCAGCATCGATGCAGCAGCAATCACACCCTAGTGCTGGGCTCACTTTGGACACTATCCTCTTGTTACTGCGGTCGCTGTCCAATCATTCATTTATCAAAGAGATTTATGTGTGCTGTGGTTACTGGGATTTAGGCTGTTGCTGGGATACGACTAGTTGGAGAGCCGGCACGGATACCTAGGATACGGCCGAGAGGGCAGAGTAGCGTTGGCTATTGATTGAAACCTGGCTTGTATTGGGCGGCGGCTTGGATAGACGGTGAACGGCGTGCAGTTCGAAACCTAGAAACCTACGGGCGTAATAACGATGATGCAAAATGTGCACACTCATGCCATTTTGAAGGGTTAGCGCCAAGTAGCTGTTAAACACGTGGCGCAATAAGGCAGAGGATCGTGGGAGGACTGGCTAGCCCTCATTCGGAAATGCACCTAGCACGTGGTAAAGATGTGTTAAAGATTGAATCGCTCTCCAGACCTTTGGAATGATATAGGTTTCTGGGGTCGGTTATCCTTGAGGACGACAGCGCCAAGTTATAAGGCCGCAGAAGCTGCACACACGCGATTACAACAGTACTGCATTTATTCAGGAAAATTCGATCACGATAAAAACACGCAATCTCGCTAGAGCATCGGTATCTGGCTAGGCTTGCGCACGTAGCATTGAGCCGCACTTCTCTGGTCACGACTCACGACGCTGTGGGCGACGGACGAACCGCCCGCTCCGCCCTTTCACCGGAGAGTTGGATTGCTCCGCCCCAATGTCATGACGCACCCACCAGTCAACCCCTGGAGAACCCCCTCAGGCGTCCCAATCGCAAAGCCCTAAGCCATCCTCTACGGGATTTGATGGCGCCCGCTACGACCGCGTTGAGGAGTACTTGCGACAAGCGAGGACAAGCAAGCAGGTGGCCTAGGTTTCCCGCAGGGCAGACATCGCGGCTTAACCTTCATTCGGGTCCGGAATCTCCCCGATACGCGTGAATACGCACCTAAACGCATCCTTGCGTGCGTCGTGCGACAAGAATAGCCTGATGCGACCAGTATACGCTATGGGGGTTCTGTTTGTGCTTTGCCTCAAGGATCCTGAGCGTCAAGGCCAGGTGCCATAGATATAAGGCCAGATGCGATGCCATCTGTCACCATCTCACCACAGCTTCCCTCGCTATACCAATATCTACAATTTACCTTCCTCTTTTTTTCTTTTCTGTCTTCTTATTTGCTTTACGCACTTAGGGATTTTCCAGCCCTACACACCCCTCTAGTCACATTGTCGACATGTCACTCCTACAATACACCCCGACTGTCACGAAAACACTCGTCTCCCGTAGTGGAGGCGAACGACCCATAGTCAGTGCCTCCTGCGTGGCCGTTACTCCTGAATGCCCGGTTGAGGCAACCCTCTATGGCTACTATCCTAGCATCGGCGCAAACGGTTTCTTTGCTGGTTTCTTTGCCGTTTGTATGATCATCCACCTGATTCAAGGAATTCGATACAAGACATGGACGTATATGATAGCCCTTGGTCTCGGATGCTTGGGAGAAGCCATTGGCTATGCGGGCCGAATTATGCTTTGGAACAACCCTTATGACGACCTTGGTTAGTACGCCCCTCTAGATTTTTGGTTCCGGTTATTAATTTCCCCAGGTTTCCAAATTCAGATCTGCTGTCTTATCATTTCGCCTGCTTTCATCTCCGGCGGCATCTATCTCACGCTCAAGCACATCGTCATCAACTTTGGAGAAAAATGGTCACGCCTCCGCCCTGCCTGGTACACGTACATCTTCATTACCGGCGATATATTCTCTCTCGTGCTACAGGGTGCTGGTGGAGGTATCGCTGCGACTGCCGACCGCGGCACAAGCATGCAAGATGTCGGCACGAACCTAATGATTGCTGGTGTCATTTTCCAGGTCGTCATTCTCTCCATCTTCGGATACTTTCTTGGTGAATATACCCTTCGGACCTACCGTCGTCGCGACCAGCTCTCCGTGCAATCCATGACGCTTTTCAACTCCAAGAAATTCCGCTGCTTCGTCGGCGCCATCATCACCGCTTATTCTGCTATCCAAATCCGATGCATCTACCGTATCCCCGAACTCACTGGTGGCTGGGGCAACGAGCTCATGAGGAACGAGCCTGAGTTCATCGTGCTTGAGGGCGTGATGATTGTCATCGCTGTTCTGGCGCTCACCGTCTTCCACCCCGGATATTGCTTCCCTGCCCTTGGTGCTACTTTCACCAAGTACTCGCAGGCCAAGAGCATTGTCTCGGATAGCGACGTCGAGATGATGCCGCGTGCCTACGACCCTCATCCAGTTCAGTAAATGCCACCTCGGCTATGCGTTGGCGAACGCCCACCTGCTTATGGTGTTTCACACATGCGGACGTTTAACGATACCCCTATAGAATCGTACTACTATTTTGTTGTACATTGTGTAATATTTTTTTTTTTTTTTTTTTTGATCTAGGATTTTGGTTATAACTTGGTGTTCGGGAAATGGGATGGATTGGGTGGGATATAGATAAATAGCATGGTAGTAACTTGCGATATTGATACCTGGAAGCTTTGGAACGCATTTAGAACAATCTCAAAACGTGAATGAGTATGATTGGATTTTGATTGGGTTGGATGCGATTTGATTTGCCTGTGAATATATGTGAAACTCCGTTTCCCGCGCCGCGTCCCTAATCCTGACTGCGCCGTGAGGAGTGTCAGCCACTTATTTAGGACTGTCAGCGACGCCCCCCCCCACGGGATTGCGGGCATGGTTCTGTTTCTATCGCCTTTCCTGCTTTTGAAGCGGATTTGGAATGCGAGAGCAATGTTTCTTCGGATTCCCGTTGGAACTACAAAGCTTCTTAAGGATCTTTGCTCCCTTCGCGGATCATACCTATACACAATAAGCGCCTACGTGCGCGTATGAATCCGCTTATTCGCGGTTTCGAAGTGATTAGTACATAGCCCACGAGCTAAGCGATATTTGAATGAGGCGCTAAGCACCTGTGCTGCGCCATTGTTATAATGCTGGCTCTTGTTTTGGAAGTAGCTGCTGGTGTGACATTAAAATTGTGTGGCGTGGGGCAGGTGTCACGAGGGGCTTTGACTCTCTTCAGATAGAGTTGACTTATGTTTTCCTTCAGCCTGGGTAGTTTGTTTATTATTTTGCCTTTGGCGGGGTGGCTTAATCTTTATTCTGCCTTAGAACGAGAGACTACATGCGCGGTCTACTGCTCTTTGCCTTGTTGAAGCATTGCCTGCTCAAAGCTAGGGTTACTTAATCTTATTATATCATCAAATACCTTCCACAATATGTGATCTACAGAATACTTTTGCGTAGAAAATCCGAGCACATGTCTACCGAGCTCTTGCTTTAAGGTATCACACCAGCCATCTAATAACTATAAAGTCTAGACATGTTAACATTTCATTCTTTATTATCATTTGGTTTCCTTGCTCTTATGGATGTAGTATTTAAGCTTGTAAAGCATTATAAAATGAAAGGGCAGCGCGATTTCCTTTACAAGATGCGAGGTGAGGAATAAGGGGGATTTAAGATTTTATTAGACCAGTATGTAGGGGTTGGCAGTTGTTCCGCCAGTACTTTCTGTTAGTTTCTTCGAACTGTGTTTCCTAATGCTCCTGTCATGATGCGAAAAGTAAATGACTCCAATGTCGGAGAGCATGGTTAGACAGTATTGAACTATCTCTCTAGTGATTCCATTATTATATTTTCAATTGAAATATGGCATTCGATATCTCTCGTCGGCTTCCACAACCTACTTTTTCTCGGCCTTCTGCGAGGAGGCGAACTCTAGTTAAGCATACTAATTCAGACCGTCCCTAACTCAAATCGACTGAAGGCGTCAACAAAGCCAGAAAATATCCTTTCGTCCGGGGATATAACCCAAAAAAGCACGTAGCATTACCCTTCTGCTGTCGGTGTCTCGTGGAGGAGGCAATCAATGAAATCTTCATCCGATGCAGCCGTTGTTTGAAAGCCAAATACTGTTCAGAAGCCTGTCAGAGGGTGGATAGAGAAGAGAACGAAGGCATCCCTTGCCGCGTCTTGCACACAAGATCTCTGTCAGACAGCACCGGAGTGGAAATAAAAGTCCATCCAGGCAAATACGATGATCGCTATACAAGGACACAAGATTCGTTGGAACTTCACGGCCTCTCGCAAAGAGAATTCCACCAAGAAAACATGATTTACTACCTTCATGTATGCCGGGAGTGGCCAATGGAACATATGATTCGGGGACCGTTCCGGAAGTTTGGAGAGCTCGATACGCAGTTGAGGAGGGAATACCCGATTAACTTTGCCGGCTGTCAGTATACTGAACTGTTTGATTGGATAACGGCAGTTTACCCTACTCGCTATCTCTTTCAATTTTGGATTGACCTTGGATGCGGTCGACGAATAGCGATCTCCATTCGGTACGAGCACGACAAACCCGTCTCACAGCTTCTTTTGGGGCAGCAATGGGGACTTAGCCCGCGGGTATACACCGTCCTAGATGTTCGGCTACTGAATACATGGAGAAATAAGGATTCTTTGAGACATGAAGGCATGCAAAGGATCCGCGCTAGAAACGCCACGCTGTTCACCACATTTACAGACAGGCATGCTGCTATGACATTCATAGAGACCTCGGTAAATCAATGGACATGGATGCGATAAGAACTAAATGGTTATATATGCCGGGCGAACGGCCTTGGATATTGGGCATATGAGTTTGGGAACGTGAATAGAATTGATGTACAAGGTATAAGGCAGGCAGTGGAGTTGCCGCAGGATTGTCTCACGGTGTGGATTGTTGTATAGAGTTGCTAATAAAATAGTCCTTCGTTGAAGCTTATAAAATTGTTTCCAAGGTTATTGTAGTGATGCAGATTTTGATAAGGCTCAGACCTGGGTTGGACTGATTTTTGTGCTGCAGCAAGACCAAACCTTACTTTCTAAATCATTCTCGTAGGGAGCTATCTGTCACATGTTTCTACTACCCTATTATAGTTGGTCTGTTTTCTCAGGCCTATATAGTCTCGCCATTGCCAGCCTCTCTAGCCAGGCAGGCCACTTACCCTCCTTCAATACATCAATATTTGCCTCAACAATTGAGACTACCTGATATGCGACACTATCAGACTATTACCGTAGTCGTGGCCGTTAATATTATTCAATATAAATTACATACTTTGTTAATTCGAGAAAAATTTTTTAGTCTTAAGTTGACAAAGTCGAGTATATCTAGGTTTCTCCAATCTCTCTATTACTATAGATGGCATTGGATGATGATTCTAACTTGCATTAACTCTAGTGAATCAGTTATAGTGTGGCCCTTGAGATGATTTACTGATGGAGGCAAACATCAATCACTAATCAAAGGGGTATATTTGAGCTCCCCGACTCCGTCTTGATCTCGCGCCAAAACAATGCCTTCATAACATTACCGACCCGTTGCATTTCAGCATTTTCCGCGTTGCCATCAAACATGGTCGACCTACTTCCTCTATACTGCTCCATGTGTAGACAATATCTGGAATCTGACCAGCCGTCTCTCGAGCGCTGCAGCGGTTGCAAACTCCGCCACTACTACTCCAATCAATGCTAGCGCTGTGACTGAGAATTAGCTTACAAACACCTATGCCTTTCGATGGCAGCTCAGTATCTTGCTGGAGAAGAACTCTCAAATTGCTGAGTTCTTGTGAGACCAGGACGGGAACAAAGTCAAGAAAGTCTTTACTGCCGTGGAACAGCAACCAAAGGGACTCCAGCTTGAGAAGATTACTGGTTGTCTGAATGATAGTAAGGCCGAGATTGTTCGAGTATCCGAGGCATTTCTTCTAATCAAAGACGCGAACTTGGCGAAAACGCGTGTCGAAAGTGTCAAGAAGGAAAAGGGATTAGACGGGAAGTGGGAGGCGCGCAATAGTGTCGGGATTGGATATATCTCGAAGGAAGACGAAGAGGTTGAGACGGTTGCCACTGTTATGGAGCAAACGACATAAGAGCGAGAGGTCTCCAGGCTCTAGAACCTGTTACTACTCCATGAAAAGTATTTCTGAGTAGAGATTGAATGAGAGCCTTTCTATCAGGACTAGTATATCCCTGGAAAAGGTGATTTCACAGCATTGACTATAGCATATGCCGTCTGGATGGAGACGAGGCTAGTTCCAATCTTCTATATTCAAACACCACCGTAGTCTACATGATGCATACAGAGTAGTACGACAACCTAGATGGAAACAAATGTGCATTATCACAGTAAATTTCAGTACTTACTAATTAATGTTTCAAATAACTGTCGCTCGAAGAGTTCGATGATATTTCTATAAAGAAGCTGTTGAATATCTCCATCTATTGTATTTGAATCACGTTCTTGATTTAATTGCCCATGTCCATAACGTTATCTAAATATCTGCATATTTTTGAACTGCTTCAAATGTTGTAAGAAGCGGGAATCGGGAGCTTATATTATAATTCCGGACATACACTAAGGTACAGATCGAAACTGGACTTAGTGACTCCGGATTCTGGGACTGAGGGAAAGGCGTGCGTAAGAAATGAAAGGTTTTTCTAGAAGGCGGTTACGAGTTTTATTCACATACAATTGCCAGTGCTGATGAGGCAGAACACATGTGAGTAGATCTAATGTGTTGCTTGTGGTCGCTTCCGCAGCTCGCGTTCTAATTCCCGCCGCACTGCTCATATATCTATACTTTATGGTAAACGCGCATAGCGAATGGGCATTATTCACAGTGTAGGATCATAACGTGGTAACACGACTATTACAGCAAAGATATTCACTGGACAATATTCAACACCCTGCAGATTGCTGCCGGCAAATATCGCTAAATGGTATTCCTTCCGCCCAATCTCATATATATTAGCCTCCGCAGATATTCTCGTCTGTCGGCAACGTAGCTCTACTTAATTATAACGAGGTTATATTTGAATAATAGTGCTCCTGCGTAAGTGTAGGTTCTCTTCTGCTGTTAAAGGTACCAACCAATCAATTCGGATCGCCAAATGTTCCGAATCAGGCATCCCTACCGTTGATCTCGGCTTAATACTTTTGGAATTGAGATGAATCCTGCCAACGTAACGTAGCAGGAATTCAATCTTTGCGCGCCTCTAGTCTTTTAAAATATGATCTTCTCTCTATCAAGGTAGGTGTTGACGCAGCCCTTTGTTGATAGCTTTCGAACCATCGGTCCACCTTTAAAGAGGTAGCCAAGAATGTTTCGAGTCATTCTAAGCTTGGCTTCCTTGTTTGGATGCCTAGCATTCACGAATGCCATCCCAACCGGCGATCTTCCCCTCTCCGAGCCCCTTGAGGCTCGTCGCATCGACTCTCGGCAGTCATACTGGAAGCCACCCATGAAGTCTAACATCCAATTTATCTTGACTGGAATCCCCGACGTTGATGATGATTACATCCGCCCGAACGCCGGAATATATGAGGTAGACATGTTTTACACCCCCGAGGAAACCATTAGAAAAATGAACGACTTGGATCAAAAGGTTATATGCTACTTCTCTGCTGCAACCGCGGAGAATTGGAGGGATGACTACAAGGAATTCGATCGTCAGGACCTGGGAAGGGAGCTACCGGATTGGCCAGGAGAGCGATATCTTGATATTAGAAGGCCGAATGTGTTCAATGTAATTAAGAAGAGGATAGACCTTGCGAAGCAGATAGGATGTAATGCTATTGAGCCTGATAATGTTGGTTTGTATTCCCTTTCATTTCATTTAGTCTATTTAATCTCTATACTAATCATAGCCTAGACGTCTATTCCAACGATAATGGCTTCACACCCGAGATTACGCCTGGGGATACTGTCACTTATCTTCATAAAATCTCCGAATATGCCCGTAGCCTTGGCATGTCTGTTGGGATCAAGAACTGCATCGAAATCCTTGGAGACATCTTCGATGACGTCGACTTCGCTATCTCGGAAGAATGCGTCCAATACCTCAACTGCACTGCCTACTCCAATTTCACCACCGCCCCATCGCCTGGCAAAGAAGGCAAGCCGGTATTTGAAGTGGAGTACGTCAACTATACATATACTGGGGAATGGAGCGATGACGGGGTAGCGCTGCAGCCTGAGCTATTCCGAACTAAGAATGTCAATTTCCCGCAATTGACAAATGAAAAGCTGAGAAGGAAGTTATGCAACTTGGATGAACCGGGAGCAAGCTTGGAAAGCTCATTTTTGAAGATCAATACGGTTATCAAGACGTTGGAGTTGAATGGATTCATCATGTTTTGCGATGGAAGTGTGGAACGGACAAAGACTAAGAATGTTGATCAAAGTCTGCAGATGGGCAGTATTGCGAGGAGATCGTGGGCTAGGGAAAAAATGTATCGAAAATGGAACGGAATAGCAGTTTGAACTCACATAAATAGATCGACGTCATCAAACATATAGCGATTGTAGGATGTTACGAGACTGGAGCGAGTGAATGTGGGATATAGATCGTGACTTCTCGCATTAGTTGAATTTTGCAATACCGCGTCTAAATTATCAAGCACTGGGATAATAATGTTTCAGGATTGCGCTGACACAATGATTTTGGCTTCGTAGTTTAATTGGTCATTGTAGAGTTGGTAGGTCCTGTGCATCGATTTCCGTAATAGGTATTTTGGTGCCCTTAACTTCCCAGTCAATTCCTGGGACTTAACGCAATGGAGATTCCCTCGAGTTGAGCCATCTACCTTCTGTGACGGGTAATTCTGTGCATTTTCGTGCATGGCGTGTATCGCTAGATTCTCCTGCCTTCGTCAGAAATCTGGTGTGCCATGGATTGGTGGAGGTTTTCGGAGAGTCTCGAAACGGCTACCGTGGACTACTGACGGCTGAAACGTGCTAAATCAAACCGAAACAGGCCCGGCTCAAGAACTCTAACTTATTAAAGGCGCAGTAATTCTACTTTGCCAAATTTCTAGCTTGCCTCATCACCTTATCTCCTACAACAGTAGTTTCCTTTGGCATTCAGCTTACCGGGCGTTCACTGTCAGCCACAGTCCGCAGATTGCATCTAGAATATAGTTCTCCACAGCAGTAGCGCAGATGATATCTGTAAGCAGGAGGGGGTGGAGACTGTATAGGGTGGTATAGGTGGATGTATTGATGGTGTACTGTGGTGTTCCCTTGACCTCTCGGTCAAGGTACGGCGGGGGAATATATAGTACATGAGACTGCTTAGTCAAGGGCTGCACAGCTGACCAGGCACGTGACCTGAGCTTACAATATCTATTCCATATAGACAACATGAATTATCAAAATTAAGGATTAGGGGAGCCTGTAGTCTAATCATCAATACCGACCACACATATTAGACAACCGCCTTGTAAAGTTTCCTTTTCTGTTGGTAGTTTTGTACTTCCAGTTCACTCTTTTGTCATCTATTCTTTTCATTAGCTTACTAGAAACGCTTCTACCAACTTCATTGGGCAAATTGTAGTGCTCGTGAACAGCATGGGCGGCAGATGGGTGGGCGCTTTGGCCACTTAATCCATGGGAAACAGCCTGCTCGTTGTTGCATGGCTAAATGGCGATGAAGTTTTCGCTTCACTCCGATTAACCACGTGAGTAGCTTTCTTATCCTGGAATTGAGATGATAATAAAGCAAAAGGGGTTATATATTACCGCAAGTTGCTAGTAGTGATTATTCCTTGACTCCTATCCCACAAGGTGCCTTTACAAATGATGTAGCCTTTTCAAACATGTTCCTATGCTCTGGTTGTATCACTAACAATAGTCTTCAAGTCTCAACAGAGAGCACCGTCCTTGGTTGAGCATGGTCTAGTGATGCAGTAACCGATCCTTCCTATGCATCTTTTACCTTGGCTTACCACCCTGTCGGATTTGGCGCATTTTGTGTCGCTGTCGCCGATGCTCAGAGCGTGGACTACGAGACTTTGGTGGATATGGCTAACAATTGAAGCAACACGAATAATCCTGAAACCACTAAAATTATACAACCCCCGTTGGCGGAGGTGGTTCTCCTAATGGCACACCCTTTAACTTAAGTTGTGTGATAATATAGTGGCTGGGGGCGGAATCGCTGCCATCATCGCTGCTAAAAGGCTTGCTAAGAGCGGATCTCGTGGTCGCTGCGGAAGCTGCAGCGGCTAAGATACTTACGATGGGTTCAGCTGGAAACCGCACAGCCAACACCATCACAACTATAGGTCCCGGCGCTCTCCCTGTTGGAATCGGCGACTCGTAGTCAAGTGAAAGGAATATAGCCAGCTTCGCCACCAACTTTGAGGAGATACCGACACGTAGGCCAGATATCCATTTCACCCACAGCCTAAGGGCTAGCGCGGAGGTTGCTGTCGACAGACTGTTGCTATTGTACCTAGTCTCACCAGCTTGTTTAGGAAGAGGAATGCAAGAGTGCTGGTAGGTCGGTCTATGTTCGACGATGAATTATCCGTCGATGAGCGGAGCCATGTAGAAAGAGCAAGCTGCTCAGACTCGGAGACGGTTTTGCTAAGAATCAGCAGGTTTGGATATACCTTGCAGGAAGTGATATCCAGGAGAACTAAGCCATTGGATATACTTTGAGTCTGATTACTGAGTTTCTCCAAGCCGGAGACTACAGTATTCCACGCTTCTATGAGACGCGAATATGTGGCAAGCTTAGAGTTGCCTTGGTTGACAGGAATGTTGACATTGTTCTCTATTAGCATAATCTGTTTCTGATGGCAGACCTAATACTCGTCTGCAACCTAAATTCATGCTCTCGTGGAGTCCTACTGGGTGAGACCGTGGTGAGATAAACTTTTAGACGCAACGAGTCTAAGCGGTGCTAAATTGCTGTATATCCCTTCTTGAACTAAATTTTTGATGTCACTCTTTCGTTTCTAAATAATTTCCGCCTAGCTGGAAGTATCTTGGGCGCTGGACTTAGCAGGAGCTAGCATGTATGCAAGTAAATAGAAATAGCCGATTTTCCTGACGTGGCAGTAGCCTAAACCGAAGCCCCATCGACGCTAGCACATTCCGAAAACGCTCTAAGGTGTTGAAGTTCATTATCTGCCGTTGCTTAGGAAACTTCGGATGCCCGGGAGCCGTAGCCCCTTAATAATTTCCCCGAAAAGTTGTCTAGGCCGGCGTGCAGTCTGGTACAGTGTTCCGTCTTTTGCTGGCTATCGTCGTTTTTGCGTTAATGATAGGTCGATACCAGAAAATTCTCGCTGAGCCTCTAGTTTTGCAACAGCGAAGTAGAAATTAAGATCACCAAAGCCAAGGTATTCTCTTGCGTGTTAGAGAAAAGAGACGATGGTAACCGGCTGATAGACATTGTGAAGAGATTTCAGCTAAACCTGCCTTGTTTCATCAGGCTGTAAGGAGCGGAGTTGTTTGGATATCACGCAAAAGTTGCTCAGCCTTCAAGGCAAGAAGCGCAACAAGGTTGAATTTTATGTTCATCAACTCCATTTTCTGATTCGATGCTGCGTGTGGGGCTTATAACATGCAGAATATGTGGTTTGTGCTTGACTACGTCTTCCGATTTGATCTATCCTTCCTGAACCGAGCTAGGCTCAGCGCCTATGCTATAATAGCCGGTAAGTTCATGCCGCAGGACCGTCACACGTAACTTTGTCACATGAATCTGAAGCGGCTGTGATGGGCCCTTAGTATTAATACTCATAACCTGTAATATGCCTGGGGTTTTAAAACCCTACTCTTCATGCAGTGGGGTATATCTATCTATAGAATAGTATCTTGTATGCAATTGAAATACCGTAAAAAGTTCTTGTTTCTGTAAGTGAGGGATCTGCATGCGACAGCCTTATGGTACAATAGGCTTGTGAAGCAGTTCGGGCTCTCTATTATCAATTTCAGTATATATCTAGAAGTTTAGCATTCTATCGTTACTCGTAGCTCGTACTATTTGGTAGAAATTAGTTTTAAGCTGCGTCGCTAAGAATAAAATTTTTAGAATTTAGAAGTGGAGTGAGGAGTCCTGATTTAAATCATACCTTGGATATATCTTTCACAATTGGCAGTGGTATTAGGAAGGGTCTTCAACACTATTAGCAGCTTTTTAGCCCCGCATACGGACCACAATTTTCGACCAGTCTTTAACGCAATCATGAGCGCTATACTAAAGGCTTATGTAGGATAGACTTCTATTCTTAGTTCAGCACGAATAGTAATGTATTTGAAACGCTACACCCTTACTACTCAACAGAACTACTGCTGAGAACCGCCCCCATCAAGTTTAAATTATCTCGCACTTGAAGAAATTTTATGAAGATCTTCAAAATACCTGCCTGGGAGGATGATTCCCCATGCTCACAATGCTATATTGCCCACCCCTAGATGCAACGACCTGTAGGATTCAATTTTCCAATAAGAAGCCTGCAAAAGCCATTAAACCTTCCTATTAACAGGTGCTGTGAGTACATTGTACGCTGTTCACAGATTCCACACGAACAAAGCCACATAATGAAAGCCTCACCATACCACATCCCCAAAGTGGTATGCCTACAGTACCTTCTATCTTTATTGTAACCACACACTCTCGACGCTTCAGCCATCCTTCAACCACAAAATTATCCAACCTGCCCCAAGCCAATCCACTAGGCCTACAAAGGAAGACCTCTACTAACACATAGTCATTAGATCAAGCGTTAAAAGCATTTAGAGCCATGGCACAAACCCAAGAATCCATCTTCCTTATCTTTAACCTCCTATCCGCACTTACTATGATCCTCCTCATATACTACGACATCAATGGCTTTTAAGAAGCAGCTCTCGAATTCCCAAAACCTATCTCTTTCATCTCGAATGATTTCATCGCTGAACACTTCGGCTACATACCCGCATCCATTAATAGGTCCTTGCAGCAGCACTTTTATTCTCCCGCCGCATATCTCGCAAGTTTCGCTCTTGTACTGAAAAACGCTATAGAAGAATTCGTGGTTGGCGTCAGGAGGTATGTGGATGTGCGGAATTTTACGACTGTGGTAGGTCGTAGGATCGCGGAAAGCGCGAATCAGATGTTCAATGCGGCTGATGAGCGTGTTTGGGTATATGAAGCGGGAGAAAAGGATAGAGTTCTATATGTGTAGGACTTGTAGGTCGTTTTGTGCGAGTTGATGGGAGTGATTACATCACCTAATAGCAAGAAGTAAGAAAGTACATTGCTGTATTATTGGAAACAGTGTCGTACTAAACCATATTAATCTATAAATCTAAGGGATATGTCAATATTATGGCATTCTGGAGTGTTAGAACTGCTACTGGAACAGCGTGTCATTATTAAATAAGCAGTAGGGCTGGGAAGTAGAGAAAAGGATCGATTCTCGAAGATATGTGTATATTTTAACAATCGCAGTTCTGTTTTATGCTTCGCAATTTTTTTTTTTTCAAACTTGCCTAGTAAGCGGTGTTACGCATGTGGCATAACACAGCCGTATTTTCTTTGCATTCTTTCATCTCTGCAACCGAGAAATTCCCTCCTCCCAAAAAAAAAAAAAGGATATCATTCGACAACGGGAATTCGCTAGTGGTCACCTACCTAAATACTAAACCGCTAGTTGTATGGTTCTCATGGATGATCGCTCGGGGAGCCTAACTGTCCCTGAAGTGATGGTTAATTAGTCTAGTAATTCTGTTTTCGGAAGCGCCCGGTCTATAATAGGATGGGCGCTCTATACCTATAGAGGACATTAGCAGGCGATGACAGATCGGAGTTGACAGTCTCTCCTAAGAGAACTAGTTCGTTAAGGCCTATGGTTGTATGTGTTATTCGAACACTTTAAAAATAACTAGGAAGTTGAAATTTTATCTAACGTTGAAATTCTAAACATTGCTTGAACGTAAATTTTTCGCTAAGCGCCCGCCCGTCTCTAGGCATCTGGTTCTCTCAACCCCACGCCACAATCGCGATTCTACCTTCTCCAAACTTAAAACTCAACTTGACCCATGTAAAAGTGTCGCAAAGACAAGCAGTTGCGTGGAAGAGAATCAAGTCAGGTTTACGACGCAGATTTATTCATATTTTGGCTCCACCAAAGGCCCCAGGATGGGTTCGGTGCTTAGCCTCATTCTCAAAATCGTGCTCATAACTATCGGAGTTCTTTTCTCCATTTATATCTGTCTTTTGGGACTTCTGATCGCTGCCCCTTCTCTCCAAGCATACGTTGTCTACCTTCATAAGGTGACCCTCCCATGGTCCAAAGACCTTAACGTTCCGGAACAGTTTGGATTTCTGCATAAGCAGGCGGTCCCTTTCTACATCAACACCGAGGATGACGTGAAATTGCATGCGTGGCATGTCGTGCCATCTGGAGTCTACGTGAAGAACCAGAAGGATTTACTTGATCAGAACCTATCTGGGCCTGTTGAGGACATTACGAAAACCGTCAATTTCCGTCTATTGCGAGATGATCCCGATGCAAGGCTCATTCTGTACATGCACGGCACGTCTGGAACATTGGGCTCTACAATAAGGCCAACCTCATATCGCAATATCTACTCCGCTGCGACAGATAAAATCCATATCTTGGCTTTCGACTACCGCGGCTACGGCTTATCAAGTGGCGTTCCTTCCGAGCCAGGTCTCTTGCTAGATGCACTCGCAGTCATGAAGTGGGCAACAACCACAGCTCAAATACCACCTGATAGAATTGTCGTGTATGGACAATCCTTGGGCTCAGCGGTTTCAATATCGCTAGTTAATTATCTAGCCACACAAACTTCTTCATTTCCCTTCGCTGGCGTTGTTATTAGCGCCACATTCGCGGATTTACCAAGCCTTACTGCGACGTATCGAATCGGCGGATTCATTCCAGTTTTGGCACCAGTCGCGAAAATACCGCCACTTTTCCGCTTCTTCACAAGCAGGCTGCAAGATACGTGGATGGTCAAAGACAAGATTGCTGAATTTATTCAATATAGCAATAATTATCATCTTACCCTCATCCATTCACAGGATGATAAAGATATTCCATATGTACACTCTCAAGAGCTGTTCTGGCATGCTGTCAACGCCACTAGCACAACTCCAATCTCGTTCACAGAGCTAGAAAAGGAGAATGCGCGAAGGAAAGTAGACCTAGGGCCTGGTGGGTGGTATGTCGACTGGACTACGCAGAAAGGATCGATACGACTGCATATTTTGAGACATGGGGAACATGACTGGCAAATGACATACCCAGCAACGTCTTCAGCTGTTCGTAGGGCCTTTCGATCAAGGGCTCCAGACTTCGCAAGTTAATGCTCAGGCTAGTAGGCCCTCCATGTTGGCACATGCATAGGAAAATTTGTTACTTGTAGTTCAAGACTTTGATAGAAATCGATATACAAGGGCCGCATATGCTAGAATAAATGAAACCAATAGTTCATGATCTGGTACGTTTTATATGTGCTACTCGGCATCGCCCAGAATGCAGCGATTGTCTCAGCAATCATGACGATCCTGCAAACAATGTAGAGAACAGGCATCCCGAATTGTACTATTGTAGCCAGACCTTGCCGTTTGAATGATATCTTCTTGAACTGCATGGTAGCAAGCGCCTTAACAATGGAACCGATGGAGCTGGCCCTTCATAACCACATCTCAACGCGAGTCGGAAAAATAGCATTCCAAGATATCATGCGAACTGCGCCGAATGAACAGCCCAGCAAGCACACTAACGGCCACCATTTTTTCATGTATAGAGCATCATCCCACTCCGTAATGGCCCTGATGTCAGTCGGTTTAGAACCCCCAGGATGTACACCAGGCTTTCTCTCGACCTCCATGATCAAAGCCTTAGCTTGACGAAGTCTAGGTTTCACTGGGGCAGACTCTTATATCTCCACATATGTCTCCTGGTATTTGGTGTCTTGCAATGTTTCGTCACCACATTGAACTTGAGACGTGTCATGGTTGGCCAGTTGCGAGCCACTTTTTGCGATTTGATATGAGCTCTCACTACAATCTTTCGGTATGATATACCAGGCGATGCTTTTTGATTGACGGGTTCTCGAAGGATCGGGAATGTCATAAGTGGCCTCCATTGAAAGCATTTCGAAAATTTGCTTTTGTTCGTCGTCCACGTCTGGTAAGGTGACGAAGCTCGTTGTGGCCATATCCTTTGGCTTCTTTCACTATAGACAGTACGTAAGAACTACTTATACAACGAAGACTAGCATCATACTCTTCAACGGAGCCAACTCCATTCTGTGGACACTTCTTGTAATGCAATTGATGATAAACTATGTAACTTGCTACAAAGCCACAAGCTTCAGCTTTGCTCTTATCCTCAATCAACTCCTCTGACGAGCCCTGGCTCTCGTCCGGAGGCCGGGACACAAGCCCGCAATTGAGAAGATAGGCATACTGCAGCGGCCACATAGCGCAGAAGCCTCCCTTAGTCCCTGATTTGTACTGGATATCCATCATGCCGATATAAAACAATTGAGGAAGTTTCAGGCCATTCTCCGTCTTGTCGGCGCAGTATTTCATCATCTTGCGAGTTTACATGAATTCCTCAAGTGCTTCGATTGATTCGAGCTCGGGAGCCAAAACCTGCTTCACCAGTTGGCAGGCCTTGTGAGCTCGACGCAATTGGCGATCGACATGCACGCGGGGATGGAGGACGGTCCATGTGCAGATGATGATCGTTAGTATTGAGGTAACGATAATTCTCTATGTCCCACGCTCGTCTCCTTCCGGTGTCCAACCCACCAACTCATTATCATTGGCCTGAGATGTAACGTTGTAGTACGAGGTAATCATTTAGATTGATGAGAAAGTAGAGAATATGCTGATGCGTTAATTCGGTCTGTTTTTTGAGTGTCAGACCTAGATTTAACGACACTAGGTAAACTTAGGTAGACTCAACATTCGGCCATAAAGTGCAACCAACTCAGATTTGCATTAGAGATGGGGAAAGCCTGTAGCGTCTTTGAGATTTCGGTCGAACTAGTTAGCTTGAGTACCACGGTTGAAGTCTACAATAGTACGTTTGTGAGCGCTATTTAACTATAGCATCTTGAGGTTAAAGGAAGTAGGGTCAGACTTTTCGCGTCAGAGTCTCCTGCCTTATCCCAGTTTCAGATTCAAAAAGCGCTTATCTTTTGGATTATCTTGGTTGGCCACCTGCAGGAGCCAAGGCAGATATTTTGCAGTATCGATTGCGGCAACTTGTCGTTCTGTGTCACTTTGATTCTGGTCCTTATAGGTAGGACTGGAAGCCTCGCGGGGGCCGGGCGCTTAGCGCAACTTGTCTTCCAAGCTGGGGTTCAAACTTTCGTACGCATATGGTCGAATATATTAATACTCATATGCTTGATATCTTATAAGCGAATTTTTAAAGTCTCTTAGAAATGTGATGCTGGCGCTGGACTGTGGACTGTTTGTTCAAATCTCGTGTGCGCTAGCGTCTTCGGCCAAGTGTCTGCGCTAAGTGGGTCCTTGGAACTTTTTATCTTAATATCCCTGCAAATCACATGGTACGGCACAGCAACACATGTCTCCCCTTTCTCGAGTGGCGCCGAGGTGTTGACAAGGTTCGCAGGGACTCTAGAGCAGTGGCTCTTCGTGTTTGAGATGCTTCTCTGCATGTGGCATCTCCCGGCCGTGAGCGTTCACCGGGTGAGCATTTGCCTGTTCTCAATGCCTGTCGTATCGATACGCGGCTCTTTGCGTCTAAAAAAAGTAGCCCGGGTCTTAACTCGGGTTTGCTTGGCTGCAATCGGTCGTGGTAGTTTGATCGGAAGATGTCATGTCCTGGCCGTTACACAAGCTTCACGGATACTACGTATCGTTTCGGGCCGTGCCATAGGCGGGCCTTAGACGTGCTGTGCTGATATCACTAGCTTATGATGCTCCTGCGCTCAGACGAGATCCACCCGTGATGAAGGTTGAGGGTCAGAACCAGTGAGCCGCACGCCATATGCTAATATTAGCCGAGATAGCAAGACCAGTTGGACATTGTTCTTCGCCGTAAAGATGTACGGAGGTAAAAGAATATCTCGAGAGGCGTAATAGGTCACAAACGGGGAAAGGTAGCACTCGCTAGACTTGGAGTGAAGGGTGAGGAATTCGCCTCGGCTAATCTTGCTTGCGATTGGCTGGGGCCTCCCCCACGGTAATTTACGCGTTCTGTCGTCTTAGTTCACCGCTCACCGTGTAATTAATTAGTTGACCATCACATCTCACCCTCCAATTCATAGAAATAAATTGCCATTACAAAGGAAACATGTGTCGCAAGCTCGGGGATGCCTGATCAAAAATGGACAAAACGTCCCTGATCACTGGCCTGTATTGCGAGAACGCGTAACGAATCTCGCGATTTTATTTGCCTTTTTCTAGGCTGTCCGCATCCTTCCATCTTGATTGGCCGCTTTGTATGAAGAACGGTGTGCTCCCAGAGCTGATGTGTCAGGAAAGAATGATTCATAGGGCTGAGCACTAATGCTTAGCATCCTTAGCATCCCCACCGACGGCGTGGGTCAGCTTGCCACGCCGTTGAGGCATTGACCCAGAGCCAAAGAAACGGCCATGCCGGGGGTCCACGCATGGTGGTGGTCAGCTACCGTCTACTCCTGGCAATCACTCAATTATCATCAGCTTTGATCAATCAGAGTCGCATCAATGCAGGCACGGTCGCCAGAAAACGTTTAACCCCGAGTTCAGGTCCCAAGGCCTTGGATGCGGTGAGACATTCCCTTTGCTAGGGATGATGCTTGGTCGGGGCTGAGAAGGGTGTCCGTACTCGTCGTGATAGAGATCCGTTATAGATATGGTATCGATAATGCAATTGGAAAGGGCGGCATCAATTAGAACCCTGAGTACTTACGGATCGTTCGGACGCCACAAGACGAGCAAGCCTTCGCTGCCTGCTGGGGCCGAGACGACGGAGAGACTCATTTGTCGTCATCGGCGCTGGCATATGCATCACGGGCAAACGCCTATCGCAGTTCTCACATGGATCACGCCCTCGCGCTGACTTGGAGACGTCCCGTCATATGGCGCTTAACAGATACGGTAGGCTTCTGGAAAGATAATCCCTGTCCGAGCCTCGACAGATGTCTGTGCCGTCGATAGCGGCCCTGGACCGAGACATGCCGCTGCGCTTCGGTGGTTTTGCTCTTTGGACTATCCGCGTCACGTTGCTTGCGAACACTGCTTATCCCTTCCTTCACACAACGGTTGCACTGCATTGCAGATTGACTGGGCGGCGAGGACAGGAGTCACTTCGTTCCGGTTCGTCTCTCTCCAGAAGCCAGGTTGCGGCATCAGCCTGGGTGTACAAGAAGTCGGTCAAGGCTGGCAGCGGTTGTGGTCCGATTCGGGCTAGGACAGCGCATCCGAGGTGATACGGCAGCACAAGCGCATGTAGGCCCCGGCCCAGGACCAACGAGCTGCTCGTCCCGCACGTCGGGATGGCCTAGACTGCCGTGGCCGTATGAGGGTGCAGCTGGGTGTGGTTCGCTGCCGGTCTGCCTGTCCGCCTTTTTGGGGGCTTGGGGAGGACGACGATGGATGCGGGATAGCGCGGGCTGCATGTCCCGATATAGTCACATGGTCTTATGTCGCTCTGATTGGCCTGTGCCGGCTGAGGGCGGGGGGTTGACCGGGGCCGACGGCTGCGCCGAGGGAAACTGTGCAGTCTGACCGCCGCCCCACTGTTTCTCACTGGGACGTGCTCGTTTCTGAAAATACCACTCCAAACAACCCTCCTTGTGCCGTCATAGCCTGCGGCTGAGGGCCTCTCTATCCTCACGGCTTCACTTTATAACCCTCCTTCCAGCCCCCAATGGATACCCTTCAACTCCAGCCGATCGAGCTACCCCTGAGCGCCCATATCAATACTGCCTCCGCTCAGAACTAATCATGGACTCGCCATACTCGAGTGTCGACGTTGTGAACATCTCAAGACCACAGTCGAGGGCTCCTAGCATGGCCCAGGAAATGCCAGCCCCGCGCCCGCGGCTCAGGACGAAGAAGCAGCCACCCCAGAAGAGCATTGATGAATTTTGGGACAAGTTCACCACAAAGCATCCGGGCAAGATCTTCACCATCCTGCCCGACAATCTCTACGCAAAGCGAGCGGCAGCACACGCGCCAAAAGGCTCCATTCCTGGCCAAAATGCAATGGCTTCCTATCAAGAGGCTGCTGATGCTTGCAAGAAGAAGGTTGAGAAGATCGTCAAAGAGTGCCGGCGGCTGAACCAGAAATATCGCGACCCCCACTTCGACATCGAGTCAGACTTCAAGCGATCACAAATGTTTCCAGAAATACCACCAGACTGTCTCGCAGCGCTGAACGAGGACAAGACCATGTTTCAGCCCATGTCGGTCAAAAGAATAGAGGTAACAGAATCCCGCCCGCCGGTGTGCTCGGTTGCACTTAGCTGATCTTATTCGCAACGTAGGACATATTTGATAGGCCGCGTTTCTTTATCGAAGGTGCGACCGCAAACGACGTCCGGCAAGGCAACGACGGCGACTGCTGGTTCATGTCGGCGTTGGCAACGATCAGCAACAAGGAAGGCCTGATCCAGAAGGTCTGCGTTGCCCGAGACGAACAAGTTGGTGTATACGGATTCGTGTTCCACAGAGGTAAGCACCCGAGACGTGCATTACCTAGCGCATCCGCTGACATTGTACAGACGGAGAATGGATCTCCGAGGTCATCGACGATAAACTGTACCTAATCAAGGAGGATTTCGACGAAGCAACCCTCGGCCGCCACCAATGGCTGGAATTGCAGAACCGGAAGAGTCCCGAAGATGAATATCGCACAGTTATGCAGACTGGTTCCAGGGCACTCTATTTTGCCCAGTGTAGCGACCCCAATGAGACTTGGCTGCCGCTACTGGAAAAAGCATATGCCAAGGCGCATGGAGACTACTCAGCCATTGACGGAGGCTTCGTTGGCGAAGGCATTGAGGATCTTACAGGCGGTGTCACTTCCGAGGTTTTCGCGACTGACATTCTTAACAAAGACAAATTCTGGCGGGAAGAACTCCTCAATGTCAACAAGACATTTCTCTTTGGCTGCGGTCAGATGGGCGGTGTTTATGGCGAGCGTAGAGGTATCCAAGAGAAACACGCGTACTCCATCATGGAAGCGCGCGAAATTGATGGCCAGCGCCTTCTTAAACTCCGCAACCCTTGGGGTAAATCCGAGTGGAAAGGACCCTGGAGCGATGGATCGGAAGAGTGGACTCCGGAGTGGATGCAGAAGCTTAATCACAAGTTCGGAGACGATGGGGTGTTCTGGATCTCATACAAAGATCTCCTGAGGAATTATCAACACTTTGATCGAACGAGACTCTTTGGACCCGAATGGACGGTGAATCAACAATGGACTAGCGTCAACGTTCCATGGTCGGTCGATTACCTTGACACGAAGTTCAAGGTTCATCTCTCCAAGCCTAGTCCTGTAGTGATTGTTTTACAACAGCTTGACGACCGCTACTTTCAGGGTTTGGAGGGCGAATACGAATTCCACCTCCAGTTCCGTCTTCACAAAGACGACGAGGAGGAGTATATCGTTCGCAGCAACGGTACATACTACATGAAGCGCTCTGTCTCGACCGAACTTGACCTCGAGGCTGGAAATTATACTGTCCTTCTCAAAGTCAAAGCCACAAGATTCCCTAACCCAACACCCGAAGAGGTTATCCGAGCAAACTGCGTCAAACGACGGGAAAAGGTCCTTGCTATTGGCCTGTCTTACGACCTTGCGCATGCTAAGGGGCAGTTCCGTGAACAAGAGCAGGAGAAGCATCACCGCGAGAGGGAGGAGAAGATTCAGCGCAAGAAGGAACAGATGAAACATGCTCACGAGCAACGCAATAAGCTCCGCAAAAAGGCCAAGCTGAAGGAACAGAAGCGTGCGGCCAAGCAGGCTGGGAAAGTCGGCGAAATGAAGGAGATAGAGAAAAAGCTTCAAGATCTTAGCGGTCTTGGCATCAATATTGACGAAGAACACCGTGCTTCCGGCGATGAGGAGACTAAGCCAATGCATCCTATTGTAGCTAGGCATCAGAGAGCTTCTAGCACGGGAAATCTTCCGGTAGATCAAACTCGGGATCGCTCAGCTAGCCCTGGCGGCGGCTTCGGGGGCAGGGGTGGATACAACAAGGGTCGTGATGGTTACAACGCAGCCCTACCGGGAGCTCTGCAAGGCCGTGGAGGTTATAACGATGCCTTCCAAGGTCGCGGAGGATACAACGAAGCCTTCCAAGGGCGCGGAGGATATAATGAAGCCTTCCAAGGTCGCGGTGGCTATAACCAAAACATGCCTGGTTCATACCAGGGCCGGGATGGATACAATCAGAACATGCCTGGCGCCTATCAAGGCCGAGATGGATACAACGGCCGCGATGGATACAATGGAAGGGATGGATATAATGGAAGAGATGGGTACAACGGGAGGGACGGATATAACGAGGGTACGAGTGATTCTCCAATTCCAACACCGCAGACCGATGAGTTCCGCCCTGGCACTCCTTCTCAGCGTCCATTCAGCCCACGGCCCGACCGGCGCGGCACCCAACCATCGCCCGCCCCCTCACGCAGGGCCACTCTTTCTCCTATTCCGGGAGTCAGACCTGGCATTCAAGTTACTCGTGGTAGGGGAACGAACACGTGTTCTCATCGTGCTCGTGGCGGTGCCTTCTCTATCTATGAGCTTTCCGATGATTCATCCTGGGATTCTGAGCTCGACGGACCGGACTCGTGCGATTCGGACTTTGACTTGGACGAGAATGCCTCCAGATTCTTCGACGGCCCCACGCACCGCTCCCGCCGATATGAAGAGGAAGAAGACGAATTTGAACGCGACCCCTGGAATGCCGTCTGCGTCCTCGGCCTCCGCGTCTTCTCCAAAGACACTGATGTCACTATTGAAGTCCATAACGGGGAACGCGACCGCAAATCGTCTGGAGACGGAGATGAAGGATCTGGAATTGTCGGAGGAAATGGTAGGAACGAGAAGGAATTGGATGTCGATGATAGCGCCGCGGATGCCACATCTCCTCTTCGTACTCGAGGAAACCTGGACACTGCGCTCGCTGAGCGGATGAAGGCCGTTGGCGATGCGCCGGCGGGCAAGGAAGCCGATGTATCGGGCCCATGAAGTAATCTTTTTTTCCGCTTCTTGGCTTTGGCATCGCGTTTCCTCATATCCCATAATGCCAGCCGCAATATTCGTACCGATTTTTTTTTCTCAGCGCATATGGTGTCTTTGGATGGTCATATTATTTGGAGGGCATGGTTTGTCAAGTATACAGGATTGGTCTAATCGCTCTTTCATGTTTTGAATACTCTTGGGAGGTCATGTTTTTTTTTTTTTTTTTTTTTTTTTTTTCAAGATTGGATGTTTGGATGGTAGGATGATGAGCGGGCTCAATCGCTTTGTATTTCGGCATAGTGAATGCATAATTTCTACTCTAATTCTTTTTTATTGGTATCGTGATACAAGTGAGCAGTGTGATGAAATAGTTCTTGCTTAAGTATAAAAGTGTTACCTATTCTCCTAACCTAGTATAGCCCCACCCGCAGGTATATCTGTTTGCAAAATATCCGCCGGCTATCCTACAACATTCGATATAGGTCCTCATAACCGATAACTTGGAAGGATAAAGGGGAATGTATTGGGTGTGATCTGAATAAATACACACAAAATCCCATGAATATGTTAAGGGGAAGTCTCAGAGTTACATTTGGGGGGAAAAAATTGCGGGAGAGGGTATGCATGACAATTGGAGCCCTCGGAAATGGGATTTAGATTAAGCGTGAATGATACCTGAGCTTGTTCTAAATTTATCGACATTAATTTTGGGAATTCGGTAAGAACGCCGCATAAATTAGATTAAGGTTTTTCAGTTTGATGATAGGCTAAAGCTTTGGGAGTATAGGACACGTTCATTAGATGATTTCTTGCGCATTATTCCTCAACACATGTCAAATTGGAACATATCTACTTAGGCCATTACCTAAAGAATTCCTTGCATAGAATTTCTCTACCAGTCTCGATTTATTATTTCCTTTGTAATACCTTCCGATCACATTATCTTCCCAAATATCTCGAGGCATAGAACAATTCATAGACAGGTAGGTATTTCAATGCCCTAACTTTTCGCCCATCAGTTCTTGTATCCATCCGCAACCCTGCCACCATCAACAAACCCCCGTTCAACAAGCCTTGAAATAATGCCAGCAATGAAGCCAAGGCCATAAAAAGTGAAAGCACAAAGACTTATACAGGCATGATAAGTGTAATATAAAGCAGCAAGGGTGAAGTTGATAACGTTAGCGTAGCCGAAAGCGACCATAGCTAGCGGTAAAGAGACCAAACCAGCAAAGATGAAAGCCGTACCGTAATCGATGGACAACCCAAAGAGTTTGAAGGTGAGCCAATTTGAAGTCGGCTTATGTCTAGGCCAGTCTGCTGAAGTTCCGACGCCCTGTCCACTCTCGCACTTGCGGCCATTGGCGTTCCCTCGTTCCCGCTCAACGATAATTTTGTCGGTTGGGCTAGGACTTGACACGGTTTCGTAGCCTTCGTCTAGATTACTATCGATAGATTCTACGTGACCTTTAGTTTCACAGGGCTAAGCAAGACAATGTGTCGATTGAGTTGACTTGCCTTGAGACGCAGTCTCTAGGAGCGTATCTTGTCGGCCGTAAGTAGTCGACCCGCCAGATATTGGGAACATCATAGAAGGTGAATTTTGTGGCATAAATCTCGTCACTCTAAGAGCGGGATACGGCGTTGATGGTACATTGTTGTTAAGTTCGGTATCCGACCCCGGCGACACAGTTTGCTTCCGCGGGGTAAAGCTGAACATTTTAAAGCTGACAATGCGATGGCGGCGTGGAGAAAATGGGATGAAATGGGGTTTGGATGGTGTAGCGGTACCAACCTCTGTCTTGGATGATATATGCACGCGACACAAGTTTTCGTACGCGCGGTCATAGCACTGAAACACGTGATGTTTGATTCACGGCAAACGCGCGGATAGTCTTAAAAGCAGGCAAGAATTTAATTAGCCCCCGATCCTACCGCTAGACTCCACAGACTTCAAATAATGTTATCACTAGGAACCGTATATCCATCCGTTAGAGTCGCTTAGCACTCCTCCCCTTCATGATAACCATCCTTGAAGCCTTCCAGTGCTGCTTTGATGAGCGGACCAAAGAAAACGCCCATAATTCGAGCCCCTCCATAGATATAAGAAAGGGCGGCTGTGCGGTTATATAAGAAGGGTTCGATTAGAAAGTCGTCCTTACTCATCCAACCAAGTGCATCCAACAAATAAGCATACAAAGCAAGAAAAGCTACAATCCTCCACAGCATTTTCGCGAACTCTTTGGGACTAGCCAATATTGTGAGAAGAATCAAGCCCACAAAAATTGTGGTGACACCGCAACGGACGGTAGAGATGACTCGTGGATTCGAAATGACATATGGGCCAATCCTCACGTACTCAGACCGTTTATAATTCAGTGCCGTGATGACTGGTATGTTGGAGGTGCTGGAATTTGATTTATAGGAAACAATATCCTCTGTAGGAACAGGAAATTGCACCTGGAAGACACCACCGTTGGTAAGGGAGTCCATAATTGTGGGCATAGTGTCACTAAGCCGGCCTGAGTTGTCGCGTTTCGTAGGACTAGGCACCATCCTATTTATTAATATCAGTGATTTGATAAGTGCTTGAAAGACTGTTGACGTACGCATTTCCAATATTTGCATTTTCGCTTTCGCGTACCACCTCGGTAGCTTCTGCATTATATTCTCCCTTCCCGAGATTTAACTCACTCTGCACCTTGCGCACCGCGCTCCCATTCTTCGCCGGGTTGTTCGCGCTTCGAGTGCTAGCTGTGCTTGGCGAGATATCAGTCAGCTCTATCTTCGTTGGAGTTCCAGATGGCGTAACCCTAGCCGCCTCAACTGTAGTACCCAAAGCATGAGGAACTGTTGCCTCTACTGGTACAACTGAATGGCGCGGGGATGTGCTTGGACGCTTGTCCTGTCGCTCTGGATCACTTGAGTCGACGGAAACCCGCTCTTCGGGCAAGAGGCCGACCTTTTGGAATCCAATTTTCTTGAGTTTGCTGTTTAGAGATGAGGTCGAAGGCGAGTCGGGCATGCCTTCAGACTTTCTGGATTTGAAGAAAGCGGTAACGCGTTTGGACATTGAGGGCGGAGTGGCGCCTTGAGAGGCCCAATTTTCCGGGCTGAGTCGAGCCATTGTTGGCTGTCCTTGAGTTTGCAGCGTATGAGGTAGAGGGTGGGAAGGCACTTGTGAGATGGGGGTGGACAAAGTATGCGTTTGCCTCGGATCATTTGACGATAATGATTTGCCTTCACCGCCACAGCAGTCGCGTAATGAATCTACTTGATTTCACTCACCTCGGAATTTAATTAGCGTAAATTGTAACTCTATGATGCATTAAATCATGTGAGAATATATGTATAGCACAATCCCTATTAAAGATTAACCCTGATATCATGTGATAGTAGCACAGACGGTATAAATAGCCTTGATCCTCCGTAGATATGAATAAACACAGCTTTTCTTCCTCTTTTTCCCCGATACTTTACAAATAATAGACACTCGCATCTATCGATCTAGGAAATTGGTTACAATTTGAGCTAAGCCCGACACATCTGTTGCGTAGTTAGAAGTAATTAAACAAGCAATCTCTCCAATAACAAACATGAGAATGGTGCTATAAGTGGAGTACCTTCCTACGTTCTGTCTCTATATTGGCTCAGCCTTTAGATGTGTCCTTTGTGTATACTCGTCTATAGGAGTAATATGAGTTACCCAGCCGTACGCCCCATGTCACAAAAATGATTTAATCTACCCTAAATTGTCTCCTCGATGCACTGTCAAAACTCATTCTCTGTGGTATCCTCCAAAAACATTACCGTACGTTTGATCCACCGCTCCCAGGATCGGGTTCTGCAACAAAGTTCCCTCCTCAAAAATATTCCTAACAAAGTCAAACCAGACCGAGTACCGATTAAGTGCTTCTTTGGAATCAAAGTAAAAGAGATGTAGAATGCTCGCAATAGTGATAGCAAGTACAAGAAACATAACTCCTGCCATAAAGGAACCTTCAGTTTGTTGGTCTCTACCCTGTTCTTCGAGTTCATCCACTGTCTCGGTACCTTTGCCCGCTGTCGGAATCCGACATTTAATGATAGGACGCTGGTAAATCAACTCTGGGACTGGAGAAAGGGATAACTTGATGGAGGTTTGGATAGGTTCCTGAGAATAAACATTCCTGGGCTGCGGAAGTGTTGCTTTTGGAGACGCGGCGACTGGCTCCTGGAAACGTGTCTCGATCGGCGTCATCAGTATGTTTGCCGGCACTGGATATGCAGGGATCGGCTTTTGAGAGAAAACCTCGATCGGTGCTATCAAGGTGTTGGCCGGTGGCCGACGATGAGGCTCCACAATGCCGACGGGCTCATCCCAACGCACTTCTTTATAGCTCACAGTAGAACGAGAAGACGACAGCCTTGAATTATGGTCACAAATACTCCCAGTACAATGTGGCGGGGCATCATAGGGCACAAGGGAACTGGCAGCGAGCTCAGGATCTTGCATAGCAATGCCGCCGGACTTGTTCTCTCGCTGAGCTTTGCAAGCAAGGATATCAGACGGCGACTCATCGAGATTCGGTTCGATGAAATCGAATTCCGATTCGGACATTATGTCGGATAGAGCGGTAGGTTCGTCTACTGTGATCAGAGCCTCACGCCGTGCTCTCCATTTTGCAACGTAGTCTGCGCGGGGATTTGTGGTTGGAACTATCTGACTATTAGTAGGTTTATTTACATATATATTATGATCCAACTTACTATCCCTCGCTTTCTGTCGCGTCGTTTTGATCATAAAATTGTTGCGAGTTGACGGTTTCCAAGAGGGGGAATAAATTTTTTTCGGTAAGCTCCTCGTAGACTCTGTCGAAGATTCTATGGGTGTTGCAGCATCTACCCAGATATCAGAAGAAGCTCTCAGAGATCTCCCTATCGATAAAGACCTCCGTCGGTCCACCGAGCCATCGCGAAAACCCGCTGTACCTAAGATTGAAGAATCACTTAAACGTGGGCGAAGGCAAGGACGGACAGGAAGTGATTGATCAATCCGCCGGGTTTTGTGAGAATCTCGGGGCTTTGAAGCATCCTTCTCACTGTTGAATCGATCCATAGTTGGGGGTTGGGGCCGTGCTGTTGGAAACAGTGGGCGCCTCTATTGCGAAAAGACTTTAGGCAGTCAGTAGCAGTGCCCTAAGAAACATAGAGCATAATTTGGGTTCCGGCCATTGTGCGGAGCTCGGGTCATTTCCGTTGCTCAGCATTGTTCACTGCTATCACTTTAGGAGGCACAGCTTTATAGGTTGTGCGCGAATGGAATAGAATGGATTTAAGGTATCTTTCTATATTACGTCAAAGGTGCTCATAATCCCATGATCACCCGAATCCTACCGACTTCTAAAAGAAGAAAATACCTGCAAGCAATGCAAAGGCTCCTGTCCCCATCACCCCCGGAAACGAACTCTCAGCAGCCGCATTGCCTGAATCAGAAGGTTGTGGCGCCGCAGTTCCAGAGGGACTTCCAGGCTGGCTTCCAGATGGGCGTGGAGATGGCTGCGCACTTCCATTCACGACTGCGATTCGTCCATCCAATTCGATTTCTACTGGACTTTGCGCTTCAATGTAGTCTATAAGCACTTCTTCCTGTGTTTGCAATGCAGCCAAATCAGATACCGGAAGGAAGAAATTATCACCACCTCCAGCCAAAAAGTCAAGGGTGACGAGAGTGTACTCGGTGCTGTTATCGAGCGAAGAGTTCCCGATAGTGACTGAGACAAGCTTGCTGAAGTTGGCGTTCTCAGGGTTGTATTCGACTTTGATGCCCTGGCTAATCTGGAAGAAGGAAGTTACTTCTTCGCCATTGTAGAAATTGACACCTGTCACGATTCCCTCCAATACTCCCCAAAGATACGACCCATTCACTTGGATATCAACTAGAGAGTTGCCGAATGGGAAGGAGGTTAGGACTTCGCCACGTGTGATGTTACCCTCATCGATAGTAGCGCGTATACCGCCAGCGTTGATGAGTGCGAAGTCCACGGTATCTGTAATTTCGCGACGGTAACTAAGCATAGCGTCTGCCATGAAGTCGCCAAGGAGACATTCTTGTTCTTGGCAGGTCGTCTGATCGAGTTCGACGTTCGACGCCCCCATGACCTCTTCGGAAAACTCCTTGAATGGAGCAGCCCATTCCTCAATTTGCGCCTGGAGAGCGGCATCTTGTTCCGTAGTGTTTGTGATATGAATCGGTGCCCCATGGTACGAAAGAATTTCGCCAAGCCCGTCAAAAACGACATCGATATAGCCAACATATTCGCCCCAGCGATATGCAGTCACGACGAACACTTCCTTGTCATCCTTGTTCTGAACAATGGTCGGATATTCGCCTTCCGCGTCTTCCATGTCGCCGAGGAGAGTGTGGCTGTGGCCTCCCATGATGAGGTGCAGACCACTTGTTTTTTGAGCCAGTTCGATGTCCTTCTCATAACCAATATGGGTGATTGCAACAACATTCGTAATGTTGGTAGTCTGCTTGATTTCGGCAACAGCATCGTCCACAGCCTTTACTACGTCATCAAAAGTAGTCGTATCGTCGGGGTTACTGATGTTGGGCGTGTCGTCTGTCGTGACTCCAATGACTCCAACACTCTTTTCATAATCAAGGTAGTAGGGCTTGATAATCCGCTTCATTTTCTCGTTTTCGGAGTGAACATTAGCAGCGATAATAGGGAAGGTCAGATTATCCAAGAAATCACCAAGCACCTCATCACCGCGGTCAAACTCATGGTTACCTAGGGTCATGGCCGTGAAATTCAGCTGATTGAGAGTCTCGGCAATCTTCTCGCCGCCATAGTACGTAAAGTATAAAGTCCCTTGGAACTCGTCTCCAACATTCAACCACATGCTGTTGTTGTACTTTGGGCGAGTAGTGTCGATCACGTGCTTTATTCTTGCATATCCACCGTAGCAGCCTTCCTCCGGCTCTGTGCAGTCGGTGCCAGAGGAGCTGAACTCGTCTAGATGGGCATGCACGTCATTGACGTGGAAGAAAGCTAGACAGGTGGTCAGCAATTGGCTATTCGGCAAGGTGGAGAAACCACTCACACATGTTGAAATGTCCTTGTTCATCGAGAGCACGCTTCTTCAGCTTGCTGCTGTAGAGAACATCTTCTACCTGAGCAACGGTCAGGGCCGTGAGGGCCAGCACGGAAACGCTGGCTGTTGCTGTAAAAAACTTCATGTTGGGCAAATCTATATCTAATGCCACCGAAACCCTTCAAGAAAATCTGCCTGGCGCCTACCTCGAGGCCGACAGCCTCACAGCTCCTTATATCAACGTTGGAGTGGCGGACTACTCCGATCCTTCAAGGTGAGACCGACTTGGCGGAGTAGGCGGAGGCTGGGCATGCGGCTTGGCCAAAATCTCAGTTGCCTAATTAGGACTAGCAATCCCCGGTACCTGATAACAATGGGCCAGTGAGCCTTACACGTGGAGAACACGGGGCATAGAGCGACAGACCTGGATATCGGATATTAGCTCTGGCTGGGGAGCATGGAAAACCATATGCGCCTATCAAGTTCCACCGCGATGATGACGAGCTAGGAGAGAACGAGTAACGCCTTTTTATAATCGGGTCCTATCTCACCCATGTACAATCTCCTCGGCAATGGCCACGTCGGGTCGTGTTCCGTAGCACGAGGCGCAGGGTGACATGGGAGCAAACAGTCCTGTAGGTCCGGTTCCGCCGACGAACAGGATTACTGGCCCTGTTTCAATCCTGCTCTAGAATCCGAATCGTACTATGGGCAGTTGACAGGCTCAGTTCTTCAAGAGCATCTAGGGAATGAAGCGTGATTCTACGGCAAAACTATCCGAGAATTATGTAACACTACCCACAGGCTAGTCGCTGATCTATATCATAACACGGCGTTCCAGCTAAGGGGGCATCAAACTAGAAAATTACAACAATGTATTTATTGTTTCAAAAGTTCAGCCCTCTCATAGATCGACTTCAGAATTAATTTGCGGCAAACTTCCATGATTTGACGTTAGGACAGTATACACGCCATCATATGTGCGAAAAGTCTAGTATATTTGAGCATATTCTATCATAAGCTACCAAAACTCGGCAATCCTAGCACGACCTCCCATTGGCATCTACCTTCCATCGAAGTCAGCCAAACACTAAATCTAAGCCAGATCTAGCGGGGCATAGGTCGTTTAGAATTACGGATAAGATTCATTGGAGTGCGAATCCAGTCGAAAATAGTAGTCGATTCGACAATGAGCATCATCTACGGTGGGCTATAGCAACAACGACTTTACGCAATGAAATTCCACAAACACACACATTATGGTGTTGTGTTGAAACACGCAACAATAGTGTCGCAGTGGGGATTTGAAGAGGGCAATGCCTTGAAGCGAGCAAAACAACACCACCGTAATTCAACATAGGCAAAGAGTATTTACTGGAGTTATCTATCCAAACGGTCATCCACTATGATATATCTCATTAGGTTATAACACGTAGGCAGACTTTTCTTACCACTATACCAATTTTTACTAGGCAGGGGAAACAGTGAGTTCGGACCCAGGCCGCCGAATTGTAATGTAGAATTTTATCAATACTATGTGTGGAGTGATACTAGTCCACAAACTTACATGCAGCACCCTAGTGCCAAGGAATGCAGTTCAAAAGTGTCTTCACCATATTCCACTACTAAACCAACGTAGTAACCTCAGAGGCCACATCACATTGTCATTTCGATTTCGAGAATCGCAAAAATCATTCATAGATTTCAAAATGCAATAGAATAAAGGTTAGAGACTCATTGCAAATGGTATCGATGATATGCAATCCACCGCGACGCATATTCCAGGCTTTTTTTTTACTCACAGCACGAATGCCCAATAACGGCAAAGTCCAATCGAACAGATTTCACAGCCTCCCGTCACATTGCCTTCATGCTTACATAAACTGGTATTATAGGGAGGGTAAGTGACAACCTTAATCCCATAGATACTCCGACGCTACTCTGAGGCTTTTATCCGCTAGGTGCCTAAGTCGCCCTTGATGACCTAGTTGTACTTCCCGTACAAGCCTATGTGCAGGATATTATGAGCTGATTCCAATTCGTGACCCCATAGTCACAGAATCTGAGGCCGTTCAGTTGCTAAACAGCAACCATTGCAGAGATGTAAACGATCATGGTCAAGTGAAGCCAGGCTGCTTAACTCTATATATAATCGACCAAACAGCAACTATTTAGCCGGCCATTTCCGAAACCGTCTATAACATCATAGATGCTTGTGCTCACAAAAGTTACAAGTTATTGAATTAGCACTTCGTACGGAAGGATTAGAACTTCGCATTAACTACGGAAAGAATTTTTTTAGTATCCAAATACTCAAGAGACAGAGGTTAAAATATTCATTGCTAGGGATTGCAAGGCAACGCGAATGATGGGTGTCCAGCTCAACTTTATTACAGCTATTCGTAGATTATATCATAATTTTAAACCTGTCACTCGAATCGTATGCGATAATAAATATTGGTCTTATAGTTTAAGTGATCCACAATTTCTAAAATTTGATAATACGGCTTAAAAGATACAGGGTATAGAGTTGGTGACCTAGCTGAAGTGCTTAGAGTAGAGTCAAACACCGGTTTAATGCACTTGCTGAAACCTTCCCGGCGATATTCCGCAACACCTCTTAGTTTTGGCTTGCATTAGGGGAAGAGTTCAGATTCTAAGCACTCAGGTGATGTAGGTTTCTTTGCTTTCAGCAAATATTCATTACGGCTGCTTATGAGTGCATATTAGGACTATCTATATGAGCTCGAAACAGTCGCAGCCCGATTAGGATACAGACAGTTTTCTAAGTTGTCATTGCTTGGTGTTTAGTAATAAGCAGCTATTCGAATGCTATATGCTCAAGCGACTATGATTAACTAGGTGTCAGACCTTAACGTAAGCCTAATTTTTTTTTTTTTTTTTTTAAATGGATACCAACATTAAGAATATATGGGGGGATAAAGAAGTAATTATAGATTCAGCTCTCTACTGTAAATCTGGCTGCAAGAAAGACAAATCATCAATCCAAACTGGGTTGGCTAGTCCTCCAGCAGCGCAGGTTACTCGGAACTCCAGATGGTTGCCATAGATCATAAGTCCAGTTCCAGTGATTGTATAATCCTTTATGATGTTTGACCACTCTGTCGTCGGAGTATGCGTTCCTAAAATGACTTCGTTCCGAGTAGCGCCCCAGATCACTTCCATAGTACACGAATCTGCAGTGGCCTGTTTGATCCAGAGGGAATACTCATACGTTCGCTCTGCACAAGCCCACTGAACTCCGGGGTAGATACCGAACGAACCACCGCCCTCAGTGAACACAAAGCGAAAGCCGCGGTCACCATCGTGATGCTCGTCAGTTACGACACCGGATTGCGACTTATCCCAGCCACTGATTTCATTGTACTGCCGGGCCGAAAGAGAACAAATTTCAAAGCTATCATCGCCGAGTTGGTTACTGTACATCAGACAGCCAGTCCTCGATGTGTACGTATCAACGGGTACGCAAGGCGTCGGTTGTGGCCAAAATGATGTAGTGGTTTCGAATCCAGCAAGCATAGTCTAGATTGTGGTAATAGGTGCTGCGCCAGCGGGCTCAACGTAATTGGAGGCAGCAGCGATAGCAATGTCGTCGAGCCTAGGCAGTGTTAGCAGGGACTTAGTACTCAGGAGTGATCATCTCGCGCTTACTTGATACCCCTGGGCCGTAGATAATTATCAGTTTGAGGAGCGCGGCATTCGACTCGGATGTAGAATTCCGCGTTTTTTACATCAGCCGTAGGAGTTACAGTGCCATCAAGGTATTGATAGTTCCAGTCATAATAACCAACTCTGTCGGACCAAGCCTGCTGACCGTCTAGGAAAGCAGTTATTCTACAGCCTTCAGTCCAAGAAGAGGCTCTTCGGTTATTGCGGATCCAGCTTGACACGTGGTATTCTGTGCCTGCACAAAGGCTGAGAGGATGGAGATATTTGATGTCGTAGGTCCAGGCATCAGAATTGTTTGTGTATATAGTATAGCCGTATTGTCCATCATATGCTGCAGCACCTTCGTAACGGAGATTGGCGTATGTTCCCTTGCCATCATCTATATAAGGTAAGCTGCCCCAGTCTTCCGAAGTGCTAGAGGATGAACCCGCTATTTCGAAGCCGCCGTCGATAAGGGTTGGAGAGCAGGGGAGTTGCAAAGGAGTTGAAAGTAACTCAGCGGATGTGGTAGTAATTGCTACGGCGGATGTGAGCGTGCTTTCCGAAATCGACGTTAGACAAGGAGTAGAGCTGGAGGTAGTAGTAATAATTATAGGCGTTGGTTCTGTAGTAGTACTAATAGTCGTAAGCGTTAGCTCTAGGGTAGTGCTAATAGGTGTCGGCGTTCTGCTTTGAATAGTGGACATGATGACACTTGACGAGCTTGAGCCGCTGCTATCATCAACAGCCATGGTTAGATCATCCAGATCTAATCCAGGTTCGGTCGTCTGTCTTTTAATAAAGCGCAGAAGTGTCAAAAGCTCCACTGCAGGGCATTCGACAATAATGGACAGAATTAGAGTTGTGGCACTATCCTCAAGAGTATAGTATCCAGAGATAGAAGTCCATTCAACGGGTATGGCGTTAGGGCTGGTGGCGACAGTTTGCCCGCTGATCACTATACGTGCACTGCATCTGTTTACAGGGCTAGTAGATTTGACCTATAGAGTAATAAGGTAGCGTATGCCACTATGAAGTGTGATTTGCGTGCTGGCGGTTAAAGAGGCCCCATTAGCGTCGGTAGAAGTGACTCTATTATAACCATTGCCATAATGTGCACTATCAGGGTCATTAATAATGATGTCTCGAATCAAATCCGAAGTTCTTGATATATCAAAGTTGCCTGAATATTCTAGCGGATCGCGATTGAAGGCTTCCAAGTCTGATGCTGACTGTGGTAATGTAGGGAGCAGCGTAGAAGGGATGGTGGATGGTCCGCCAGTGGTGGGGCCCGAAGTAGATGTGCTTGGCAAACTGGCAGGATGACTAGATGTGCTTGAGGAACCGGTAGAAGATCTAGAAGTACTACGGGAACCAATGCTTGGGGATACGCTGCAAAAACCGTAGCGGGGCTGGCAGCCAGTCTTACAATAAGCGTCCGTCTTGCCACAGTATCCATACTGGGAACAGCAGTTTCCATGCGAACTCCCTTGGCAGGTTTGACCACCAAAATTGTTCCCGCAACGAGAATTTCTCAAGATAGGAAGTGTGGATGCTCGAAGGTCAGCATTTCCCATTGAAGGCGAGGATTCGGGGTTAATGCCTCGGCTTGATGATGAAGACGATTCTGAGCAGGTGCCGAACCCTGATTGACATGCCGTCTTGTAATATGCGTTCGTTTTCCCACAGTAACCATACTGCGAACAACACAGTCCCGGGGCACAGACAAGTCCTTGGTTGCTATGCCCACATTTATCCGTTGAGGTGCCAGCTAGTGCCGTCAACGTGCTGGTAGCGACAGATAATGAACTGGAAGATGCGCCATTGCAGGGACCATAGCCTGACTGGCAACCCTATACAAGAGTCAAAAAAGAAAATATCCTTATCGGGATGCTTAGGGTTATACCGAGACACAATACGCATTAGATTTTCCACACCAGCCATATTGCGAGCAACATAATCCTTGGGGGCATTTCTGATTACCTGCCTGGTGATCACATTGCATTATATCGTATGCAATTGCACAAGTATCCAAGAGGGCGAGGATTGAAACAACGAATGAAGCAAAATATGCCTCATCTTGATAACGACTTAGAAGTGAATGTGTGCGACAAGTAGATTGAACAAAATCAACCTGCTGTCCTTAGGATCGGACAAGTGAATGAATTGAAGAGCTAGCACTGGCATTCAACCATCTAGGAATGAGAATGCCATATTATGATATTCCCATTCCGTTTTCTAGTGCCATCTTCGCTCCGTCGATAGGGTCAAGCTATGACAGCAGGAGCTCAATTTGCGATGGAGTCTCGTGGGATAAATTGAGGCTGCCTGGCTCCTTCCAGCTTGAGGTTCTTGGATGCGGTTAGAAAGCCTGGTGGCTAGACCTATTGGTTCACTGCGCTTACTCGATTGAGACAACTAAGACTAGCTAGCACTAAGCGAGGCGATCTGGGCCTCTCGCAGCGCCCGATGGGCTTAAGCCACATGTGAGCATCCAGCCCATTCGAGCAAGCCACAGGGACTTTGCCTCCTGACTACTTGTCTTCACATCTGGGAAACCTCTTCGCGAGGCCATCTTTGTCACGGGAATTCATAGCAGCTAATTAACTATCACTTAGCTCGTCTCCTTTAACCGACAACAACCCAAGTTCTTCACGCTAATCGTACATTAGTGTGATCTACAATAATCCAGGCGCTTGAATGTTGCCTGCCTCATCGGATTCTAAAAAATCGCGTTCTTTCCGGGCGGCTAGTACTGTTCTCGTCGTACATATCCATAATCATTGAAAGCATTTTAGCGTCGATGAGATTTTTAGCATAGTCAGAGCTGGCGCCCCTGGGACTGCCTTCCAATTTGTCTTGTCTTTCAGCACATGTCTCTAAAATCCGCTCGATCCTATTATCAAGGGATCCCAACAATACAACATAAAAGGTAGTCATAATTACGTATTGACAATGACTTCCCTAGTTGTACAGGATTTGTAGCGGTGACGGCCTAAAAGAAAAAGAAGCGGCTAGCCCCTGTTGGCCATGTTCTCGTGCCTTGTTGATCACACCACTTGGTTGGGTATAAATCCAGATCCTCGCCCGCAGCAAAGTCATTGCGACCTACTTTAAAAAGGCTACTCATACCAATCTCTCCTAAAATTTCGTGCTCCTCTCCAAATCCTTCATATGTCCGGCTTGGAAGAAGCCTCCGCAATTATAGGCGTTGTCGCTTTTGTCGTAGACATCGCGGGAAAAACATGGAACTTCTTATCCAAGATGAAAAGTGCACCAACAGAAGCATTTGATATTGCGCAGGATCTCTATCTTGTGTCTTCAATATGCGTCAAGATATCTCTCATCCTGGACGAAAAGGACGAAATGTTTCAATTCGCGTATAAAACCCTCCAGAAACTGTGCCTCGAAATTGATAATCTCAATCTCGTCGGACAAAAAGAGCTAGAAAAGATTATTAGCAAAGATACAGAGGGAGATACGCGGATCGAAAAGAACTCTAAGTCTACTAGGACTTCGGTTACTAAAAGATATATCTGGGCGTGGAACGATGAACAACGAAAATATCTGTTAGGACGCGTTGAAAGCGCCAAGTCATGTTTCCTAATGCTCCTAAAACAAAATGAATTCAAGTACTTTAAAGAGTGAGTCCCCTATTCAGATAAAGCATCGTTCGAGACTGGCTTACAGGTTTGGCTTTACAAAGGCTTTCCGATGAACTAAAAAGCATTCACAAGAAACTTGATGCGCAAGCGCAAAAAGACCAAGTCCAGCATGACAATCTTATTAAGTGCTGGGCAGCAGTAGACTCTCAGCTTTCCGATATACTTGCTGCTATCGTTCATTTATCCAATATTATCAAAGAAACCCCGACTAGACCAGCAGAAACTAGTGAATCTCTGACACATGCACCTCCTCCAATTTCCAAGGCATACCCTGTACCCTCGGACGTAATCGAGCTTGACCTGGATCAGGCATTCGAAGGACTTGTCAAGGGGATAGAGCAGCAGACAAAGGCTTTAACGGGGATTAGCTGGGACACGTTGCAGGAAACCTACACTCCTCCATCTCCGGCAAGGAAGCACCTGAGGCCGGGCCTGGAATCACTTTCAGATGATTTAATTTCTCAAATCAGTAAGGAGGATGGCGACGAGCCTGTACGTGGCCATCGGTACTCTCAAATACCCTGGCATATAGCTCCGTCAAATCCTCTCTTAGCTCCTTGGAAAGGCCCCGCGAGTCTCGGTTTATCTCGTTTCCACATCTCGGAGTCCCTACTTCCAACGAATATTAGGACCGACCGACTACATGAACTTCTTGGGAAGCCGACGAAGTTCTGGCCGAGCTCCTATCCCTACGGTCAGTGGATGAACAACGGATTAAATGGCGTCTCCGCTCTTCACGGATTGAGTGAAGATGAAATAATTCGTCGGATCAAGTAGCATAATTTATTGATAAGGGTCAATTGGAAAACTGTAAATTTAGGTAAGAGGGTCTATTTTGAGCTGGACTGGGGATCTATCGCTTGTGTTTCACGGAAAATCTTCTCTCGTTGAGATACTTCTACGGCCCTATTTTCTAGTAGAAGATTCTATTAAATATTCATTATGTATCTTGCTTTATCATGTTTGACCGGTTCAGTCTCTTATCCAATTGTCACGACATGAGAGCATTACTATCCACGACAAAATGAAGACATGGGAGTGATATAGATTCATCTTGCTAATATGGCTAGAGTATCTTAAATCTAAATTATCAATACAGTGATAGTTTCGAAAGGGTCGACTATTAGATTACCCTTTACATCCGTCATATCTGTTCCACCGCAACACCAATGGTTATGAGTCCATTCGAAGAAACTACTCATACTTACTCGGAAGTTCTATTTTTAGAGGACTTGAAAATCAGCGAAACATTATGTTCGCCTTTCAAATGTTCACATTACCGAAATATATCTACAATTCGCAACCAATTTTAGTAGAATGCGCGAGATAAAGGGAGTCTAGCCACATTTTAGTTGACTAAGTCGATATAAAAAAATATTCCGCCGATATGGTAGGCTCATAGTATATGAAGATAACTTTTATTTCAGTCTATTACCCGTTCATGCAGAGAATATACGCGTCTAGGCTGATAGGGTACTTCAGCTTTGCAATCAACCATAAGGTCCATATAAAATGGAAATGAGAGCGATTGGACGAAGGCACAGAACTAGAATTATGGTTACTGATTTCCAGCCGTATTAATCTGATAGACTGGAGGTTTACAACTTCGCTAGTTTTTAGCCTACGTATATGAAGGACTTCGAATCTTAGATAAAAGAGTGTAATATGCAGTGATTATGTGAAACAGCATCCTGCGAACCAGAAATGACGGAAAATGTCACAAAGTATTCTTAGCCGGATTGCAGACCAGAAATTAAATAATACCGTTTAAGATTCTCCAGTAACTCTTTAAACAGAAGCTTACGAGCTCTTTGTCACGAGTTTTAGATGAAAGATTAACTCAAGACCATCATATCGGCATCTTTATCATTTTAGTCAAGTTTCTTGTTTTACATAGACACAAGGTTTATTTAAGGCCATGAGTCGGATAATCATTTTTAATAGCATATACTACCAACGGACAAGTACTCGCATATAGGATTGAGCAATTACAGGAATTATTATGAGTATAATGCATTACTTTTTACACTACGCTTAGAGAGCAACCCTCAGTTTCGAAGCGCAAGAATTGATTTAAGCAGGAACATGAGCCTGTTGGCCAACTCATTTTAGACGCAAAATATGCTTCCATTCTCTGACAATTCTTAGAAGAAGCAGTCCATCATTATCTTCTGTCCACAGTTTTAGAAAGAGGGACATGATTCTCCTCGCTAACACTTTTAGAAAAGATAGCTCTGGACGCATCAATATGCGTGTAGAGTATTTTTAGGAAGTTTCCCGTGGAATTTGAGTCAGAGATATTTTGGAATGTAAGGAAATGGAGGATTTTGTAGAGAGGGGAAGGGTCAGAGTGACAGCTGCTTATATAGGTTCTAGAAGAGGGACTGGAGGGTGAGTACATGAGACCCTTAGCGAGATTGTGGTAGTGTGGACAACGCGACCAGGTGAGAGGTGTGTGTGGATTGAATGGCTCTTAGATTTGAATATATATATTGCTACTCTCATTTAGTTGCAGTGATGGTCGCTGTTAGATTCATTGAATCACCGGTTAGTCCCTCAACGCCAATAAAGCACTATGAAGCGGGCAAATCTAGCTTGGATCGTAGATAGAATATGAACCACATCATACTAAAAGAAAACATAGTATGAAAAGTTTAGAAGTGCAATGGGTAGGGTATAAAATCTTGAATTGGGTATAATTCTTGAACTCGCATAGAAGACATATATTAAGCCATGCACCACCTTAATCAAACACCAGTTTCGTTCCTTGAGGCTTCATGTCAATCTTTTTCTCCTTAGCCGCCTTTGCTGCCACCCAGCTTGGATGCAATGTGCCCACATCATCCCTCTTCATCCTTCTTGTTCCCAAAGGTGTTGCATTTTCACCACTCCGCTCACGGCCCCGTCCTATGGGCTTCCCACCATGTCCTTTTCTACTAGTGTCCACGGCGCCTTTTTTCGGATCCCATCCCTTATCCCTTTCCTGGTTTTGCACATGCTTGGCTTTGTCCCCGAACTTCTGCTCCCATATTTTCTGTCTCGCTCGCTGGCCTCGCCGATTCTTCTTCGGCTTGATGTCTATGTCAAGATCTGAAGCCTCGGATTCTGGGTCAGAATAATAGGCCGCCATACTGAGAGAGGGGAGGAATGTGGATTTGGAAGTTTTCTCGGCGTGCTTGGATTTGGCTTTAGCTTTGGATGGTAGTATGAGGACGTTGTCGTCATCGTCATCTTCCTCCCCTTCCTCCCTTTCTTCTTCTTCATCTTCATCTTCATCTTTAGAAGTCAAAGAGCCTGTATGTTTGGATACCTCAGAGTCTTCCATATCGACCTCACTATCGATTTCGATGAAGCCCGGGCGGCGGCGAGGCTCGGATGCTTCTGTCTCCTCCGCTGTCTCCTCCGCTGTCTCCTCCGATTTGTCTCTGTCGCTATCTGATATACTAGGTGGGCGACGTCCTTCCGAAAGGGAATCATCTTCGTTTTCCTCCGCAGAGCTCGGCGCCGCAATCCGCGCATCGAAGGCCGCAAACACATCCTCGTTAAACTCACTCTCAACTTTATTATCCTCATCCTCGCTCGCATTTTCCATCCTCTCTTTTATTATCGCCTTCTCATTTCCCTTGAATTTTTTATTCTTTCGCGCTGCCTCTCCAGACCCTACAATTCTTTTCAAATCGTCCACAACCTCATCCACACACTCCTTCACACCCCTCCCTTTAAACAACCTCGCCTGCACATTCAGCACCTCCGGCCTAACTTTCTCCTTCTCCACCACTTTCCATTGTTTTGGCACGCCTTCAGTCTCCCTCAAGCTTTTCACCTTCCCAATCGTCTTCCTCAAATGTTGTTCCGCGACATTCGCAAAATCCAAGCCCTTCAGCACAACGTACTCAGCTTCCAGCCGTGCGAGTGCCTTCGCATCGTTGTTCGCTTGTGCGGTTTTCCGCCGGCGACTGTGCTTTTGGCGCTCAAAGCCTGCGACGAGGCGAAGGGCGGACGTGAGTGCTTTCTTGCCGGTTTCCAGGCGCGCAGTGCAGAGCTTCCTTTGGCGACCCAGAAAGCGATTGGAGGGACATTCGTTATCGGAAGTCGTATCGGCGAGATCAAAGCGCTTGCGTTTGGGCATTGTGGGCGGGATCGAAGAGCTGTTGGCTTGAATAGTGTTGGCGGGGATCGAAATTTTGGAATCGCGAATTGGAATGAGCGATTGGCGGCTCGGGTAAAACTACCAGCTTTCGCAGAGATCACGTGATTTTCGCAAATCCGTCCGACTCTGATAAATCTGGGGAAATCTTGCCGATAAAGGAGACCCAGATCCGAGATCGAAATGTATCAACTTGATTTGCGGAAGAATAATTTCACCGCATGCACCAAAACCTTATAGCAACCACATCAAACATCAAAACTTCCAATCACCAGAATGCCAATATCCGTAGTTTAGAACAACAAGAACGAATTATTTAATATTATTAAAATGAGTGTACGTTGCTACTTGATAGGAATCACCTTTGCCACGCGATGCTTCATGTCTGAGCCTAGAGAGCAATGGTGGTCATGCGAATTTGCTATCATTACTTCGAATCATTTACACAAGCTCCTTATTCTGAGTCGCGACCACCTTCTCGCTGCCAACTTCCTGGCTATCTTCATGATGTAGTGTCTTTTCGACTTTCATCCTCGCTTCCTCAGCATACGCCTTATCTTCAAACAAGAAGGCCAATTCTTCGAGCGTGCGGCCGTAAGTTTCGGGGAACATGAAGTACTACGTGCGAATTAGCTGCCTAAATTTCAGGTATATTTGGTAGAGCTATAAGATGCGTACCACAAAGACGTTCTCGAAAGCGAGCCAGCAGCAGTAGGTGACGAGCCACTTCCACTTGATATTCTCCAGGCCGATGGGGTTCACAAAGGTGGTGAAGAAACCGGCGCCACGACCGAAGAATTGGAAGATTGTGATGCCTCTTGCGCGCTGGGCGAAGGGGAAAAGCTCGACAAGGTAAGCTATTGAGCGTTAGTAAGAAGTTTTCCATATTTCTAAAATGTAGGATAACCGAAGGACTTACTATAAGTAAGAGCGTTATATCCGATGTTGTAGCAAGGTGAGTACAAGAAGATGAAAAAGATGGTGACCTTGGCGGCGGCCGCGCCCTTCGTTGACATAAATCGCTCCATAGATACGGTCCAACCAATGTAACAGCAAAGCAATGCAACAGTGCAGGTCAGATACATGACACGGCGAGGGAAGCGGCGAACGAAAAGAGAAATAGTGACAGCATTAACGAGAGACCAGCTGTTGAGGCCGACATTGAGCTTGCCTTTGAAATTGGGATCCGTGTAGCCGATGAGCTTGAGCAAGTCATTTAGATAGTACCTATAGTAGCATTAAATGAGGGTATCTACTGTTGGGATGCGGAAGTAGGTACATACGAGATCAAAGTGTTGCCCGACCACTGGGTAAACAGACCGAGGAACGAGCCGATGATAACACGCTTTCGCATTCCGGGAGTACCAACCATCTCCCACCAAGATCGCTTCGAATGCTCTAGTTCGATCTTGATCGTAGATTCAATCTGAGCCATCTCAGCTCTGACGAATTCCGATTCCGAGTCACCTTCCGCGTGGTACTTGACTAGAACGCGGAAGGCCTCTTCCGATTGGTCCCTAGAAATTAAGAAACGTGGAGACTCAGGAATCATACTAATGAATGTCAGGGCAATAAGACAATTCTCGCGTCACGTAGATCTTACAAGACAAAGATAATCTGGAAAAATGACGGACAGGCTTGGAGCAGGGAAGGAATCCTCCAAGCCCAGTCGTTCTTGACAGACTGCGTGCCGAATGAAATGCCAGCGGCAATAAGAGCACCGACAAAGTAGAGCGCATTGAAGAGCGAGGTCATGATAGGACGTTCCTTGGGGTACGCAAGTTCGCCCATCAACGAGGATCCGGCGATGATACAGAAAGGAATGCCAAAGCCAAGGAACCACCGTGCCATGATATACATCGGAGCTAGCACGGATTAGATTTTATTCACGTAAAAAGATATACTCGAGCTTACCGCCATTAGAAAAAGCCTGCAGGAAAGCACCAAAAACCATTACCCATGAGCCGAAGAAGATGGCAACTCGACGTCCGAAGCGATCATTCACAAAAGGCACAAAGGGAAGAGCACATATGGCACCAAGATTATAGGCGGCAGAGATTATGCCGAGTAAAGACCCGGAAGGATTGTTGAAGTCTGTTACTGTTAGCAAGAGCGACAAAGGTTCGTTTTGCACATGAACATACAGCTCTGCCAGTTTGGAGCGATCTGGACTGTATTTATCATCTGAGAGTCAAATCCAGACGTCATCTCAATGCCGATACATGTGGGCAGCAAGAGGCAGTAGAGAACTCTGAGATTCTTCTTTCTGTACCAGGACACCTTATCCTGCTGCACTAAGCGCGTTAGCACGGGGTCGGCCGCGCTACCAGAGTGCCCTGTGCCGACGACCATGTTGCTCGTTCCTCAATGGCACAATGCAAGAAGGGATAGAAGATCCAAGCAAAAAAAAGAATAGAGCAGGGTCCCAGCAAGGAGAGAGATTCCAGGCGTCTGGGGATTCCCTCCACTTTAATATGTCCCAGGAAACGGGTGACACCCTGCTCGGCGGGAAATCCAGCTAATCTATTCTACCCCGGCGTGACCGTAAATTTGGATGGATTATTAGCGATTGCCTCCAGCTATATGGAAGTGACTGCGACCCCGCGTGCTCAACCCGGACAGTAATATACCGATATGGAGCTCGCAGCCAAGGGTGCAAAGACGGGTATTGATGCGTGCCCATCGCTGCATGCAGTGTGGGTCCGCCACGAGACTGGATCCATGTGGCATAAAGAAAGCCTGACAGAGTCTGTTCTCGTCGATCCTGCTGGCAATGTGACTTTCCAACGGTTTTGCGGCGAAGATGGTTGGTGTTGGGTGGATGGAGAAGCTCGTGTCCAGGTTTGCAATTACCGGCTTCGAGGGCCGACGACCGACACAACACCCAAAAGGAGAATGGAAAGCCCCTCGCCAAGCAAAATAAATGATCTGCGTATGCTGTGCCATGCGCTTGCGCGATCCTTATAGGCCCCTCCCATGGTCGTCAAGATCCTTCAAGAGAAGCCAAACGCTAGACACAAGTCCTGTTCAAGCGAAACGAGCTGGTCGCCACGGGTAAATTGCGATGAGGCGGGCAGCTCGAAGATGTAAATCCTAGTCCGTCCATCCGAACAAGGTCACACCAAGAAGCGGCTCAGAAATTTGACATAATAAAAACACTTCCAATTTTCTACCAAGAAAAGCAACTCTTTCGTTGGTGAACGTTTTGCCTTCAAGTTGAACAGAATGATTACGGCAAAGTCGTCTTTGCAAGAGACGGCAAATATCGCAAGATGCGGGGTATTGACCGTAAGACTGACCAACGGCTTTCTTACTCCTTTGGATATACCCTGGGACTTTCGCTTATTCGGGCTCGCTATACAAGAATGGTCAATATGTGGAGACTCAAAATCAAAATACCGCGCGAAAGAATACTGTAGGCCTCGTAAAACATGAAGAAGTTTTAGCAGAATACATTACAACTAGAAAGCACCATGGCTCTGCGCACTGTCCGGATGGGGTTTCCGATTAAGCGTCTTGGAGGGGGTAGCTTCAATGGTACGGAGAGAAAGTTCCGTGGAGGCCAAGTTTGCCGAGTAGAATTACGAGAAGGCGGCGTTACCAAATGCTTGAATGGATGTTGTTGTATGTTATTGATTTCCCATAGTAAATGGCCTCACTGGCGCTTAGAATACCTTGTCTGTAACTGCATTGGCATTCTCGGCGCCTGGACAATGACCCCTTTTCAACTACCGGCCAACGGAAAGGCTTCTAGGACGTCTCTAGTACAGAAATTAAGAAATTCTTCAAGGGAAAACACAGATGTTGGCAAATGATTTCCAAATTTTCTGCCGTGAATCGGATGAGAGTTACTCCAGGTGTACGTAGGCGGCTGCATGGTTGGGAAAATGACCATAGTGGAGACTTAACAAAGTATCTCATTAGAGTATCCAATATGTTGTCTTCATTCATTAGCTACGCTACTCAATACTCGCTAAGTGATGATCCATCAGCGATGGAGAATTGAACTCCTATACTACTTCATTTAGCTCATCTCGATATTATCAAAATTTACTCCGGACTTACTATGCATCCCTTTGAATAGTTCGTGAAGTAGGAAAGCATTTAAACAGCTTCGATGCCCCTCAACCTAGGAGACGGGGATAAAGGTCGAGAGAGATCCCAAACACGATAACAAAAACAAGGGGAGCGATCTCAAAATGCTCGACAAAGAATTCAAAAAGCGCAGTCTTAAAAGCCGCCTATTCGGCCTTACAACCCCTCCTCCCATCGACGTCCATAACCAACCCTGGTAGAACGATCCTGCCTACGCGTGGAAGGACGACTCTAAAGTCGGCGGAGCCTATCTTGCCATAGGAGACTCCCAGAAAGGTATTCTACCAGAAGGTCCGACGCCCCAAGGCGAGGCAGAAGCAGGTGCGCAGGTGAATAATCCGTTCGTGGGTGGTGCACAGCAAATTGCTTGACTGAGTCTTGCGAATTCGGGGTAAATGTAGGGTGGTGGGTTTTAGAATGCGAGTGCGGTTTCAGGGCAAATTAATTTCTCTAATATGGGGAGCACCAGGAGTAGGGGAGGGGACCATATGAATAGAAATGGACGAGGTACAACGGGTCTAGGTATGACTATGCTTTCACATTCCGGAGTTAGAAGATGTGAGGGAATGGGGCATCAAATGGTTGATTGTCTATTTTCTTGTGTCTGTCTTCTTCGTTCCCTGCTCCCGCAGGCCGCTCTCTCTAGTATCTACAGGTCGTGACTGCCACACAAGCCATAATCACATAATATAATCATAGCTCATTCACCATTAACCGTCACAGAAGATAACTCCATCCCGGGGAATCTAATGTCGCAATATAGCACGGTAGTCAAATGCTAGTAGGCAGGCATATTCGTGGCTAGAAGGGTCCAGCAGTGTATCCAATAGGCTTAGTGGGGTCTACGAGCAGAGCAAGAACAACTGACTGGGCTAGCAGGAGAGGAGAAATGCGCTCTAGGATAGAACGATATCGCTCTGAGACAGGAATACAGAGCATATCCATTAGGCGGCAAGGCCCACAAGATGCTCTTAACGGCATTGTTCAACAAGAGGGTGGAGGCCCATAGAGAGGCCCATGACATCCGACTATGAATCCTTCACAAAGGCTCAGAGTCATTGTCTAGCACAAGGATCGCCAAATTCCTACGACCACACAGATTCGGAGGGATGGATTTGGCCCTGTGTCCGATCGTGGTCTTGACAGTTTTGGAGGGCGTGAGAGCGATGAGATACCCACGAGTATGTATGCGAGTCCTTTATCGGAGACTGCGCGTCCTGGAGACAGATCGAGGGCTAGCGTTTAATCCAATGGCAGGCAGCCTCCGCAAACTACGGTGCTCAATAATCGGACTGGAAGGAGCCGAACTAATCACTCAGATTAAGATTCTAGGCATTCCCAACCGGCATACTTAGGTCCAACATGTAAGGTTATATGTATCGCATGAACCCTATTATGGTTTAGCCTGAAATCATGTGATACCTTAATAGGATCGTGCGATACATATAACCTTACACAACATTAAGAGGGATGGGCCATCCAGGAACTATGATGACGTAGCATGAGTCGCGGTTGCCTGCAAAATAGGAGGCTGGGTCCTTGGAAATGTGTATGTAGCTTTACATACTTCGATATGCGATCAGCAGTCAGTGCCATTAGATCGATTCTCAACTCTGTCGTTTATTAGTGCTCTTTGATGCCGATTAACCCATCTTTGTATATATTCCTAATAACTCAGCCTTGGAATGGAAGTCGCTATATATATATATTGATTTTTTTCAATGCCTTGTGGAGACTGGTACCAAGTGGTAAGTGAAAAGACTCGATACTAAGGGTTATAGCATAAATGCTGTGGTGAAAGGCGAATCTGGTCTTAGGGAGGGAGATGAGGAGCTGAACTGCTTGATTGAAGATGGCCAGCGGGCCATATTTATGTACATGAAAAAGGGGCATATCAGCTGATATCCAGCGTTATATCCAGCGTGATATCGACCGTGATATCGTACGTCGATATCTGATACAGCTCGGCAGACTAGCCAAAAATCCCCATGACAAATGCAGGCAAAAGAAGCGTTGCTATATTCATATTATTATTATAGAGATTATATCATCTGAACTCATCCTAGATATTTCAAGGGTTTGAGAATCGATCGAAAAATGACATCATGAGAGCGCTCGCCTGTATTGGGGCTGGCCCTTGGGGAACTGGGATTTGGGTCAAGTTCGGTTCTGTATCAGCCCAACAGTGTCCTAGAGCGGCTCAGTATCTTAATAAATTGTAAACAAAACTGTGCTTACCCATATCATCGACTTTGTAGTGCTGAAGAAGACCTTTGACTTCATTGCATTTCCATGACAGATGATGTACTTTATTGTCAGCCGTGTCGTCCTCGGCTTTCGTAGTACAGCCGTTCCTCTGAGCCCAAGCCTCCAGCCTGCACGATGTATTAGATAGATATCTGGTTAGTTACTAAAGGGCTATTTACCATGAAGGTATTGATGGCAAAAGCCCACCCTCTCCTTCGCCACCCTCGTAGAAAACAGTGTTGTCAGCACCGCCGTGGACCTCGAGGAACGGCAGCGGAGTCCGAGCTGGAGAGCAACCATTGAGATCAGTGTAGAACGCCCCTGATCCAGAAGCAAAAGCAGCAAATTGACCCCCGACCTTACTGCAAGCAAGGGTGCTGACAAATCCACCCCCATTTGATATACTGCAAAACGTCAATGATGCGTGATACGCAAGGAGCACGTTCGTGGAGACTAAGACGCACCCAGTAGCATATATACGCTTCTCATCCACACAGACCTTGGATTTAAGGTCGGCAATGATATCCGATACGAATTGGAGATCTTCATCAACAGTCGAGCCCGTGTGATAGCTTGGACCAGCCCAAGACCCGTCGATACCATTCGGATAGACCATGATTTTCTGCTTATATTAGTCATGGCTGCATAAATCCTCCTTGAAGTTAAAGCTTACCTGACCACTGAATCGCGACTCGGAAAGTTTTGTATCAAGCTCAAATAGCACGCCTGTAGTACTCGATCCATGGAAGCCTAGAACAAGCGGATACTGCTCGTTCTTGTCGTACGTCGATGGGAGATGATACGAGTAACTGCGATCCTTGCCACTGCTCTTTAGCCCAAACCGGTACTGGGTGATGCCGGGAAAGAATTGTGTCTTTCCGCACCCGGAGCTGGCTCGAGATGTGAATTCTCCATGAGCAAAGCCCGCCGCAAATTGACAGATGCTAGTGAAGAACAACAAGACTACATGCAGCGCCATCCTTAACGTCGACGCAACTCACGTCCGCGCGACGAAACCTGTGGATGCAAACAATGCCGAACCAGAAGTAGGACAGAAGACAGAGGCGCGGAAAAGTCAAGTTCGCAACCTCCAGGTGTGCAAGGCGTGACCTTCCAAAGTAGGAAGCTACCATCCAGGCAGGTCGTGACCGCCGCGCATGATAGGCTGCCCACAGGCTTCATACAAATTTCGGTTGCCCCCGTCACGCCCATCTCATTTGATCCCATCCCGTCACGATTCATCCTCTCCTTCAAATCTTGGTCAACCGACTGCGCCGACTAATAGACACGTATTCACCAGGCCGAGTCAATGTGAAGCCTGTTCTGCAGTACCTGACCTATCCTGTCTCCGATTGGTTGCCAGGTTTGACGGACTCGTCCGAATCCGGAAGGTGCTGCTTGTCTTCGATGCCATTCACTCCTAGCATTTCTATGGCTCGTCGATCAGGTGCGACAAAGCTTATAAAGCATCTCGAGCCGCGTTCACGGCGGATTTCGTGATGGATTATTGCGGGGTAGAGCTGTGGAGGCACGGTAGCCCCACGGTGTAGGTACGTGCTTCCTCGGCAGCGATGGGTCTGGATTGCTGGGCACACGGTCGCTACCACTAAACACCAACACCATCACCAGCAAGCTGCCACTAGAAGAGTCCGCCTATTAACGCTACCCACCGGAATTGGCTGATATCCACTAGCATAATTTGAACAGGCTTCTAGACGTAATGCTTAGCTTCACCTCCAACAGCCGTCCCAACAATCCTAACCAAGCACCGTCCCCCACTCCTTCCTGCGGAACTTGTTCTCAGCTGGACTAATTTCGGTCGACATGTCATCATCTCCGACCATTAACTATACCTCACTTCTTGTGCTTACGCTCTGCCCTTCATTTGTTCATACTAGTCGCTGGCCACAGAAAATTATACGGTTTGAGGCCTGACTTTGCCAGTCCGTAATGGCTTTAGACCCAGACTGCATGGATTCTTAGAACAACCACGGGCATTTACAGTCGGAAGACGCGTATAATTAAAAGGCGTGGCAATGACCAATGCAGAACATCACTCGGAAAAGAGAGAGCCTCCGAAAGATAGTAGCATTATTTGCGTGGACTAATGCACAGAAACCGGATGTTCTATCGTCGACTCTCTTCCAAAACGATATGCCCAGGACTTGGCGGCAATTCTCCAGTCTCCCAGACCTTTTTCTCCGTCCCTAGCTGGAACAGAATGGAACCACCTTCGTCCATGATGTCCAAGTCTCCGTGCTCAAACCAGTTCTTGTTCCATGGTTGACCATTAATGCTTACGCCCTGGACGTAGTACCCTTGTCGTCCATCGCCATCATCCAGCCCCTCTGCTTGGATACGCAGCGTTCGATTATGATTGACCGTGATATTAATGTCGTCGAACCATGGACTTTCCAGCAAATAAACCGGTGTTGTGACGATCGGGTACATTCCCAGCATCTGCCAGACTAGCCAACAGTTCAGTGCTCCGGCATCCGAGTTGCCAGGAATTCCGTTCGAACTGTTAAAGTAGAAGTCCGTAGCAAGTTGGCGGGAACGCTCTACTGATTTGTACTGCTTATTGAGGTAGTTGTACAAATATGGTGTTCCGAAGTCAGGCTCATTGGCTACGTTGTTGATGGTTGTAATACCTAGACCATTCACGCCGAGATCAACGCCAGATGTATTTGGTTTGAATACATAGTCGAGACGCTCCTCAAAGTGCTGGGGTCCACCCATCAGCTGGATAACTGTCTCTACATCGTGGGGAATCACAAAGGAGTATTCTAATGCCTCGTCAGCGCGGATACTTCAATTAGCAGAATTCGGTGTCAACACTTACCAAATGCCGTTCCCTCATAGCTCTCATCGCTCCAGTTGCACTCCCCACAATTCGTAATGTCGTACGTCTTATGAAACGTCCCATTCGCATAGCGTGGCATTATGAATCCCGTGAAGTTCCGACTAATCGCTTCGGAGTCCCAGCTCAACTGCCACCCAGCCGATCTTCGTAGGTATAGCTCCCGATCTCCTGGTTCCTCACCCGCAGCGATTTGACTAACAGCGAAGTCATTCAATGAATACTCTACTGTTTTGGATACTGCTCGCGTGTTACGGTCCGCGGAGACATAACCCAATGGAATCCAGTCATCTAGCGCAGATCGACCCTCTTTTAAAGAACCTTGCGGATCTACTGGATTCTGATCAAAATACGGCAATACCTCAGCGTCCTTTTTTACGGCAGCGTAGCCCTCTGTCCAGTTGATCTTTCCTCGCAGGCCCTTCACATATGCGTCCGCCAGCACATTGTCAGCATTTGAACCTCCTTGAACAAGACCGTTGTAATTGCCGCTACGTCCATCAGGCAAATATCCCTCATGTTTGAACATATCAATGAGCGACCGTATCATACTCTCATAGTATGACGGTTGAATAAGGTGCCATAGGCTAACCTGATTTCGGAAGAGATCCCACATAGTGTAAAAATCATCCCAGTACTCGTCTGATTCCCATAGAGGATTCTCACCAACGCGTTCGCTCGGGATCAGGTGCATGAAGTAGAGCGATGAATACAGCAAAGCTAGCCTCGTCTGATTGGCCGCTGGAGAAGTATCCACCTTAATCTTAGAGAAGACATCTCGGTTCCATTCATCTCGGGCTGCTTGGGCAGTCTGCTCAATATTCCAGGAAAACAACTCCTCGTTTTTATATGCGCATGCTTTGTCGACAGACATGAACGAAACTCCTACCCTTGATTTTATTTCATTCGACCTATCCGTCTCGTTCCAAGAGAATATTGCGCCTACTCGATCGCTCATAGGTCCGGATCTTGCACTAGTTCCTTGGAAAGTTGGCTGGGGCGTGGTCGCGTTATTAAAGCTTCGAAAATGTCTTCCGACTGGGAACGTATTCTTCCCACTGAACGCCCTAGCGCTATTAGGGATCGAGTCGAATTCCCCACAAACATATACGGTAACAGGAGGACCTAGATTCCATCCGTTTGCGATGCTCGTGTATCCCGTGTAGGTCCTGCTATTCGACTCTATTTCGATCTCTCCACCAGCATAAAACTGAGAGTCCCAGGATCGACTTGGGTGTGGAAGATAGTGAGAGAAATCCACGAGAACATACTTTTCCGAGGATGGGAATGTATAGCGCATAAGCCCTGCATGGCGAGTCGCCGAGAGCTCTACTGTAATGTCTGATTCGAAACGGGTGTGGAAATATCCCACGCTTGCGACATCTTCGCCAACCTGCTTCCTTGTCAGTCGACTGTCTTTGCCCCATGTCTCTACAGCAACTACCCACTCTCGTCTGCCAATACGTTAGGTTGTCTAATAGGTTGACAGGTGCCTCGATCGTGGTTAGGGGCAATTGCGCGGGGTACCCATATTTCGGTCCGCCTCCTGTGCCAGACTGATGGAGCATGCTGATGCCGGTGACCTTTCCCTGAGGTGTCCACCCGCCGTTCAATGCGCTTTGATTCACAGGCTCTTCATAGGTGTCCAAGCCGAGCTTTACCATGCCGAATGGCACGGCGCCGCCAACAAAGACATCCCCACCGCCGAAGGCATATCCAGCGATCGCGCCTTCAGAACCGATAAAGGGATTCACGAATTGCGAGTAGTCGACCTGAGCAACTGCGCATCGCGAAACAGCCACGCACAGCGCAATGCCACGGCGAATTCTAATAAACATAATGACGCACGGGAGGAAAACATCATCGTCGTTCGACTATGGGCGGGAGCCATTCTCTTGTTAACTTATCCTCGGGTATAAACGCCCCGCTATCTGCACATTTTGTTCACCCGGGTTGGTCTGAGGTTACATCGAGTCGAAAGATTTCTTGACTTGTTGCTGACAGATGACGTTGCTCGTACCCCTCCTTCTTGAAATGGTACCTGCCAAGCCGAACAGCCTTGTCTTAATCAAGCGGGGAAAAGCGTAATCTGTGTCCTGGGACTCCCTCTTTGAGTTTAGTGCAGTCCCTGCGCTTATCTATATCGGGCATCGCTCCTCGTCCCATCAATCGGCCGCTTTTGACCCTCACCAGGCTTCCACCTCATCTCTTTCCCTTAATCCTCCTACCCGACCCCGGCGCCTCTGCTGCAAAGCAGCCCACGCCTATTCTACCCCTCGCCTGCCTGCTCCCCCATCTTATCTCCGGCCGCTAATCAAGATCTCGCTCTCCAACTAGTCAACATGCTGTGCGGCCCTCCTAGTTTCTGCCTTATTTTTCTTCCTACTGCAGCAGGCTGTGATACTATTGGTGCGACATCTATGTTGACATGACTATCCTGCTAGCTTTAGTCAGGTTTAATTTAGACAGCTTTTAAATCTCATTTCCAGAGTATCCTCCTGCTTCAGGTTCATTTCTAGTGCACTTTCCTAGGGTCCTTCGCATTTGCTTTCGCTATCTACAATCCTACCTTTACATCTCTCTAGCTTTCTTATTACGATCTTCTAGTGATGATAACCCAATCTAGCTATGATGCTAATCTCCTATCCTTCTTGTTCAACGTATGGTACGCGGTGATTACCACAAGAGAAAGAAGCACAAGGGAATGCATTAGTAGCAAGGAAAGACGCGAGGCACATTATGAAATTAGGAAAAACGTTGGAAGTAGATATAAGAGTTGTGAGCGTGATGGAACACTATTGTGATGAAGTTTTGGGACACGAGAAGGGTGGCGAGTAGGTAGATTCGAGTTCCATATATGGAATCTTAAGAGCTCGGACTGGATTAGGGTGTGAGGACTAAAACTGGTGAGTAGAGATTATCAGTCATTGGAGATGGTGCTTGGGCGTAGCATTGGTAATATTTCCCGTTTCTGATGTCCCGTGGATACAAGGCCTTGACATATATACTCGCAACGATCAAATGGCTAAATCTCATATAAATGTTTCATCTGAGGAATATTGTTCTTGCGTGAGCAGCTTTCAGTTTGAATAAAACGAAGACAGTGACAGCAGCAAGGGAACACTGCAATACTCTGTACGTGGTAAATCTGTTGACAAGACTAAGACATAGACTACTCAAGAACGACTTCGATCAAGCCTTCGTTACCTTGGCCTTTGTTGTATATCCCCGTGATATTTAAACCGCAGCTCTCGATAAGCTTCCACCATTCCAATTCCGTACGCTCCTGAGCAGATGCAAGGGCCATCATAAAGAGATCGAGTGATACATGCTGCCAGGCAGCATGCTCGTCCGCGATCACCTATGGTTCGAAAGTTAGCGTGTGACTAGGTCGTTTAATTTGTTATCTTGCGAGATCGACGATCAACGAAGCTTGGTCCCAGAGTTGAAATGGAGAAAGATGCTCTTGGCTCACGTACGCAGTCATTTATGAGAATCTTCGAATAACCCGGCTCCATAGCATCCTTTAGATGTCCAATTATTGTCCGGCATTGCTCATCCGCCCAGTCGTGCAACACCGAACGCATGAAGTAGGCGCGCGCTCCTTTGATCGGCTGAGGCGTGAAGAAATCGTGCACCTGCAGCTCGATACGTAGGTCTTCGCCTACCCCCGTATCTTTCGCCGCCGCGATAACCTCCGGGAGCTCCTGTAATATGAGCTTGCCAGCGTATTATGGTACTCTGGACCGAAAATCTTGCAGGATCTGGCCAGTACCGCCGCCTATGTCAACTAGGGCTGACGTATCGCTATCTTTCAACCCTTCTACTAGGCGATTCTGAACTGGATACATCTCAATCCAGCTTGGACGATGTTTTCGTAGTATGTACGCGTACTGGTGGAAAGCTTGAAACACCTCGGGGTGATTCATCAGCCAGCCAAACGCGTGCCCTGTGTGGTTGTGGCCGTACTGGAAGGGCCATCTATAGGGCTTTCGGGGTTCTGAAATTTGATGCTCTTGAGGTATGCAGGCATATGAGCAAAGGATAATTGCGCGCAATCCCAACTTTTTCACTAAGTTAGTAAGGACTTTTAGATACATATCTCAAGATAGAACAGACCAGAAGATAATACCCGCAGAATACTCAGGGCGGGCGAGGATGGTGGTCGGGGCGGCCAGCTCAGAGTTGGACTTAGATCGGCCATTGTCCTGGACAGCTGTCTCGAAAATCTTCAGATCAACTGCAATGCGCGCGGCAACAGTGCGCAAGGGCTATTTCCACTCGGGTCAGCATATCGACCTCTGAACATCCAATAAAGACATACCAGGACCCATATGTTCCACAACAACGTCTCCACCGGCGTTTCTGCTACAGCCACGAGCTGCCGCGCACCTGCAATTAGTCTCTCACGCGCATCGAGGTCACCATTCAGAAAGCCACTGCCTTCTATGGTAACCTGCCTAAGAGCTTGTTCAATGCGTCCCTTTTGAAGGCTTGTTTGGAGTGCTTCTTTATCCATCATGCTATCTAGGGTATGAGAGGAAATTAGGAGTACAAATATGTGACGTTCAGATATCACGTCAGCAGCGGCAACTGAAGAATATGTGATGTTTCTCTCTGCGGGCCAAAACTATGACGTGGCCCCAATACAAGTGCCAATTCATTCGGGCTTGCCCCTGTAGCGCTAACAGCACAGAATCCGGGTATTGACTCTGATGCAAGTCCCTCTACGCCGCTTCCTACTAGTATTCCAATGATATTGTCCGTTCCCCAAACAGGGTGGAGCATTATGCGCTGCAATGGCACGATGCGAAAAGATGGCACCAATTCTTAACTCTAGAAGGGACCTTTTGGGAGGAGGGGGGGGGGGGGGAATAGTCATTGTATATGCCGCAATTGTAAAGCCACACTGGGTATCATCATTAGCTCCGGATGCCCCACCTAAGGAGTTCGTGCATGAGGTCGTCTCAGATTGAGTTCTTTATGTAGAGTATGATTTATCATGATCTTGGAATACTTTAATGTTTCCTACATGCTACTGGTCATCTGAAGGTGTGCTGTGTATGTGCGTGCGGCGTGTGTGTGTGTATGTCAGTACATCAATCCGGTAGCCTTCTTGGGTGAGCTATAGATTTTCATTTGCCCATTAATAGCGTCTTCGCACCTTTAAATTTCCACTACAATCAGAATCATACTCCTAGGTCCCTCATCTATCCTTCACCTGTCTACCAAATTACTGAGAATGCCGCCTCCACCTCCATTGACGTTACCCCAATGAAAGCAGGGGTCACATTCTCAACATCGTGGGTTGGATTGGTGCTTCCATTGCTACTTTGTTGTTGCTTTGCACGCTTACAGTCGAAAGTGGATTACCCGTTCAGCTGGATGGAATGATGCTATCATAATCTTTGCTGCAATTCTTAACTTAGTGACGGTCACTCTAGGTTCAGTCTCGGTATCCTATGGGGACGGAGGACACATCTACTAATTTTCAAACGAAGATGTACTCAACGCACTGTACTACGCCGTCCTTGCCCAACCAAAATTGTCTGTGGTCATACTTATCATCGGCATGATGGGCAGATGGAAGCGGAAGCGCAGTATTTTATTTCTATACCCCGTCACCGCCGTTCTATTCATTAATTCTGTCCTCACTACTATTCTACTCTTCGCACAGTACACACCCCCAATTCGCCTCTGGCGCCCGTTCTCAGCGGCTGAATTCTGGGCTGCTCATGTGGAGGATAATGCCACTTACGTGGGTGGCTGTGAGTAACAGCGTCCCTTTCTGCTCTTGAAAAGATCGAGACTAACGCGCAAGTTCGGAAGCATGATCAGCATTCACGGACCTAATTCTGGCGGTTTTCCCAATTACATTGCTTTGAAACTTGCGGATGAAGATGTCCCGCAAGATCTCTATCATCGTTATTGGATTGGGAGCTTTTGCTATGATTGCCGTAATTGTCAAGACAACACAGCCCTCGGCGAATCACTCCAAAGATCCAACTTGGGACCTATTCTCGCTATTTATTACCACCTAGTTCGTCTCCCAGTGTCTGCGTTCTACATATCATTATTTCGCTAATTAATTTCGCAGTGTGGAGACCGACCTCATCATCATGGCCGCATGCACACCATCATTGCGACTGAAGCTCTTAGGTAAGGACTCGGGAATTTCCGGAGACAGAATCAGCGTCCCAAAAAGTCCTCTCTTGGTGGCTACCATGCATTCGATAATCAGGGCCAGTCTATTTGCTTAAGCAATATGCACTCTCGGCCTACGTAAGTGCATTGTTGATTGGGACTATAGTGTAAATTCGACCCGCGGAACCTTGTGAAAGATGGGGACTGTGTGGATTGAGTTGGGGGGAAGATGTTGACCAATCACAAGGTATATAACCGAGTATATAAAGCTTCATGCGCAAAATGCAGAAAGGTCCTTGCCGCGAGATTGCCGCAACAAATTCAGTAGACTCGAAGTAAATTTTTTTTAATTTACCACTCGTAAAATAATTGTTTACATACAACAGCGATGAAATCGAAAATAGGTGAAGTTGCAAAAAGACCTCTTCAATTGAATGGACGAGTTCGAACAGGCCATGACAATTAATTGCCCAACGAGAACCGGAGATTTCGACATTGGAAGTAATTAATTCGTCCTGAAAGGGAAAGTAGCACCAAGAGAAGCATCTGGTAAATGACTGGACGATGTCCCTTCCCCACGGCAAAAAAGCTAATGCGAACCTCGCCCATGCATGCATTCTGGTCGGGCCGAACCTTCCAGAAACAACGACTCCATGACCCCTACTATTATACAGGCTAGGTACTATGTGGATTGGGGGTTTCTCAGCAGTTCACTCTGAATCTTTGGACAGAGATAATACGCCAACACTACGAACTTGCCAAAATTTGATATACCATACAGCGATGAATTCTCACCATATAGATTTCTGTACAGCTACCATGCCGCATAAAGCTATACGTATGATGGACCTTGCGTTGCATTCAAAATCTATCTCCACTGGACATACGGCCCAGATGGATCCTTTCCATGCCAGATATGGATCAAGGAGGGGTGTGTTTCCCTCTTCTGGCATTAAAATCGATACATGTTTGCCGCACCGGTAAGGTACAGCTCTCTCCTCATCAGATCTGCTACCAATAATTTCATAGTCCGCATTCCGAGAGGAAGTCGACCCACTTCCGGGCGCTTATTTGAACTACGTCCTCAAACATGGGAATGATTCAACAATATTTGAAGGATCACCGGCACATGGAAGATAGTCATACGAAAGTCCCTCTGATTCCGTTCTCGCTCCTTGAACATACACATAGAAGGCATATAATTAGGGCGGCTAACTGACTCGAAACAAGACCAACAGAGAACTATTCCCAATTAACAGTCAAAGGCTCCTGAAACGATGAACGGAAGCACTCCTACCTCTAGACGCAGCCGATCTCCAGTGAACGAGTTCGCACCAGCCGAGCGTGACCCAAAACTTTCGGCTCAGTATGGAGGGAACTCGCGGACTGGTTGGGTTGGCTACCTGCCATCCTCATGGGTTCCATATATTCAGCTTGCTCGGCTCGGTCACCCCGCTAATCTATTCCTCATATACTTCCCTCATCTCTTTGGTGTGCTCCATGGCGCCGTTACGCGTCAAGTGCCCATCAACGAGACGGCATATACGGCCGGTGCCACGTTCGTAGGCAGCTTTTTCGTCTCGAATGCTGTCCACATCTGGAATGATATCATCGACGCTCCTCTGGATGCCAAGGTCGAACGCACAAAGCACCGCCCCATACCACGCGGTGCGATCTCACCTTAGCCGCTCTCTGGTATACAGCAAGTCAAACCATTGGCGCACTCCTGCTCCTACCGTATATTTCGTCGGACCATCATCCGAAAAACCCCTTCATATATTCCCTCCCAAGCATCGTCGGATGGACATACTATCCATGGGCAAAACGTCACACAAACTATCCCCAGGCGGTCCTTGGTTTTTGCTTTGTTTGGGCCATTGCTATTGGCTCTCTCGCCGTGGGTGTCGAGCCTGTCGCATTTGGTCCTTTCGGCCATTTCAGTCACTCGACGCAATCTCTCGCTTTGGATTACTCCGCGGCTTGCCTTTTCACTGCATGCATTCTTTGGACGATGATATACGACACGATTTACGCGCACCAAGACTTGAAAGATGACCTGAAAGCCGGGATCAAAAGCATTGCAGTGCTGTACCAGGACTGGACGAAGTCGCTCTTGTGGGGACTCTTATTTAGCATGTTAACTCTACTTACGGCTTGCGGAGCTCTTCGTGGGATGGGGCTTGTTTATTATACCCTTGCTGTTGGAGGATCAGTGGCTGCTCTAGGACTGATGATTGCGAAAGTAGAGCTCAGAAGCTCTGAGAGCGGCTGGTGGTGGTTCGGTAATGGGTTTTGGTTCGCTGGTGGTGCTGTTACGGGAGGGCTGATGGCTGAGTATGCGCGGTTGTTGTGGACATAAGCAGACACTAGGTTCATAGAGCTCCGCCACTTCAGGTACTCAGAAATAAGTATATTTCACTACTCTCCGAAACTAGACGAGAATAAAGGTCTTGATGGGGAAGACTACAGATAGGTCACGACTGCCTCAACAGAGGGACGGAATACACGCCATGCGTTGTCGGATTGTTGACATGTGTTGGAGACTAATATATTCTTTGGTTCGTCTATGCTATCATAGGTCTGGTCATACGGCTCTGCTTGTTTGCACTCGACATTCGAATTGCCTACCGTGTGTCTCAATTCTGTGTCACCTACTCAAGCGACTTCTTAGTTTTCACCTATAATGCATTATCCTCCGTAAATCATTCCTTCTGACAGAGAAACGACTGTGGCACGTATGTCATGACCCCATAATTTTCTCAAATAAGTTCGCCGTTGGGGTTTGGTAACTTCCAGATTGAAACATAACGTTCGCGCGGTGACCCCACCATTATTTTGGATGCCCGTTGGATCCTGATCGATATTAGTTAAATTATCGGAGACAAGGGGGTTTACGTGACTCAGTACATTGCTCAAGTCCGAATCGTGCCATGTCCGTAGCGATTCGTCTATCCTACAATCTACAGCCATCTGTCGCTCCCTACTACCGATCGTGCATACATTGTCTACCCGTGTGTTACAAACAAGCAAACGACAGGGCTCTCCCGGGACGGGACTTGGGATTTGGTAGCTTAGGGAGCACTAGTGATACGGCCAAGAGGGCATGACCCCGGCTGTGCGTAGGGAGCAGATACAATGGGACGGGAGCAGGACGTCCTTAACAACGAGGAATGGATAAATATATTTGTGGAGGATCTCCTTGGTTATGCTTGATTCTTCGAAGTTAATCTCTCGATAGTTCACCAGTTCCTTACTCGGATTAATATTATCTTGTTGATCTATAGTTGGTTATAAAATCGGTTACGCTCCATAGCTGCACAAGCAATACTGTCACAAAAATGATATGTAATAGAAGGATGGACGTCTACGATAGCCCCTAGGGGGCTATACATAACGGAGTACATCACGTGACTAAATGAATCTATCACGTGATTTATGGTCTATCTCCGTAAAAATTCTAGTGAGCCGACATAATAGAGGAGACATAAATAATATATCGACAGGATGGATGTGGGTGCATTCTTGGGCTCGTTTAGTTGCAAATTTTAGAAAGCGTGAGACGAGACACGATGGGGCGGTGCAGGAACTAAGCTGGCCCGGTTGCAGGGGTTGGACTTGGCACTTTGGGTGCAAGTGACTCCCAAAGCGGCGACAGAAAGGAAGTCAAACCTCCCGGACAAAGAGTTACTGTCGTAAACAGACTTCCCCGCACACTCTTTCCAGCCGCTAGTACACCGCTCTAAAGTCTAGAAGATAAGCTTCAATGCCCGCAATGAGTCCACCGGGCTTCGCAAGCACCTGCGCTCGGGACCTACTCATGCCGTACCACCACCAATAGTAAAGGACCGGTAAGGGAAGAGACCAAGTTCCTACAAATTCCCTCGAAGTTACTTGATAATTCATATAGTAATCCAGGTGAACTTGGGTCCTTGACGGAGGGTGGCGATGTACTTTTCCAATGTCTGCAATACGAGACGGATTCACTCAATGTTCATTCTACTTGCCTCGTGTTGATTGCAAGCGGCCTTGGACATATTTCTAGGTACCTTAATCTCAGAGTCTCCTCTTACCCCAGATTTCCACTCGCATGATACCCAACGCGGAACTTGCAACGAAGGCAGTTCGACATCTTCGAGACGCAAACCGTAACATATTCGCATGGATTATGCGCCACCATCTCCAATTTTCCGATTGGCTACGGCACGTCCCTATATCCAAATTCGGATTGTGCCTGAATATCAACTGTTTTATTGAGACGCATTCTTAGTCAAAGTCCACAAGGCTGCAACTCAATTTGCCTTGAGCACGATCTGGTAGTCGCCTCAGGGCCTTGATTATTCGACAAATGGCAGACGATCACACGCTTTCCCATTGCTCGGAAGATGAAGGAATCCCCCGGGAAGCAAAGGTAAAGGCATAAAAGGCGATTGTTCGCAATCCGAGATTCCCACCACGACATCATTCTTAATCCAAACATTCACTTCTATTTCGTCTGTGACGGTAAACGACCCGGCGTCGTTCATTTATCCAATTTAAGATCATTATTATCAATTCCAAATCCATATACCCATTCTTTCAAAATATCCGAGAAGGATTCAATATGCGCTTCACCATCGCTACTCTCTTTGCCCGTAAGTGGTCTTCCATTGTCTTTTCCTTTTCTGGGATCCCGTGCATTTCTTCACACAACGCTAACTTCTCTAGTCTCCGCGGTTGCTTTTGCGCAGATCACGCCCAACAATGCTGGCGCCTCCAACGTTGGCTCGGGCGACGGTTCACAGTTCATTACCGGTGGTTGTGTTTCTGACGCAGACTGCAGCAGCGCTTGCTGCGCTGAGGTCCAGGGCACTGGACTTGGCGTCTGCTCTGCTGAAGCAGCCTCTCTCCAGAATGGCAAACTTGGATGCGGATTCCAAGATCCAAATGCTGATGCCACCATTGCAGCCGCTCAGCAACAAGTTGCAGAGCAGGGATTCAAACGCGTTGTACGAAGGAAGGCTCACTAAATGCATCCAACATGAAAGACATGGGAACAAGTCGGTACTGGAACAAGAGAGCTGTAAAAGGAGAAAATGGGATAACTGTATTTAAAAGCCCGTCCACTCAGTCTTCCAAATCCAAAAATATCCTCCAAAACTCCCTCCTTCGTTAAACCTTCCCCAAGCTCCTACAATGCCAAACGGCATTACTCTGCCTCGCCACCGCCATGTCCAGCCATGTTGACTATACGTCTTTACAATCCACACCTCACCTTGTCTACTAACGAAACCAGAGAGCGTAAAATATCCATGCTGATCTTTACCTCCCGAAGGATCGATCACTACTTTTATTTCATCTCCTTGTTCATCCATTGGAAGATCTGCATCACTTCCCGGTGAAATGAGGCGTGAGAAATCTCGCGAAAGCCGGGCAATATCTCCTTCCCCTGGTTCTCTAGCATTGAGACGGATATTGCACATCTTGGCATCCAATTTGAGACCGCTGGGGAACCATCTCCACCGTCGAGCCGCCCTATGATCACTATAATACCCCTCCCAATTCCCTGCCAAGAAATCTGGATTCACCATCTTTCTAACATGACACATGCTAAACGTGTCCACGCTCGACTCCGTATAGACCGGCGGAACATTCATCCACTCATGCAACGGTGTCCTATTCAGCAGCGGCAGTGGACTACCATTCCCAGCCTGGACGATAAAATCATTGGTTAGTATAGCCCCCATCATAGCAACGTTGATAGCGGAGCACTGGACAAAGTCCAGCGAATGCACGCCGCCCATCTCGATATTGCCCGGCACGTTCCTCACCAGCCCCTCGAAGACGTCTCCGTGGACTGTGGTCTCCACGTCCAGGAGCAACGGAGTGAAAACCTCGACTCCTAGCTCAGCTTTCAGCAGGAATGTGGCTAGGACGATGAATCCGAGGTTCGTGAACGAAGAGTCGAAGGACGAGAGATTCTGGTACTGGCTCTGGCTCGTCTGGCCCATGTGCGGGAAGCGCTCGAGGCTAGGGAGGTCGGCCGAGGAATCGAGGTGCGAGGCACCCTGGTAGCGGCCCTTGTTCTTGAGGCCCATTTTCAGGAATAGGTTGAGATAGGGGATGGGCGAGAGGCTATAAGTGAGCGGGTGCCGCAGCGCGATAAGGTGCGGCAGCCATTCGTGGAAGTCAAGGTGGTAGCCGTATTCCCCGCTTCGTATCTCGAGCAAGGGGTCCTCACCGCTAGTGATCTTGAGAAGGCGCTCCGTAGCGTAGGCAGTTTTTATCGTGTCTTGGAGGTTCCCGGCGTGCAGCAGCACGTGACCGTCGGACCATTTGGAAGCTTGGATGAATTCGCTGCTGAGCTTGGCTTGGTTGTGCGTGTGCATGTTTTCGGCGATATGTTTAAAGAGCAGGCGGTCATTGCAGGCGGCGTATAAATTCCGGTGCGTGAGGAAGAGGGAAAAGATGTCGCTGCACGTGGTGTAGCCTGCAATTCGTTGGAGAATTTCTACTGGGAGGGAGAGCAGCCTTGGTCTTTGGCTGTCGTTTTCAGACGCCATTTTGGAGATTTAGTGGAGTAGAGTTTTGCGGAATAGTTGTTTTATATAATTGACGTGACGGGAATCAGCTAATAGTCATGTAGGTTGGAGGTGGCGGTTCGTTGCCTGGATAAGTGGATCACGCTAAGCCCGGTGGCGGATTTGAATGCGATCTAGCTGGAATGTGGGAAGCATAAAGAGGAATTTAGATAACCCGAAACGAGCATAGCGGCGGGTCCCTTGTCGAATACTTAGTTACCTTCGGCTCCCCATTCGTGCTTTGCTCATATTGCACGTAAACATAAGAGCTGGGAACGTTTATGATCTGGCGAGGAAATCCAATCCTTTTAGAATCTACGCAGCTATCCAGCGAAATTTCACGTGATCCTTGAATCAAATAAAATCCACCGAAAAGAACTTCCATACAGCACGGAACAACTGCTATAATAATGGGAAACCCAAGTGAATAAATGTAGATTAGCCCTTAGTCACACTTTTCCTTCTAATAAGCCTGTTGTATGAACGCGATTAGCTCGTAATTTTCAACGAGGAATTGAAGTGGCCAAGTTAACCGAGAGCGCTTTGTACAGTTAGTGTATCCCAGAGGCATAGAATTCAAGGGCAGATTCTTACTCTCACTGGAGTCAGATTCGCATCAAGCAAGTGTACGTGTTAAAATAAAAAGAGGGAAATCAAGGAGCCAATCACCTCGCCAACATTGCTCTCCCACAGCTCCCAAGGTCTTGAGGATCTCAATCATTGCCGCATGCCGTGGCAACGCATACCTCAGGCCAATTAAAAGTTTACAATTGATCTAATCAAACGGGACAGCCTACTATACATTGATGAGTGTGCGGTTCCTGGTTTTCGTCCAACCGAGCTAGCACCTTGAGCTGGGACTAGCGACTAATCGCTTTCGGTTACCCAAAATCCAGCTAACCCGTTGGTCTACTGTTTAGACTAAGCAAGTGAAAGCAGAAGCAGCCGGAAGTCTTCAAGACTAACAACTCATAATAATTAGTAGCAAATTTGTCGTTTGCTACAATTTACATGGGCTGGGAAAGAACTGATGGACATAATATGCCCTTCTTCATCCAAGGCTTTGGTCAGGCCAACGAGATTTACTCTCCCGCAAGCAACTACTCATGAGAAGATTTTCCTAGACCGGATCGAGAGGATCCTAGATCATCAAAAGATAGACCGCTAGAACCTTAGGGTCAAGCGCGGGTAATAATAATATTAGCTATCTAATTCAATGCTAGAGAAGGCGCTTTCTTGAGTTAGGTGCTACCCCAAATATATAGCGGAGCCGATCACGTAGGCACCCACGTTGCAAGCTTGGGGGAGAACTACCGACGCCCTGACATACTGGGAGTGAAAATAGGACGTAAGACCAGATAGCGATTAATTCGCCATGTAGATTCCCCAAGAAAGACTTCCAATCTTTCAGCCAGCCGCGATATTTACTAATAATTCTCAATTATTTATTAGCTTTGACAGTTTCTTATATGCATGAGTATAGCATAGCATATGGAGCAGGCCAAATTCTGTTCCATCACGCATTAATCACTTGTATTCAATCGCCCGTAAAACTGGATGCCCTCTTATCCGCGGACCTTGTTGACCAGAAGACTATGGCAACGTCATCAAAGCTAGACGGTACCCAAGCGAATCATGTTAGACTTCGATCGGCCTACTACATCAATTTTAGGTAGAAGCCTTAGGTTAGGCGAATCGGTTGCATACATGGTCCCAATGAAAAGTTATTCACAAAGAAGTAGGTGAGAGTTTATTGGCGGCAAAATCTAGCACTTTGATTATGCCATGTACATTCAGGACCTTCTATGGGGTTCATTCTCTCCAAGTTTTCTTCGATATCAATTCCTCCTATTTACAATTATTGTCAACCGGAGCTCTTAGATCCAGCTCAAACCCTCCTTCCTCCGGGTCATGACGTGCATGATAACGTAGGTGATGACACCAAGCCCAAGCATGCCACTAATAACACCGAAACCCAGTAAGTACTTAGGAGCATCGTCACTTGGGAACAAGTATGCTCCATATATCTGAGCCAAATTACCCATGGCGTTGACTAATGCCAGCGCGATAGCTCTGATCTCTGGCTGTAAAGAGCCGAAGGATGCTCCAGCAAATGAGAGCGCAGTTGCGTTAGAAGCCCAAAGACCTGCAGCCATGAGGACGAGAAAAGCATACCTTGCGGTAAAATTGTAAATGCAGCACACAAGAATGGATGTGACAAGGGAAAAGGTGAGCCAGCATGCAATTACCAGACCCCGGTGTTGCGGGATCCGATCGGCAAATATACCAGTAACAGCAGTGCATACGAATGCAACAGCGTAGATGGGGACGGTCATGTATTGAGCCTGGACGGTGGAGGTGTAACCGAGTCCGTGAACGAGAGTCGGATAGAAGTAGGAGAGGGTTGATGAGCCAACGATGACCTTTGTTTCATTAGCTTTTCGCTTACTCTACTAGCTAGGTTGAATTCATACCATATATCCGATGACGAAACCCCATACTCGCCATTCCTTCAATGCACCGATGAAGGATGCTACCTTGCCCAACCTGGGTTCTTCTCCTGTTCGGGTCAGAACGCCGCCCTCTCGCAACCGTGCGATAGCAATGGCACGCTCGCGATCCGTAAGCCTCTTGCTGTTCTGTGGGAAATCCAGAAGGATAAATCCTGAAATAACGGCGACAACAATTGTCGCGGCTCCCTCAACAATGAAAAGCCATTTCCAACCCCGGAGGCCGTGGGTACCCTCAAGACCACCAGTGATGGCTCCGGCGAGCAGACCACCGAAAGCACCCGAGAGGATGGCTGCAGACATGTAAACTGCGAAACGTTTCGACTGCTCCTCACGCTTGTACCAGGACGAAATAATCAGAAGGATTCCGGGAGCAAAGCCTGATTCTAGAATTCCAACAAATGTACGCAAAACTACAAGGTGTGCATAATCTTTGATAGCAGCCATGCAGCATGTCAACACACCCCATATGACCATAATGATGGGAAGATAGATTGACGGCTTTGTGCGTACGAGAATCATGTTAGATGGCGGTTCAAATATTACATAGCCGACTAGGTGACGTTAGTCGAGTTTTCAAAGTCAGAAAGGAAATGCATACTAAAAAAGACGACAAGGGCAATGCTATACTCATTTGATGTGAGTTCAAGATCATCTGCCATGCCTGCAATCTTCGCGTTCCCGATACTATGGGAAATAGACATCAGCACGTATCTTCAGAACTGTACTTCGGTGACTTACTTTGTTCTGTCCATATATGATAGCAAGTACATGAACCATATCATTGGAAGCAGATACAAGTCAATCTTCCGTACAAGCTTCTCCTCCTCCTCCGGTGTCCATGCGAACTGCTCGGGGATCTCGAGATACTTCGTGGCATCCTTGATGTCTATGTGGATGTGTTCAATTGATGACGGCGAAGACATGATTACCCTAGTACAAGACTGTCGAGGGTCGCAAAAAGGGGGGAGTGTTGGGGAAGATGCGGCAGAGCTGAAAAATGTGTAGGAAATTGTCGATGAGAAATTTGGAAGTGGAGGTCAATCGCGGTCTTATAGGAATGATTCTCATCAGATCAGGCCCTGGGAGAGGACATCGCAAGAGTTTAGTTGGTTTAGTTCCCCGGATTGTTCGGGCCTTTTCCTCTACCCCGTAATTTTGCCATCTTCCCACGCGGCTAGCCTTAGTTCATCCGCACAGCATCCAGAGCTCTACGGGGGCAAACAGAATAGAGCATTCGATGATTGGGCCATAACCGAGATGTAGACACCCTATGGACGTGAATTGGCGTCCAGATTGAGGCGAATCGGAACATAGCCGCTAACGTGCCTCGTTGCGAGGGCCGATGTCCTCGCTAGACGTTCGGCTAAGGAACATATTCTAGACCACCGCATGCACCGTCATCGGAAAAGAGAACGCGGGGACCAATTCATGTCGCTCGATGCGACATGCATGAGGCTCGCTTCGAGCCTCATGTGGCGATTTTCTTTTAAGATTCCCCACTATACGTTTCGAGCTTAACATAGTTCACGCAGGCCTCAGGTGGATAAACATTTGGGAATCTCTATGGGGGTGGGTTCCACCAACCCATTCTATGGCGACCTGACTAACTATTAAAGGTCCGGATGCCCACCAAAATTGAGTCCATCTCGACTACCAATGAAGTCCTTCATACCTACAATCCCCTTCCCGCAAACCTGATATAACATTCTCTCACAATGTCTCCTTCTGCGATCACCAACCAAACCGCTCCAAATGGGACTTCGGACGAGACTATCGCTGCTCAAGTTCAGCAGACAGACGAGAACTCTGTCTACCTCTCCACTGAGCCGGGCGCCGACTTCGACTGGAAGATTTCTCTTAAGGACAAAGTTGTCGCTATAACTGGTGCAAATCGAGGAATTGGCCTCGGCATCGCAACTGTATGCCTTGCCAACAATGCCTCGAAAGTCTTCTCTCTTGACCTCTTTGAGCCTGATAAAGATTTCCAGGCGCTACAGAAGGCCAACCCCAAAAGACTCGATTACATCCACTGCGATGTTACTTCGGAAGAGAGTGTGATTAAAGCAATAGACCAAATAGCTGAACAATCGGGCCGAATTGACGGCATGATCGCCAACGCCGGAATGACGAAGCATCAGCCGGCACTCAACTTCGACCGACCACAGCTTGAGCAGCTTTTCAATTTGAACGTCTTCGGAGCTTATTTCTGTGCCACTGCAGCTGCAAGGAAGTTCATCGAGCTCGGAATCAAAGGCTCCATCGTCTTTACTGCTTCCATGACCTCCTACCGACCCAACCGCGCCGCTCCTTCTGCGCCATATGGAGGCACTAAGGGTGCGGTTCGGAATATGGCCCATACTCTATCTATGGAATGGGCTAAGCACGGCATCCGAGTAAACTCAATCTCCCCCGGTTTTGTAAGGACACAAATGACATACTTTGTTGATAAGTCTCCGGACTGGAACTTGAAGATGCAGTACTATGGAGGAATGCCGAGGTTAGCCGATCCCAAGGAGCTCGGTGGTGCGTACGTGTACCTACTGTCGGATTGCGCCAGCTACACCACCGGTATTGATATTCCAGTCGCTGGTATCGTAGGAGCTTGGTAGAAAAGCCTAGAGTTGGGCGTTTTCGTGTCTTTTCCGTCTGCTTCATGATGAAGATAGTACATATACCAAAATTCTCGAACCCGGTCTTTTTTTTTTTTTTAAACGATTCGAGCTGTGTATCTTATGATAGAGAAATATCACAATATCTATTCATTTCGTTAGAATAATCTATGATAGAAAGCAGAAGTGCGCTGATGTGTGGTTGAAAAAAGTCGCGTACAAATTGCCCACAAAAGCGCGACTAAGTTTTTCTGTTAGATTAGAATTTAAATTGTTGTAGATGTGACCATAGGGCCAATTGGCAGTTTTCTTCTTGATATCAGCCCAATCTCAGGTTTTCTCAAGTCAGTTAGGAGCCTGTTTAGTGGGTCTATAGGATTCGGCAGCCAAACAGAAGGGGGTTAATTTTATTATAGTCCCAATAGGAATCTCAACAACGTTTAAGCAGCGTCTGAGCTGTGTGACGATCTCGGAACGCACCTGTGGAGAAGTTGACGGTTAACATAGTCTAACGCCACGCTCCCCATGTTTAGGTGCCGATATGCGAAGTGATCCCCGCCAAATCCCGCAACTGGGCACCTCAACTCTCACTTTGGCTCTCAACACCCTCGCCTCGATGACAACCTAGGAAGGTTCTCGATGCGAAACAAATCCGGGATAGAACGCCCTAAGAGATGCCAGTCCCACCTTCAGGCACTTCGAAGCCACGCAAGCCTCGACCTTCGCGAGCAAAAGGTCTTCGCACGACCACAGGATGGTAAGAATTACACTATAACCGCCCTTGCATGCGTATTCTACATGTTGGCGTCTCTTGCGGATTTTTTCTAAAGAAAAATGCTTGGATTACTGTTGGAGATTCGTCATGTATTTGCCTTCTAATTGAGCATAGTTTAACTTGCCGCAAACGTAGAGTCAAATGCGACGAAAAGAAACCTCAATGTAGTCAATGCTCGAAGGCGGAGCGCGTATGCATCTATGGAGATATTGCGAGCCCCAGGACAACTCTGGCGGCGGATGTGGGTGGTGCAAAGGCAGACATTCCATCAGCTGAGGCCTCTGATTCAGCCAACACTACCTCTCCCGCAGCAAGAGCAGCCATCAATGGGGATATCGACCCCCAGCTCTTTAGCTATTCGCCCGAATTGCGATTTGATTTATCCCCTCTAACACTTACTGCGTCCCTACCATCGCCGAATTCTGCACCATTTGAATGGTACGACCTACTCGCAGAAGATGCTATAAACAATATCCAAAAGCACAACCTAGGATTTGATGAGATATGTCTCTCGAGAAGGCAGACTCCTGTCCCAGAATCTCCAGTCACTGAACCCCTTACCCAGTCGCCGAGTCAGGTTCGTCTTCATCCTGAATCTTCTACACTAGAGCCATGGAACTCGACGGAAACCATATCTCTTACCGAGAACGAACTTCCTCTATTTCAACACTTCGTTGACATCCTGGGCCCAACGTTAGATCTCTTCGATCCTTTAAGAACTTTTTCCATTATTGTCCCTCGACTAGCTGTCCACAATGTTGGTCTTCTAAAATCTTTGCTCGCAGTTGCGGCTCGACACATCGCTCTTAATACGGAAACGTATCTACAGCATCCAAGCCATGGTGTTCAGACCAGAAGACCGAATACTTCTGATTCTTATGATGAAAATGAACATAGCATCGAATTGTCGCATGCGGCAACTCAATATTACTACGAAACCCTCCGTTATCTATCACAGAACCTTCTTTATCCCTCTTACACTAAATCTGGGGAAATAATTGCTACGGCGATTCTTATAAGCACTTACGAGATGTTCGATTCGCATGGCTCATGTAGCAATGGAGATTGGGAACGACACCTCCGTGGCATATTTTGGATTCAGAGATCACAGGATAACAATGGAGAATCATTAGACGGATTAAGAAGGGGGGCTTGGTGGGCCTGGCTTCGTCAAGATATCTGGGTGGCACTTCGGGAAAGTCGTCGAGTGCTTACAATATGGAGGCCAACAAAACGACTGGTTGATCTATCTCCCGATGAACTTGCTACAAGGATTCTATACATCGCAGCGCGCTGCGTGGACTATGCGGCTAATGAGAAGCATTACGATGTGAACATCCGAATTGAACAAGGAGATAAACTTCTTCAGGCCCTTGGTGACTGGCACCGAGCTCTGCCTGCCTCATTCCAGCCAATATACGCCCAAGCCCCATCGGAGTCAGTATTATTCGGTCCGGTCTGGATACACCCTGCACCCTACGCTGCGGCAATGCAAACTTTCCACTTCGCTAGAATCATTGTGCTGATCAATCAACCCTCTGTTGGAGGAATAAATGCATTCAGGCAAAGACAACGCCTCCTTGATGAAAGCGTGGAGACGATATGCGGGATTGCCGTGTTGCACCGGCAGAAGGATCTACCAAGCACTTTTGTAGATGCCATTGCTATCTATGCAGGTAAGGAATTTTCCAGTTTTACACGCCAAACATGGCAGTTGCGTGCGATTTCTGCCTCAACACCTGGAAATAAGCTGCAGACACTAACATGCGGTATAGCTGGCCTCTGCGTTCAGACGCATGCCAAACAGAACGCGATACTGCAGCTTCTTGAGAAGACGTTAGAAATCAGCAAGTTCCCACCCAAATCGATTCTAAATGACCTTACCAATTTCTGGCGAGAAGAGTCATGAGACGTAGTTAAAATATCTCGAATAATATAACAGCATTAAACATAGTGTACAATTACTTGTTAGTCATAACAGCTCCTAAGACAGTTTCTAAGGTAGTCTCTGCAAAGGATTGAACGTTTCTCTAGATCACTCTACTCTGTCCAAAGAGTTAGATCGAAAAGTTTGTACGGCAGTTCCGGAGAGGACAAGAGGAAAGCATGCGAGTCGCTCGGTGGGCTTCCATTACCATGGCACGGGGTCTATACAAAGGCGACAGACCATGCTCAAAGCCATAGTCTATAGGGTCAATTTCAATATGATCCAGGACGGGGTCCACAGTTGCTAGGATCTGCTAGTACCTAAATCGAAGTTGGAGGTGTCACCAACCCCAGAGGGGGTGGATGTGGGGATCATTCCTGGACTGGCTGGACGGGTTGATCAGACGGGAAGCGGAGCGGAAAGACATACAGTCCTCGTCTCGAGGCGCACACATCGGAAGATGAGTCGCCTGACCTGCATTCTGGGGAAAGCTCACCAAGTGCTCGTGCCCGCTACGATCGCGGGACTGCACGAGTCAGTGGTTGCCACTAGTCCACTTAGAGGAAGCCGCCTCGCAATCTCGTCCCCATCAGAGGAGCCAATGAAGTTCTGGGTGTTGCCATCCCAAATTCGGCCCGAGCGTCCCTATTCCGACGAGCATTCCGAATTCTGGATCACGTTCGAATAAAAAGCTTGTATCCGTCCTTTCAAGACCTGGCTGCGTCCAGCTCTTTATGATTATTTTCCGGAGGTATATCGCCCTCGTTCTGAACCAGAATATCAACATGGCACCCGTCCGCGAAAATCGCACACTTCGAATCCTAGATGCGGCTGCGGCAGGAAACTACGGCGTCCTAGCAGCCATTGCGTACGAATTCTTACCTCAATTCTATTCACTACTTGACGCATCGCCAGATATAACATTGAGCAATTGACCGCTCTTGTCCGCGCTGCAGAATCTAGACGTTCACCGCTCATCATCCAATTGTTCCCATCAACCCTTCGCCAGCTTCCAACCCTCGCATTTGCCGCCGCACAATATGTTAAGACAGCGGCTGTTCCGATTTCATTACACATTGACCATGCTCAAGATGCGTCTCACATTCGAGAAATAATGCAGACGCTCCCTGTTGACAGCATAATGGTAGACATGAGCCATTACGACCAAACTGAGAACCTTGAGAAGACACGTAAACTAGCGAAAGAGTGTCACGATTGCGGCATTGCGGTAGAAGCCGAAAGTGGCCGTATCAACGGCGGCGAGGACGGCATTGCGGATACAGGAGATCTAGAAGGTACAACTACACCAAAGCATGCCAATCCGTTATTTCGCCTCCAACACTCGTGCAATTAGCTATAGTGGTATTTATGGAATTCTAAAGTGTGAAATAGCCCTCTTTACCACGCCAGAAGATGTGGAAGATTTCATCAAAGTTGACATCGACATTCTCGCTCCCTCCATCGGGAATATCCACGGTGACTACGGACTCACTGGCCCGGCAGAGGGCCAGCTCCACTACGATCGTTTAGAATCCATCAACAAGCAGATCAATAATCGTGTTCTTATTGCTCTTCACGGGACAAACGATTTCCCAGAGGATGTCATGAAGAGATGTATCAGATCGGGTGCTACCAAGTTGAATGTCAATAAGTTGTTATTGGAAGTATGGAATGAGTTCTACAGGAAGAATGCGGCGGCCATGCCGCTAGTAAAGTTGATCGATCAGGGTATGGATGTGTTGCAGAAGGAAACGGAGCGATGGATGGATGTTTGTGGGAGCAGTGGGAAGGCGTGAGTTACGGGAAATCCGATTGAAGGAATAGATTGAATACGACAGTTAGCAATCAAAGATCTTGAGCCAATCTCAGGAACCATTTTGGACACGAAATTTTTTGCTATATGCATTAGTTTGATAGTATGTAAGAAGATGGATTAATCTTGACAATATTCATTATGCACAGCTAATTAGCTGGGATTCTTGGCTGCAGTGGGATGGCATCTTCTCATTCCAAATGATATATTTAACAATGCTTGTTCATTGATACAGATCAAAAGCATGAATCGTGTTCTTTGGCGTCTTATTGTGTATACCACTTCGAACAGACCCTGCTATATGCTATATCCCTAGTACCAAAGTCGACAGTTGCACATCCGTCATGGAACATTCGTGAATGCCTCCATTTAATCAACAATTCCTTCATGTCATTGTACCTTAGTAGCCTTACGCCTCGCATTGCTTCTCCCATTTGACAAATTGATGAAATTGTCAGTGCATTCCGTTTTAACAATTCTGAACGCAGAGCAATCACCTTTTCTCATCCGGAGCTCGAAATCCATAACCCGCGCCATATTTCCATTTTCGTTTAGCATGTAGGTAACCATAAGGTGCCAGTCAAACTTAAAACCATCCTACATCTTAGGGCTTCATTCAGGAACCACTTGTCGCATATATCGCAAGCCGTAGCTTTGTACCAGGGATAATATGGATACGTACTATCGTTCATTGCACATATAGGTATGTCATAGGAAATAGATTAACGTCTTCAAAGTGCCTTGTGTTGCATCCTAGTCTCATAGCACTTTCCGCAGACAATACTTTGTGCGGACGCCAATTAGAATTAGGAATCTTATCAGTTAGATGTTTAATTCGTTATCGCTACGGACTCAGATGAAAAAAGTAACCAAAAGGAAACACAGTACAGGGAGCTTAAAGCCCAGCTAGTGGCGCAGGTAACAAAGAAGCGCCTACAAAATAGACAGAGGGAAAGTTTTATCTCATGTAGTGTAAAAGCATTAAATTAAACCTGAACATCTATGTGCCTCCCTGACTCCTCGCTAATGCATTAATCACTCCATTCTAACAACCTCTATACACGAATCGAAACCTCTTTAGCATACAACAAAGAGCTTATAAATACACAGTAATCAATCGCCTAGTCCATATGACATCCAGCTATTGCACTATAACCTCCTATGACAAAGCTCCGTCAATACTTAGTAGTACAATAAATCAGACATCTGGGATTCCCGCACTCGAGTTACCATCTTTGGATGTATTAGCAAGTATGTTCGCGAGGCTTGAATCGATTGACCTAGAATCTCTTCGTATTAGACGAGCAGATAAGTCTTTGAAGAATGGGACCAGCTCTGCGTATACCTATACAAGGTCCAGAACTCTGAAGACACGGCCCAGCGCGGTGGGGAGTCTGACCAGACACAGCCTAGGACTGGCGACGGTAAGCCACCGTTGTCTGGAGTAAGAAGAACAGGATTCAGCTGCTCTGGAGCATTGTTCTCTATTGTGCTCCCCTGAGAGGATCGATGGTGCGCGTTGAGATTTTGGCGCACGAAGTCTTCGATATTGAAATTTGGCGAAGATAATGGTGGTGGTGATTTAGGAGTTCGGGAAAGTAGAGTGGAAGATAATTTCTCCCGTAGAACTGACTTGAGATCCATGGGGTCGGCTTTTGGGATGCTTTCTGATTGAGGTTTAGAATTGGCCTCAATGGTCAAAAAGTCCTCTTCGCGGGAAGTGGTAGTACGTTCTATGTAAGCTCAGGTCACGTGCCCGATTAGCTATGCAGCCCTTGACTAAGCAGTCTCATGTACTATATATTCCCCCGCCGTACCTTGACCGAGAGGTCGAAGGGAACGCGACAGCACGCCATCAATACATCTATCTATACCACCCTATACAGTCTCCACCCCCTCCTGCTTACATTCTACCAAAGATGCAATCAACAGACCTCTTAGGCGTAGCTCTAAATCCTACAGACCAATAACATCATGCTGTTCTGTAGAAGCGAGTCGCGATTTAAGTGATCGAGATTGATAGAATACCACTGCTGGGTCATTAAGAGATTTGGTAGTCAATGAAGAATAGTCCTCTGTGGGTGCTTCTTCTACGATCTCGCTTGTGCTAGCTTGCTAAGCATAAATCAGCCCATTTTTCGTAGTACTGGATTGCATATCAACTTACTATCAGAGAGTAATCATTAAATGTTTCGTTGAATTGATAAAATATTTTCCTAGTGGATAATGGTTTTACAGGCAAATCTAGCAACTAGAAACCAATTAATACGCTATGATATGGATATGCGCGGAGATCTCAACTTACAGAATCAATCACTGGATTCGAAAATTTTAACACAGTGCTGCACCAACAGCCAACATCATCAGATACATCGTTAGCTTCTATGACAGATCCTTCAAGGATTGCCTCAGCCTCATCGAGAGATCTTGGAGAAAGATCCATTAAGGAATGACGACGATCTCGGCGATTATCATGGATGACAATTGGCGCGCACCAATCAATACTTAAGAAGAATTCTTCCGTTGTTGCAATCCGAGCTTCTAATGAGAACGACGGGCTTCCCATGTCTGGAGATGTTGGAGGTTGCACCTCTGTACGTTCTTCGGTATATTTAGCTTCGTTAGTTTGTTCTTTTGAGAGTTTCCTAAACCTATTTAGGACTCCACGCTTCTTCTCTCGAATCTTTCTAGCCTTTTTTTTGTCCTTTGTGGCCATAACGTTGTCAATGCTAAGGATAGTCTTGTCCTCAAGGCTGATATAGGAGGGTATATAGTGCTCGCTAATACTCTGTGGTAATTTGGTGATCTGCATGGTAGCGGACCTAACTCTGTTGAGTTTCGAATCAATATAAGAGATTGATGGTTGGGTCGAGGTTGAGACTAGCAAAAGATCGCGTGCGCAGTGTGGGTTCAATTGGGTAAGCTAAACAAAAACACTGTCGAACCGTTTCATTTCCGCAAGAGAGCAGCTTGGGTGATTTCTCCGCGTTGACACGTTAAGTGGACCAAAATAACGGCCTTCACTGCCGCGTAGTGAAGTTAGCGCGGCGAAACTTGGTGAAATATTGACGAATCTACGATTGCGTGAAAGTTGGTTGGTATCGGAAACTTATTAGCTCAATACCACTAACATCGTAAGTCATCTCGGCAGATAAAGCTTAGGAAGATACCAGTGAACAACGATGTAACCTAGCTAGTGGCTGATTTCATATTCCGGTGAGCAGTCATTGGAAAAATTGTAGGATCATCAGGACCACTTGAATAACTTTGAGCCCCCAATCCCGATATATGGAATGCTATAACAATGAAATAAATGAGAAATGCGATTTGGTATGAATTCAAGTGCCTCCTCCACAAGCGAACATCAATAAGGAGTCGCTCTGGACGTGACTCCCTAATTTCTTAGGATTATGGCCCATCCATTCGTTATTTACGGCCATATCTTTTATGGGAGACCACATTCTGATACCTCACGGGATAATGATGCTATGAGAGATGTTATTCGATTCACTCGTATGGGACGCCGTGCAAACATCATATCATGTATTTGTATTGCCAAGAGTTACACAATGTTTAGTGTAGGCATCTATATGCCGTACTTCCTTGTATCCTATTTTTATAGCTTACTTTATAATATCGAGTGATAAGAAATACTAACGATGATTAGAAATGATGCATATTGCAACAAAATTGCGTTAGAGGAAATCTACCCCACCCCTTTATGCTCTAACTTGAAGGGCTGGATATTGACTCTCCACGGAATAGTTGCTGTCTTGGCTTGGTGAAATGCTGCTATTGGCATAATTCTACGTGATAATGGCAGTTGGGAGATGATTGGTTTTGGAGGTTGAGTGGAGTCTCAAGCCGATTTTCTGCTTTTTGGTCCGCGAGAAGAGCATTATTATTACTAGGTGAAGGGCCTTGCTAGAGTTGAGCTATGAATTACTAAAATAGGTGTATAATTACTCAGCTGAATTACGGGCCAAGTAGGCAAACAGGAATCTCCAGCACCATGGTCCAACATTCAGCTCATAGTACAGGGATCCAACGTCACACATGCTTTTATACAATGATGTTTATGTACAATCCAAAGGACTTGAGGTGAATCATGGAATTATTTATCATTGACCGCATTTGGGATCACAGAATGTAGCCGTATTGGCTCGCTTGTAGCTCATCTCAGACCCCTGCTAATGTCGTCGTCAACAGTTTAATACCAATCATGGACATTCGCGTCTCTTAGAACACAGCCTAGTTAGACAAATATAAAGGTTACACTAATATGCTGAGATGATTCTCCTAATGTATAGATTTGTTTTAAAATGCCAGCTTTGCCATACACCAACAGCACTTACTAGCCGCATCCACCGTTTGAGTTGCTCTCCGATCCCGACTTGTTCAGGGCTCTTGATATAGGTTTCAATATCATAGCCACAATTCTTGCTTTAGCAACACTTTTTATCGCAATGCTCCACTTCGCAGTCCAGAAAAGGGCATATTTCTTTGGCAGCCATGGTAGGGCTTCAAATTAATCACGTAGCACTTCTGATACTTTGAGCTCTAGGGGTATTGCCGCCAACGTTAAGGTCTGAATCTAATCCCCTAGATAGCCGGGGCACTACGCCAGGTCAACGAACAGATGAAGATTCGTACGAGATGGACGAAGATCTAACGAGATCAGCTTGAGAAGGCACTTGCAGGAATAATTGACTGGAGACGGTTGGAAATTGCTGTTACGTTCTAATCTGATGTTCAAAACGTAATATGACGCTCTTTCATAAGTGGATTATTGGATATATATTCATCATATAGGCAATTTCCGAGATACTTCTGCACGTTGATTAGATCGTATTCGTTGCTTCACTAGCCAAAGCTTAAGGACTCTTCGATTTAGTAAATTCAAGCTAGATTATCTAGCGACATGCTCAAGAGTTTAAGTTAAAATCTAGTGGGTTCGAGAAACGCCACCTTGCTATGCCTCACTAATACGTGTCGTTTGAGCTGATCGGATGTATAATACCCGTGGTTTAGGCTCGAGCAAAACGGGCAGAAATGAGAGACCTCAACGAAGCTGTGCTCCACGCTATGCGCGATAAGATCCTCCATCCATGAAAAGCCTTGTCCGACTTTGCTATGCTTGCAGCTCGGCATTGGACATTGGTAGACGCCAAATGCAAAGGATGGGAAGATTTTAGTTGACTTTCGCAGTTCAAGACTCACATCCGTATTTCCTAATTGGTCCCCAAGCTGTGCAAGCTCAAGCAACGGCAGCTCCATGTATCGGAGTTTTCGTGGTTTCTCCGCTCCCTCCTTTAAGTAGATTTCCCATCGGCCCACTTCGATCGGAAGATTGAACAATCTGAGAATGGCCAAGACTAGCTTGAGTGCCGGATCCCGAATACTAGCTATGCTTTCTAGTTCGTCAAAGGATAGATCGCTTGAATGATTGGCTGAGACCGAAATTGTTGATTTTGAAGTGATTTTGGTCATTTCACTGTACCAGGTACTGCTCGGGCAGCTCTCGCGAGCACAGCGGTGTCGATGCGGGGGATGGCTATCCTGATAATAGCAGGAATAGTGTTGCCATGTATTGCATTGCTCGCAGCACACAGAATCGTTATGCAGGTATTCGTTGTTGCAGCAGATACAATCGTATCTTCGGGGTTCTGGTAAAAAGTCTAAATTTATATCCGGTCCGGGAAGGTAGTCAGGAAGAATGTCATCTGAATAGGTTGAAAGGTGCATCAGCGAGGCCTGGATCAAGTATGGTAGCTTTGAGTCAGTATTAACCTCCGGAATCAGCCGATTTATCTACTTTGTGAGTATTGAATAGGATGCAGGATTCAGTCTATCCGCATATTTCTGCCCCTTACACAGCTTAACAACTTTGTAAGAATCGTTATCTGTGATCTGAACCCTAGACCTTGCGAGACTGATAGAGTCCTCTTCGACCAACCCATGAAATGAATACACTCCTTCGGTTTTTATGCCGCGCTCCGATATTTTTGCTTGTGTATCCAAACTAGTTTGGTGGAATCCTCTAAGCGCAGTAACGTAAGTCTTAGATATTGTATGAAACGCATGTGTCTGCCGAGACTCCACAAAGCCTTTAGGAGCTCTAATGCGTTTGGCTCTCGATATCACGCGGATTCTTTTGTAACATGAATAGTCATCATCATTTTCAGCCTTTCTTTTCGAATTTTGGTTACATTGCATCCAACGAAGCGACGGTTCTCCGAAATATATCCTGGCGTTTTTACCTATACCGCAGGTGGGCTGGGGAAGATCGATTTCATTGATTTCCGTCACGCGACGGTACCATAACATGCAATGAGAGCTGATAAAAATGTAATCGGTTTTAGCATAGAAAATTAGCTTGGTCGGGTACATACCATTGTATGTCTTGGTCAGTCGATTGTTCGGATATGGTATTGCATCCCGGACAATGTGTAGGAGTGCCTATTGACTTAGGTGTCGCGTCGTGCTCAAACACGAGGCTCATTGAAATCCTCTGACCAGGTAAAAACGCATCCTGAAAGTCCTCTGACATATCAACATCTTTACCTGTAGCCTGCTCTTGAAGTACATACTCCCTTCTGCTTATTTTTCCAGAGCCTTGCTTGCCTAGAAACCGCAGCTCTATAACAGCGTGGAATGTTTCCCAGGAGTTGATAAGCCGAAGATGGACTGGGGCTATACGACCAAGAGCATCTTCTAGGACAAAAGGGTCTTCAGATAGAGGTCGATAAACTTGATTTGCAAAGGCCAATCGAATATTCTTGACTTCACAATAGATAGCAATGTTGCTATTAATGACGTTGAGCATTAGCCGTTTCAAGTCGGATGCAAGTTTTCGTATCCAGTCCAGGCGTTGAATGACTCGTGTGGTGAGACTCGTTCCATTCGAAATTAGTCGTGCATTGCTGTCTAATCTTTCATGAACTTCAGTAAGAAGTTGAGTTTGCGTATTTAATGATGCATGAATCTGTTGACCGTCTTTAGACAGTCGCTCCGTTAAATTGTCATGACTGGTACTGAGAAGATTGCTGTAAGCTGTCAGTCAAGGCATCTTAGCTAGATATAAGGATCTCGTTACATCATTCCAGTTGTCAGAAGCATATTGATTGATTCGGAAAAGCCGGTTACTTGTGCCCGGAATTTCGCAATTTCGGCTTCTTTTTGGGATGCTCGCCACTGAACTTTCCGCACCCCATCTTTAAGGATGTTCCCAGACCCGGACTTGGAGAGCGGTCCTCCATATTTTCTAATTCGTGCTATAAAAGCCGCGACTGTATCGCGACATTTCACAACAGTCTGATTAGCTGTCTCGTATATTGCCTGGAGTTCGGGCGTTGGACCCTGGGATCGGGCAAGCTGCTCAACTTGGAGGAGTGCAGTGTCAAGGACGTAGAGTTCTCGTACAACTGCTTGATATTCCGCGGGGGAGCCTTTAGTACTGTCGAGTGCCAGGAGGAGATCCTTAACGAGAAGGCTGACGGAGATGATATCTCCGATGGACCCAAAGGTAACCATCATTTGGCGTGCTAGAGAAAGGTCCCGAGCATATCGAAGAATTCTAAAATTAAGTTATGTATCTAGGAACGACATTTGAAAAGAGTTTTAATTTAAAACATCAGAAGCAGCGAGCACGTCACGGCCCCAAGCAGAGCCACATGAGGCCTACTCCATTAATTGGTGTCACGGTTATGGAAGGAGACGTCTGGTAGACGTGCAGGTGAGAGCGACTGCTTGTAAAGCTATGGGAAGTTAGGACTGCACATTAAAAAGCAGGTTCTTTGAACTTGCATCAACACACACATATATACACGGATACAGACACAGAATAATAGACCCTTTTTCACCCTAATAATTGGTAAGTCATTAGGTTCTGGACAACCAAGGCTGCGTAAGCATTGACGAACTAGATTCGCAAAGTCAACTTATCGAACATTGGACAGCTCAGGTAGACTGAGGCGAGGCCGGACATTGAAAATAGGAAAATGAGAGTTCGGTAGGCAATGCGCTTGAAGGAAAGCGATGCGTACCAATGAAAATATGCCAAGTCTTCCCGGCAAACCCTTCCGAATTGGGTCTGCTAAAAGACGTCACGCGGACTATACAACCACGCGCTAAGCTGGGCACTCAATCATTTTTCTGATTGGTTTCCCTGCATCCTATAGACCACTTCGACCTACCGCTCTCCATAGCACGCAGTCGCATAGTCCGGGTCGCAGAAAAATGCTATCACATTCGTAATACTCTTAGCGGCCTCCTGGGCAAGATTAATAATTTGTTGGGCTAGAATGTGTCGAAACATGCTCCGTTTCCAGTGCTAATAATCCCGCATAGATCCTAGGCCCCAAAATATTACATTACTGATTACCACTCGGCCCTTCCCCTGGTTTAGTACTTTACATTTCCACGCGTTAAGTGCTTCCTTCATTATTCAAGCCACATTTTTGATGGCTCTTGATTCTTCCAGATCTTTCAATTACCCGTAAACCCCCAAATTTCTGGTAAGATCAACATAATCATTGTATTTTTGTTTATCCAACCGGGCGATTTTTTTCCTTTTTTTGGGGGGGGGGGTTTCCATTTCGTTGCGAGTAAAGTATTGGATACCGCTGGCGGAGTTGTCCCTCCGGATTTTTTTTCCAATAGCTTCATAGTATAGCGATCATATTTTGGGCTGGTGGTGGATGCATTGTGGAGACCATCTTAGAGAGTTTTGGGGATAATGACAGGGTGAGAAAAAGTGGGATGTAGATTGAAAGCGAGCTAAACATCTGGCACTGTCATGATCCTTAGCTGGACCTAAGAGATATATGTTGAAAAAGGAGTGTGACAACTATGAAAAACCTCACGGGACAGTTCATTATATATTCAGCTACCATGGTCATACGACGGTACTAAATTATCGAAGTCAAAACACCAATGTGACTTGTTATGACACTTGGGATATATTTACAATATGAGGCAATCAGTATTAAGAGAAACAGACCGCAATGAGAAGTCATTAAAAATCGACACATCTTCGACTCCTGCATCACGAAGTCGATAATGTCATATGATATGAACTTGTGACTAGTCGATGAGTGATTAATGATCCAGCATTGGCATCATATCCCGCTTAATGGACCGTGCATCTACGCAAACTCCTCGCGACACCAAGCATTTGACTACTGCATGGCGAGTCTATTCTCAGCAACAGGATATGTCAGACGAAAAATTCGTCTCCCCTACACGAATTTTTACTCTAACCTTAACAGGGAGCGTCTCAATGCAGACCAAGAGGGCTAGTAGGTCCGTATGGTATTGCCCCTTCACATTGCCTCACACCATCAAGTTTGACCGCAGCGTTAAACAACATCCCATCGTCTGCTGTGCTTAGAAATACAGAAATTATGTTGTATGATAAAGGGCGGGTAGTATGTCACATAGGTAAGCCACTCGATTTCCTCGTGGCGTAGTGGCTCCTGAACGAATCTTGAACCTCTATGCGTGCCAATTACCCCACAGCCGATTACATGCCAATACAGTACCATAAAAAGCGTTTGATCCAACTGAAGCGCATAATCAGAAGCTCTAGCAAGCCTAAATGCCACCCAATTCGACATACACATATGCATAACCAGCTCACGCATAATTCCCGTCAAGCCTAGGGCGTATTTCCGACCGAGGTCACCCGGTCTTGTTCATGAGGTCTCAACCGGCCGTAACTTAATATGTAACCCACCTTTCGGCTTCGCCGTAATGCCGCCCTGAATCTCTAGCTTCATTCCCGGATCCTGAAACTCCATCTCGAACTGTCCAACCAGTGCAGCCATTAAGCACGCAAACTCCGCCTTTGCAAAATCCTTCCCAATACAGCTCCTCGGGCCGTGAAGGAAAGTTGTCGTGGCGTAGTTGGACTCCGCGCCCCCAGTATTCGCCTTTCCGGTACCAAGCCAGCGTTCAGGGTTGAATTCCTTCGAGTCATCGCCCCAAAGATGCTTGGAGGTGTTGATGGCCCAGGGACAGATTACGATCGTTGTTCCTTTGGGAATGAAATGGCCTTGAATCGTGGTGTCGTGGGCTGCTTCTCTCAAAGTGAGCGGAACCGGTGGGAAGATGCGCATAGTTTCGTTTAAAACCGCATTTAGATAGGGCAAGCGGTCAATGTCCGTGGACGAAATTGCGGAATTGGGGTTGATTATTGCGGGAAGTGATGTGCGGATCTCTTCACGGAGTTTAGTTTGTACGCCAGGATATTTGCACAGGAGGTAGGTCGCCCACGTCATTGCCGAAGCAGTGGTTTCGTGACCAGCAGCTAGAAACGTCATAAGTTGGTTGACGAGTTCTTCGTCCGTGAAACCGCCGCTTTCAAGAGCAACAGAAATAATGTCTACATCCGTACGAGCGTTTTTCTCCAGTTTCGCTCTCTTGTCACGGATCAGGTCTCTTGCTACCTTCTTAATGGTCATCACGGCGTTTCTCACCTCCTCATTTCGTTTGAAAGGAAGAGCGCGAGCAAGCCAAGCTGGAAGTAAATTGAAAAGGAGCTGCATAATCTGACGGGGTCCGTTTCCGAAAACGGAGCGGTAGGTCAGGAAGAGCTCGTTGTCTGGATTCATAAGAGAATTAAAGTCCTGGCCCATACCTGCCACGCCGATGATATCGAGAGTGGCGCGGGAAGCCCAATCGCGAATCTCTACAACTGAAGATGCTTTTTCGTCTACCTTTAGAGCTTGGGAAATAGCTACCGTCATTTCACGAGACTTCTCCCAGAAAATAGGATATAAATCCTTGACATGACGGAAGGCAAAGGCAGGCATCAAAGCTCGCCTTTGGCGCTAGAAGAAATTAGTTTTCTACCCAAAAAGGAACCTAGATAGTACTTACCTTGTGTTCGTCGCCCTCAGCGAGCAAGATTCCAACACCAAGTAGGCGGCCAAGACCATCTCGGAGACGCTGTGGCTTGATAAATTCATAGTTCCGCTGGACAAGTACTTCGGCTAGGGCTTTGGGGTGGGTAACGAGAATGCGTGGCTCATTAAATATCCAGCGATAATATATGACGCCATCATTCTCGATGTTGTCAATCCAGTCTCTCTGTGGCTCTCCGTTAGGATTCTTGAAAATCCTCTTGAAATTGCCTAGTATAATGTCTGCCTCCTAATATAGAATTAGCACAATAATTGAGGGAAGATGGCGCTCAAGAAGGCTGGAATCTGACGCGAAGATCTAGAGCGCACTGACCGGCGATGGACCTGGCAAATGACGTAACGGGCTCAAGCAAAGAGGATACACAAGAACCGTCCAACCAAATTTCACAACTAATTGTAACAAGAGCAGTGCCACCGCATTCCATGCCACCGACGAAAAGAGGGCAAATCGGGGGGCATATCGAACTAGGACAAAGGATATGACCACTGATATCAGGAGAAGGTTCTTCTTGAATACAGCCATTTTCGCAGAGGAACTGGTATGATAAGGAAAAGAAGGATGGAACAAGATATATAAAATGGAGGGTAGGCTACAAATAAACAAAGACACAGGTGGATTGTAGGCAGTCGTATTAATGCCACACGCGCGTCGTTTCAATCCAGATACGATGTCGAGACCCTTTATGGCTTAGTCTACGCCAAGGCCAGTCGGGGTAATCGGCGTACGGAGGAATTCTAAGCGCCGAGATCATATGCCCAACCTTTACGACATTGTATTCCGGACGAATGCCACGCACAACATCAGTTTTTTGATTGAAGACTCTTTATAGGATTCTCTAGAGCCAGCGTATACTGTATTACTAGAACCGATACATCATCTTACCGTTCTTATTAGTATAGTACGAATCGCAGCGAAACAAAGATCTTTGGTATGCACATATCCACCATGGAACGTCCCTTGCAAAATCATGGCCGTATGCTCAGGCCTATTTGAACTACCTAATATTTTTAGCCGGTACTGAAAGTATCCCAGTCTGACCATACTTATAGATACTAATATTTTGGCATGTTCTAAAGGAAAGTCAAGCAGTCACCTTTAGCACTCATACCGCAGATCATGAGAGCTGCAGACATTCCCACAGTGCATGGTAGACCTCAATTTAAACATCAAATCAGATCTCAGAACAGCATCATCACCGAATCTCGCAAAGCTATTCTCAGGCCTTCACTCGCACGAGGTGCACGGCAAAGCGGCAGATTTAGCGACCGCCCCTCGGATTTTTGTAGGGATGCGGCTAGATAACAAAAGCAAGAAAACGCTCCGAACCCGGTCTCGATCAGTTGGATTTGACCCCATTTTAGAAAAAGGTTGAGAATATGATGATATGTGGGCCTAGAACCTTCATCGCGTCGATATCTCCATTTAGCCTAGTGCCGCTGCGCAACTGCCGATATCAATGAATCTTAGCTACCACATGTATCCTTATATCAGATGAATCAGACGCCCTTCGGAACCCATGCGCCTGTACCTGTTTCCCCAGGCCGTTCTGTAGGCAGAGCTCCCGAGTCTAGTCTACCACAGCTCGCGCTATTTACAAATTCTTCATAGTTCGATCTTTCCAGCCAATAGACCATCACTTCCCGACGCCCTCGCATCTTCTTCCGGAGGCGTAACATCAATCAACACACCCGTCCTCTGCTCCTTTCCCTTATCACCATACATAGAACTCTCTTTACTCTCCGCTTTCGAATTACTTGTCGAGATATTCCCTACAGTCTGTTTGACCCAGAGCTCTGCATACTTTCCTCCAATCTCGATTAGCTCAGCATGCGTCCCTCTTTCAATGATCTCGCCTTTATCAACGACAAGAATCTGATCAGCCTCTACGATAGTGCTGAGGCGATGCGCAATGGCAAATGTTGTGCGGCCCTTACTTAGGGTCTTGAAAGCTTCTTGGATCTGCGCTTCGATGGCTGAGTCCACAGCTGAAGTTGCTTCGTCGAGGAGTACGATCTTCGGGTTCTTAAGAAATACCCTCGCGATTGCAATGCGTTGTAACTGGCCGCCCGAAAGCCTGACACCACGCTCGCCGACCTTCGATTTATATCCATCTGGGAACGATATGATGGTATCGTGGATAGCAGCTGCCTTGCAGGCCTCTATGACTTCCTCATTCGTGGCTTCGAGGCGAGCGTAGCGCACATTGTCCATGATGGTTTGATTAAAAAGTGTTGGATCTTGGGGGACGACACCGAGTGCGTCGTGCAGGTCGGATTGAGTAACGGATCGAAGGTCCTGGCCACCGATCTGGATAGAGCCGCCAGTTACATCCCAGGCGCGCAAAAGGAGTTTCAGCATGGTCGATTTTCCACCACCCGTCTCGCCGACAAAGGCAACAGTCTGCCCGGACTCGGCTGTGAAATTTATATTCTTGAGCACAGGCTTCCGCTCGTCATATGCGAAGTCGACATCTTTGAACTCTACCTTAGTGTCTTTGCAGTCCAGGGGTTCGGGATTGTCAGGGTCCGTTACAGTAGGCTTTGTATTGAGAAGTTGGAGGGCGCGTTCGGCGTCAATGAGAGAGCTGGAGATTTGCTTGTAGCTGTACGACATCATCCAGAGAGGGCTCATCATAGTCTCCCAATACATGATGAATGTAATGAGGCTACCGACAGATTTTCCATGGTACACGATTTGAGACATGGCAAAGATGCAGCATCCTGCAAATCCGAAGTTCATAACCATTGACTGGATGGCATGCCCACCAAGCGAGCGGAATAGATAGGCGTATTGTGCACTAATGGTACCGCGTACAGCGCTTCCGTATCTTTGTTGCTCGTGAGGATGACGATTGAAATAAGAGACTGTGAGCCAGTTCGGGATTGCTTCATAGATCGTCTTGCTTTCGAATCTGGATTTCTCCATGTACGTCCGCCGCTTGACTTGTGCCCAACTAGTGAAGTAAATTCCCAGCCAAACATATGTGGCTCCCATGAAGAGGATAATGAAGGCCATATAGGCGTTGAATAGATGCGACACGTACCACATAGCAACCACAAGGTCGATAAGAATGGGGCAAATTTCAAAAAATACGAGTTCGATAAGGTTGTTGAGAGATGATGCTTGCTCGACGGCTTTGATGACTTCTCCGGAGGATTTATTAGTATGAAATTCCATGGAAAGAGACATGACATGTTTGAAGGTTAGCGCGCTGATCCTTTCACGGGCAGTATTTTCAATGTAATAGCTGGCTATATTGTCGACAATTCCGAAACCGGAATCACTATTAAGCCAGTTGTAGAGTATCCAGAGGCTTATATCCGCCCATGGCATGACCGGATTGCGTGCTGATAGCTTGTTGGTGATGATACCTATTTGGCGTGGAGTCAAAAGATTCAGAACTCTTCCTTGGATGAGATACAAGCCACGCCCGATGAGACAGAAGACCATTTTCCAATCATTCTTTGGCCAGAGATAGGGCATGAAGATTGTAAAGCCCTTCAGGTAGCCAACCCATCCGCCCTCTTCTTCAAGTCGCTTGGCTTGTTGCGCTTTTATATCCTTGTCGCCATCACCGAGCTGCTCATCGCCCTCATCATCTGAAGCGTCTTGATTGATCGACCCATAACCAGGGTCCGGTTGCTTCGGGGCACCGTTGGGCTGGCCTCCTAGCAAAAATTGCTCCTCATCTTGTCCCTTCTCCTGCTTCTTGAGTAAAACAAGCAATCCATCAATGACCAATATGACAGATAAAATCGCCCGGAAGGATCCGAATCCTAGAGGGACGTTGCTGTAACGATCATGCGGGAATAAAGCAATTCCGCGAAGAAAGCAAACCGTTGTCTCGAAGAAAAATTCAAGAACAAATGCCCCGAAATATGGATGCCATAATAATCTATCGCTCTTGTGAATGGAGGATGCAATGGGAGACCACAGGAAAATTGCGCCGAGGCAATGGATAACAGAATGCTGAGGTGCCGAGTAGTTGTTATCTGCAATTGAATAGAAAAGATAGTAGAAGACCTCAGCGACGTAGCTTAAGAAGATGGACAATACGAGCGCTAATGATGTTCTCCGCGTATTCCATGATACGAATTTTGCTTTCTGTAGAACGCACGAAGCGAAGAGTAGGGCGCCGAGGAAGTAAAAGCCCACGGCAGGAGCGTGTAAATAGTCGATTATCGTCAATGCTGTGCCTTCAGCGTATACCCCGTGAGGGTAGTTCATGATGGCAGTAGTCGTCGCTAGAGAACTTCTGGCGAATGCCGTTACAATGTGTTCGGTGTAGAGAATTGATTACCAGCAAGATTTTTCGCCGGGTAAGAAGGCGAGGTAAACTCGAAGCGCAGCCTAGCGTAGGAGTATTTGAACTGGGAAAGCCTGCGAGTTGCCGGCTACCACCTAAAAGCCCACTTACTCTATTCTCAACTCGATCCCGCGGTATTGTTGCCTGGTAGTGGCGAAGAATAAGCGGTGGGGTGGATATGGATGTATGTGGCTGTGCAACTGCGGCGTAGGCTCGTCCTAGTTGTCGCTAAATGAAAATTGAGAATATGCTCCGGAGCGATTGCGAAGGATGAGTATTATAGAAATCTTGATGAAAATATATGCGAAGAATTGAGGCGCCCTTCGGATGATATCAAAAACAACTAGAAAGTCTCCATCAAAAAGGCGTCAATAACGCTAGTACTGGTCTGGCCATAAGAACATATTTTGATTGTTCCCGCAATGCGACTCACAACTTCTATCGTCATTCTACATAGACTCCTCCATATGGTAAGATGACTCAGGCTCGCAGTTCAAGTGCCAGACTGAATGAGTGATGCATTATGATGGTGGCTAGGGAGGGCTGAGTCACCACATAATTCTGCACACCGCTGGACCCTTGGTGTCAGCCCTAATTACCACGTACCGTTTGCTGGCGCTCGAAAAGCCCCGCGAGCACACACCCGGACATTTAGGGTTTGCTGAGCAGCCAGTCGAGCATGGCTTCTAGAGAGTACATGAGCACATTTGCTGTTTCGGGAGTGTTTTCGCCCCACGCATAGCAGCGCTGTTCTTGATGACCGGGTGACGTGACATATCTATGACTCAAAGCCTGGCCTAGAAGCAAAAGATTGACCGGTAAATGCTCCTGGCTGAAGAAGAGATTGGTGGCTCATTATAATACAGCGACTAGCACCTGAATAAGAGCCGCCGTCTGAAAGACGTTAGCGTGTTATCACGTGATTTTTCACTTCACGTTCGATCAAGGGCACATAAAAGCTTATCGGTTAGATTATTCTTACGCTGGATGACACTAGGATATAATACTTGCAGAATATTCAATGTCAGTTTGCAAACTCACCCCATCTCTTCTCCCTAATGTATGTGCTCATGAAAAGTCGTATCATGAATAGTTCTATGAGTATTAAATGGAAGACCGCAATTATGATCTTACCTGCCGATTTTTTGCTATTGTTCAGAATCTGAGTGATTCTAAGGGCAAGATACTTTGGGCTGTGTTCCCCTCAATGGCGCACACCCCATCTTCCACTCGTCCTCTCGCACAGCTCTCAAAAGGTGATATTCAGCAAACGGTCATTAACCCTGCTTAATGCTCAATTTGATTACCATTGACCCACCCCGCGCTAATGATGGCCCTCTCCTCAATAAACCATGTCAATTTCTCGGCACTCATTCATGATGCTACTGTTAAAATATCCATTATTCGTTCTACCTCTTACATACTAAAACCGACCATGAGCCATTGCTATCGCTTTCTGTTGTCCCAGCATTCCACGTGGCTACAATCATTCCCTACACAAAATTCACTGCCTTATCGTTCATTCAATACCAGGCCCAGATTTCACGGCAGCACGGCTCCGCGATGCAATGGTCACCCAATTCGGTGTCCCGCAATCGATCACAATGCCGTTGCAATCGCTCCGTCCGCTGCGGTCCGAGCCCCCACTCTCATATATTTCTGTCTAGTAGTGCTACATTTCGTTCGCGGAGCTTCTAACGTAATTTGCGCTTCACTCACTTCTCATCTTCCATTCTCGTCACAGTCCCTTTTATTCCTCTTGTCTTCTTCATAGGCGTCTGGTCTATTCCTGTGCACGGATCTTGAACTCAGTACATTTATTCTTAGCTCTCTCTTTTATTATTATTTCTTATTTTTATCCCCTGAAACAAAACATTATAATTATCTGGACCAACGTGAGGGTCTTTCGCCCGCGGCGATTTCCCCTTGATCTGTGCTCCCATTGCAAACTTAAAGACGTTCTGCCGCGCGCAACAACTCGAGCTTTTGCGCTCAACTATCCTCCACACTTCCAATCGATAAGGCTGTTGCCTAGGTAGCCACTACCGCCGTATATATTATCGGATTGTTGTCACTAGCCACGGCGTGGCTCTGCGCCAGACCAGCCTTCGGCCCGGCGCACATTAACGAGTGGTTTCGCAAGGGCGTAACCCACTACTCTTATTTCAATAACTGCGAACAGTCAGCCGTCTTCGACTATAGCGGTTGGTACGTCACATCGGACCTACCAACTATTTATGTCTATTGCTCGATTTTCCGTCGTTACCAGCCTTCTCTACTTTTGGCCTCACTAGGAAAAATCTACTACTTACAACCGCTCGGCTCGGTTCTTAAATATATCATCTAGAACGGATTCTGCCAGCGTAGACTGCAGGTCGAGCGATAGGATGTCAAGCGCAACTCTAAACATGCCTCCGGGCTCCGGTCCTACCACGCCCTCCCGCAATGCCACAGTCATGGATTGCAGTTCTGATCCACGAACGTTTGTCATTGTTCAGATCCACACCGCCAAATGCGCCATTTGCGACGCGAGAAATATGGCTACTATGCGTCGGTGCACAGGCTGCACCTACCAGATCTGTCAACCATGTTTTGAGAATAGGAACGGAAAACCACTCATCCACGGAAACTTGATAGGTGGTCCTGTGAATCTGCCTAGTACGCCTTCGAGAAAAAAGTTATATACACCAGGCTCGAATCTAGATGCTGTATCGGCAACTGCGGCGTCCGCATCAAGGACTGGAGTTACTATGGGTGCGGCATCGACGCCAGTAGGGAGCTCGAGCAGCCAGCAGAATACACCGGTGTACAAGGCATCTCCAGCCGGAGCTGCAGAACCTCAGCAGCAGACGCCCGCAAAGAGCACCCCAGGATCTATCGAACGTGGCCGGGACAAGAAAGGCAAGGTCGTCATATCCTCGGATTCAGACGATGAGTTCGTGCCAGAAATGTGGAATCCGACGTCCGCAACTGTAAAGCGGCGGAAGATGCTGGAACAGCCAAAGGGGATGGAGCACGCTGGCATTAGCGGTGAGCGTCCTCTGCTCGGAAAGCGTAGCTCTCGCAGTACCGCAGGCCAGCAAACGACTGTCCAATCCTTACCAAACATGTTACCCCATTGGAGAAGACCTAAAGCAAGCGACCGGAATCTTACTCCGATGCCGACTGGTGATAGTGAGAGCCATGCTGGTGCTTTGTTGCCCGATCACCCAGGTGTTTATAGCCACGACGTCAACGGCCCTAAAAACTGTTCAATGAGTGATTGCACAGCCGCAGAGTTGATTGAGCGTCTTCGAGAACAGGTCGGTTTGCCGCCTTACCAAGAACATCTTCTTGGTAGGCGCGAGCCCGTTCTCACGAACCCGGTTATCCATATTCCACCGAATGTAAAGCGCAACTTTAAGCCACTACCGAGGGCATCTGAGATTCAGCAAGATATTCAAGATGGAGCGAGAGAGAAATTAGAGACAAGATGGGTCGCTAATGTAGGACTCGAATACGGAGTTGGACCTGGCACCGTGAGTATATTTGACCCAAGCAAGCAGGCGAGGCACTCACTCATGATGTAGGCTGCTGCCAAAGGCCCAGAATTAGACATCGGCGTGACAAACTCGGATCCACAGACTTTGCGCCAATTCGTTGAAATCGAAGCTGGGAAACTGATGCAAGGAATGGACATCGACAATGACCAGCAACAAATAGTCCGACTCACTTTGAACGAAACCGCGAGGGTATTGGCTAAGGAATTTCAAAAAGATGCGCCGGAAGTTGTTCGAAACGTCATCAAATTTGGCCTTACTATGCCTATGCGTGATCTAGGCGGAGCACAACAGGAGCAGATTGTGAATACAATTCACGATGTAGGTACTCGTCAGTTGGCCGCATTCAAGGATGATACAATCAATGACTCGAAGCGCAAGAGTAGTCCTAGTCTGCCCCAAGCTGCTATGTTTCAGGTATCTCCGGTAAGGCCCAGTTTCCACCTGGAGAATAGAAAGTTGCTTTCACCGCGACCCTCTGCGTTGAAGCTTTGTAGTCCCCTGACTATTTATACTGTCGATGGGAGCGATCGAGTCAAATTCAATCAAGGACAGGAGAAAGCGGACTCCATGGGTCCAAAGGTCGAAGATAAGGAAGGATCATTCTCGTCTATTGAGACTCCTTGAAAATTGTTTCACAATATCTCGCCTCTTGTATCAACACTCGTGCGACGGACTCTAACAATAGTCCAGTTTTGATTGTTTGTTAAAGAGCAAGATAATGAACTTCATCCTTGGGTCAGGGGATGCTAGTAGTGTATAGTAGGAGACCGATATGCTCCGCGGTACGAGGAACGGTAGATCAGGTATCCATGCTTAATGTATACATTCCATTTATTTAGGTACTTTCCCCGATAGTGGATTATGATGCCGGTACTTGAGGCCTGAGTCGGTGATGTTATATGCTGGGGCGGATAGTTGAACGGGCTGTATCTAGTATCTAGTATTGTTACATATGGTCCTAGAAAAGACCATGAAAATCAACCCAGAAAATGCCGACGAGATGAGCAAGGTTATTGTTAATACTTAAATTGAGAATTAGTTTACCCCGTGTTTGCCTACGTATGACTATCGGAAATAGTGAGATTGCAATAAGCCTGCCTCTGACTTTAAAGTAGTTCCGAATAGGCTAAGAGACGAGTAATTGTAACAATAGGTTCATCATATGTGACTGGATAGGCAATTGAGACATTCACAAATAAATATATTGTTTGGGATAATGGGTTTCATTAGATGAATGACTGAAAAGATAACGCCATAAGTAAAGATGGATTGACAAGGGGAAAGAGCCACTTGGGGTAAGACGAGTGAAGCAGGAAATACGACTGTGGGTATCAGAATTAGCTCAGCACTAAGGCATAGTCAATCGGGTAAGGAAACAGGCGCAGCAGGCACTCGCCAGAACCCGTATCGCGCCAGTAGCAAAAAAATGCTCATCGCCCCTGCCGTCTGTCTAGACCAAGTGGCTCGCCAAACTGAATAGTAAGCGAACCAGACTCAATAGGATTAACGTGAGCCCAGCCGCCTTCGGCGTCAGCAGTATTGCCGACTACGTTACCCAGCCACGTTCCTTCATCCTCATCAACACTTCCGGTGGTAGATGAGGGTCGGCTTGATTGAGGTTTCGTAGGAGGGAATCGTTCGCTGAACAGACGGGGAAATTCAGAGGCCATTTTGGACCCTTCGTTTGTGTACGTTGCTTGTGAGACATCGATCAATTTGCTGAACCAAGGGATGATCATGTTAGCGCGGCTTCGCTCAGAGGAAAGGGCAACGCACTCAGAGGCTTGCGCACAGATGCGCTCCAGAGCATCTCTCTGCCGTCTGATTTCCTCTGGATCTGGCTGGGGTCCGCCATGAGAGCCTTGAGCACCGACAGCGCCATAGTGCGGTTGGTACGGATCTCCAAGGAGATGCGAGCCGTCGGAATTCTGCGCAAGGGCGATGGTTAGCACGTTGAGTGAGGCAAGCGAGACACGTCGCATAGACGAGCATCACACAGGAGTACTATCCTAATGCATACCTCAGAGTCAGAAGGGCGGCGGCCCAGTCCGAGGCAGGAAGAGCAGATGCCCATGGAATGTAACGCAAGGTAGGCCGAGTAGGCGTCGCTCGGGAGGGCTCGGGGAAGATGATGGGGTGACTCGAACTGAGAGATATACTTCTCTATTCGAAGCTGGCAGGTACTGCGTCGACCCCCATGAACGCGGCCCGCTCCAGGATGTTTGGATAGCGGATTGGAGAGGTTGGTGTGGTGATGACTCCTGCCGAAGTTTTCGCGGTTAGCAGTCCGGAAGTTCGGCGCCCGGCCCTCCCTCATTTGCTCTCTTTCCATCTAACCAAATACTCCGACCACTGCTCGACCGCCGTGACTTTTACCATTAGACACGTCTACAGCTTATGCCAGCGAAATAGAATCGCCCATTTCTGATTGATTCAATGGTTCTGGATCATATTTTCTCGTCTCTCCTAGCCGTCCTGGACCCCTTAATTGCAACGGTCTATCCGCGTTTCGCGTTTGCTTCGACGCAACATCACCCTTCAATTGTATTCCAAATGGTCTCAATACATGCTCTTGCTCGGAGTCGGTGTCACCACGCGCTGCCTAGGGAGGGTTGGCAGTTTCATATAGCATTCCTAGGCACTAGGAAAGGGATGACTAGCGCCAAGTATCCTATCTATCTAGGCGTGCCTCTTCCTCACCACAATCATGCTTACCTACTAATTATGGCTGGTTCCACGCAAGGCCATTTCCCTCGGCTCTGCTTTGCGCGAAACCGCCTCAGAAGGTGGGTCGCTACCCAAATTCGTACCACAAATCCCGTCTGTAAGGAACATCCTCAAGGTGCCTCTCACGCCTTAATATTTCCTCCCTTATAAAGGTAGTATTCTAGTTTCTTAGCCTGTCATCACTTTCAGACCCTTTGTTGAGATCTCTTCTTTCTTTAGTCTAAGAAGCTGTCGCTCGCTTGGGTGCTCGATCATGCATTTCTCTCGTTCCTTATTCGCCTTATGTATTATCTATTTTTCTTCTTTCACTGCTCAAGCGAGACTCGCCCGCCCAGGATACGATGTTATTGTCGACACTCGTCAGGGGATGAACGCATTCAATAGACGTCAGTCATTAGGGGGAGGAGGTGAATGCGTTGAAGATGAGTACATCACAGGTGTCCTCCGGCTGCGCAAATCCAGCGGGCAGAAGTTTTGTAATATCTGGCTTAGCATCCCACCAACAAATACTGAGGTTGAATACACTCCAACTGTGTATGTGCCATCGACTCTGATATTACGAATCTCCTAATAAAAGGCCTAGATACGCAATCGCCAGCACCGGCAGAATCGTAACAAGAGTCAAAACATCTCGGGTAACGACTACTACGACTGTGACCGTAACAGCCCATGCCAGCGCCCGTCGTACAGTTAAAGTCGATGCTCGAGGGGTCAATAGAGTTCAACAAATTGATGCTATCATCACTTCTGCAATTGCTAGCGATGCTAACGCGTCCGCTACTTCAACGGACAATAGTGAAAGACTCTCGTTGGAATCCGGCTTGACAAGCGCATGCTCTTGCCTAGATTTCGAACCCATCTTGACGTTCACATCGACATACACTGTCCTACCCACGGTACGTTATTATGAATATATGAAAGTAGCCACCTACTAATGCGAAGATAGACAGAAGTGGTCCGGAAGATCCGCAATCGGCATACGACGGAGACAATCACAAGAACCTACACAGTCACTACGACCGAAACACAGGCCTCCAATGAGAGTGCTGCTCGAACTTTAGCTAGTGTACTATCGGGGACACGTGCTCTATCTACCTTCAATTCAAGCATTCCTAGTGGACCTAATACTGATACGTTTTTAGACAGTCCCTCGACCAATGATATTCAGCAACCCTCTGGAAGCCCTTCATTTTCTGCATCTAATCCTTCGTTTTTGAGCAAATTAAATACAGGCAGCAGATTACTAGTCACTGTTATCAACAGTATGCCTATTGGACCATCACCAACGTTAAGCGTTCGACGGCCGGTCGCAACAGGATTGCCATTTAGCTGTCCGGACGATAGTGAGAAACGACTAACGAATATTTTTGGTAGAGAGCGGTTCGAATATGTGGTTCTTTGTGACATTGCTGTTGTCACCGGTAATGAGGTATTCACTACGATCAAACCTAGTCCGTTAGATTGCGTTGCGGAATGTTCTTACATCAACGACGTTTTTCAGGGGGAGCTCTGTCAAGCAGTAACCTTCACAGCTACGCCAGGGTCAGACGCAGGTGAATGCTTAGTTAGTGGCCCTACGTCTACCTTTATCAAGAGTCCTGGATCCTCCACCGCGGTTCTTTTAGAAGTTTACACTGCGGACGATGAATGCTCGGCCATAAATTTCGCAGATAAACCCGCCAATGCCACAGTTGTTTCCTCCGCCATTGTGGCTTCCGTTATCGCAGCCCCACTATCAGTAGCAACGCCAGGCTTAGTAATGAGTTCGCGTGATAACGGAGAATTCCATACTCGTGTTACCATGTTCGAAACGGGAACTGACGGCATAGTTCGGTATAGCTGGGAGGGTGTCGACGCGACATCCGGTTCATGGTTTGCTGTCTTCCAAACGGCATGGACTTGTTCAATTCCCTCAGCTCCAAAAACAATTGAGGTTCGACTGCCGGGCATCCGTAATAGCGCCTTACTTGAGCAAGGGAATACTACGATCATCAGTGGCAATGTCGTTACTCTAATCTATGGGACAGCTACAACAAGCTTCAGGGCCGGGGGTGGCGCTATTACTCCATACTCTGTGCCTGCATCCACAACTAGTGGTGATTCTACTCTCACCGCTGGAGGTTCAACGGCGACCTCGATAGCGACTAGCAACTGGGGAGCTATGCCTCCGTCGTCGAGTGCTACTGAACTGCATGGTGGTTATGGCCCCCCAGCAAGTATTGGTCCGTCCCTCGGCACTACCGACAGAGGCATGCCTCCCAATTCCACAGATAGCTCCGAGACACCGCTAGCATCGGTGACTTCTGGAACCGATAACCAACCTATCTTGAGTCGAGCATTTACTGCAAACACATCAGCTAGTGGGGAAGAAATCTTGCCAAGCCTTGCAATTGATACCTTTGCAGCCTCAGAGTCTCATAACATTAGGTCAAAGGGCGCAATCTCAAGTTTTCCGTTTCAGACGAGAACAGGCGGAAGTGGTGGACGGATAGTACAGGGTATATCAGCTACATTAAGCGCTATTGTTGGCAGCGCTAAGATATTTCCCTCGCCGTTAAACGCAACAGCTCCAGAGGCAATTTCCTCTACATCTGGGAATTCCCATACTACCATCATAGGAGACACTTCTATGCTTTTCTCAACTGGTGGTGTCGGCTCTGCACGGCCCTTGCCCATTACTTTGGACCTAACTCCAGTCTTAGCCTTGACCTCTGGAAGCGTCATAACCTCTGGCGAGTTTAATATCACTAGTTCAGGAACTACGGCGGTAATCTCATTAGGAGGTGGCGCTAGTGCTTCAGCTCCTAGAGAGAACTCTTTGGTCGCCGCTCAACTAAGCGTAGCGCCGAGTAAGAGTTTTGCCGTCTCTTCAACAATCATTAGTACTAATTTTGTTTCGGCTACATCAGGAGCACCTAACTTCTTTATGTCTGGCGGTATGGCCGTAACGCTTTCATCCGGAGGCGCCAGTGTGCTATCTCCTACAGCCAACGCCTCCATTCCATCTTTGACTACTACAACACCAACTTCATCCTTAACTACACTCAGCACTAGTGTCGAGAGCTCAACATCCGGGAACTTCAACGTGTTGATTTCAGGAAGCATGACTGTCATATCATTTGCTAGCGGGTTCGGTGCAATTATTCCTTCGGCCAATGAAACTTCCGCGATGTTACCCAGCCTTACACCAAGCGGGAGCAGTAACGTAGCCCTCACAACGATAGGTCTAAAATTTAGCAACTCGCTAGATGATCGCATTGGTAGTTTCAGTCGTCACAGGGCTGTGACTTCAAACAGCACTCTGCCTGGACTCTCGCCAGCTTCAATTTTATCGCTTGCAAACTCTACTGAATTACCTACGGGAACAGCAGCCGCGCCTACAATAACCTTATCAGCACCAAAATCTACCTGGGTCTTTGGTTCTGCGAGCTCTAGCGTAGCTGAAAGAACCGGATATCCTGGCCAACCATCTGAATCCGGACCGGGCTCACCCAGTAAAATAGAGACTCCGAGTTTGCAAACAGAACAGCCTTCTGCTACTATTCTACCTCTGGTCGATGTCAACAGCACAGGAATTCTGGGAAGCGGGGCATTCACCTCTGTTCCAATTGTATCAACCAATAGCTCGTCAACAATGGGTGCTGGACAACCTTCCATAACAGCTCCACCGACTACCGCAAGCGTCACTTCACCTCTTCCGGGTACCACCAGCACCGGTCCTCAATTCAAGGACTTGGGCAGGGGACGAGTTGGCTCTTTTAGTGGGTCTCGCAATCCAGCCAATGTAACTTCGTGGCCATGGCCCAGCGTTTCACGACCTTCTGAAGCTGAGTCAAGCAGTTTCATGCCGGCGTCAGTAAATGAAACATCATCTGTTCCCTCCCGCATAGGGGTTTCGGATATACCGTACAATCTTACTTCAATATCTACTGGGAGAGCATCGGAATCATTACCTCTTCCATCGGTGAATGTGACAAGCGAGATAAGCGAAACCCCTAGTGTATCGGCGAACTACACAAGCATGAGGACGGTTTCCAGCTTCATCTTAATAATACCAGCAAATTCCACGGGTCTAGATGTTAACGGCGCGTCTTCTATTTTCCCCACGCCGTCTATAGACACCTCTTCTACTAGCTCCAAGTCAATCCCAACAGCATCCGCAAATTTCACTAGTGCTCGGCCAACAGGAACCGGAATATTTTTGGGAGTGCTACTCCAGTCCGCAAATTCCACAGGCATTTTACCGACCGCTAGCCCAAGTTTCACGGGAGATAATAGACGTGGCAGTATATCGAGGACTTCAGGTCCGCCCGCTAGCACTGCCTCTAACTCGACTCCTGAAAATCCCGTCAGCTCTGCTACAGTATCTCCAAGTGGAATCATCTCATCTTCAGGAGCTCCAGTGGCCGGTGCGAACTCGACGTCAATGTCGGGCACTGGCGTACCAGCGCCTTCTTCTAGTGCGCCTGTAGTCTCGGAGAACGCTACGCTATCCAGCATTATAGCTTCTAGTGCCCCTCCCATGACGCCAAGTAATGTCTCGAGCCTGGCCTCCCCAGCAACCACCTTTGCAACCGGAAATAGCACTTCAGCCCTGTTAGCAATAGGATATAGTGATTTACCACTTGACTTGACTTCAGAAATATGTTCAACGCCCTCCCCCACAACATCCGTAGAAACATTGCTTTCAACTATCGTATCAACTATTCTCATAACCCATGGAACCACTTCTACGATCTATCCCCCTTCTGGATCGCCCATTGCCTCCTCGAATAGCACATATTATTTCCCCATTGCCCTTTCCTACTCTTCGCCCCTAGCCTCTAGTCCTCTCACCACTTCTCCAAGCCCAATACCAACAATCCCACCAATAGTTCCCCGCCGCATCGCCAACGTTACAGCAACGCAACAGCAAATCGATGCAGCATGCGCCAATAAGGAGAATATCATATTCAACCCAGGCTTCGAGCTAGACATTAATAACGAAGCCTTCGGCTACACCGTCGTCCGAGAGGACCCCTTCATCGACTTCACGACTCACGAGTCTAACGACCAGCACACACTTTCCGGGTCCAGCAGCGGACGGATCCTGAGTGCCGCCGCCAGACGGTCCATAACCATTAGCCAACCCTTGACTCTGTGTCCCGAGAAACAATACCAACTTAGCAGTTGGGCTAGGCAATATAATCTGCTGGCGCAATGCGATATTCAACTATGGATAGGGGGAAATTTGGTTTATACGGCGAGTCCTCAGGAAGCGTGGTTGCGGAGGAGCGCCTTCTATACGGCGGGGTCCACGCCGGAAGATGTGAGTCAGGATTTGAAGATTGTGGGGGAGTGCGCGGGCGAGGGCGATGTGCCGACGGGGACGGACAATGACGGGTTTATGATTGTGGACGTTGATGATTTGAGCTTGGTGCAGGAGGATTGAAAAAGTGTGAATTTTCTATGAAGGGGGTTGGTTGGAGTTAACGTGCAAGAGGAGGCAAGATGATGATGTTATTGCTATTAAATGGCCGTAGGTGCGTTGGTGTGGGTAAGTGACTGATCATAAGACAGCATAATTTGCCGCCAAGGAAAGCGGAAAAGAGATGGAGCATGAAAACACGATATGGTATGGTTATGGTATGATCTGCAGAGTAGGGCGTGGGGGCAAGGTTGGTGGCTTCGATGCACACGAAGCGGTCCGCAACCCCCAACCCCACGAGTTGTTCAATATCTTCGATAGTCGTGTTTCCCCCTTTCTGAGTTTCCTTTCAGCACAGTTGGCATGGATTTCCACATTTTTCATTATTAGCGGTCATTGTTAGCGCTGAATATCTCGGAGAATTCTTGTTGGGCGGCTTCCCTGTCGCTGTAATAGAGGTTCTGACATCTGATTGGTTCAGTGAGCTTGTGCAACGTAAGATTTGATTGGCTGGCATGTAGGTGAGATGTCTTGGGCCCTGAACTCGAAACATACGGACAGCATCGTGAGTCGCCGGGTTCAATGTGGAAGGATGGGAAAATGGTAAGGAAAAAGGCCGAATACGAAGGCCACATTTCTAATTGGCGGGTAAGTGGTCTGACTTGTGGATCTTCTAGGACGAGTGCAGCCACGTCTGGACCGCGAGGCACAGCAAATGCAGGTTGATACGTTGTGACTATCCTACCTATACAGTCTTATCGCCCTCATGTTGCCAATCAATGTGCATATTTACGAAGCGTATGAACGGGATGTTTTCATCGCTTGCTTTACGCCCGCCTCGGAAGTCGCCCTTTCCACGCCCGTAACGGAAGCAATTCAGCTGAGGGCGCCATCCGATAGGGATGAAGCATCACTTGAAGGGCTACTGGCCCGTGCGCTGCCCTGTAAATCATTCCCAATGTCAACTCTTGCGCGGCTCCAAGACCCGGGATTGCGGGTCAATAAGTTGTCGCTGACTTTCATTCAAGCAGGGGGTGATGAAAAGGGCATAGGGACGATCTGGCTGCCATGCTGAAGCGTATGATTGGCCAAGCCAATGCCTTAAAAACGTTCCAGATGTCGCTATCGTGCGGCTCCCTGTCCCGAGTATGCAAGACGATACGTTGCGGTTCGCCTCCGTCCGCCAGCTTGAGGCAGGATGAAATGAAAAGGATCATGAATGTGATTCCACTGGCCAGTATCCGGTATGATTGGCCATATTGTTGTCCCAGATATTGACGCCCCGCAGCTCCAGCTCCCACTCATGCGGGTCAATAGGTCGTCGCCATCTACAGGCCTATGTGGGATCTTCGTCGGCGACTTCGTACCTCTGAAGCAGGGACGAATTAGGGTGGCAATGTGCACGAGGTGCAGCGATCCGAGAGTGACGTATTGCGCTTCTATTGGACGGCTGGTTGCCTTACATATGTCCCAAGTATGCACACAAATACGCGGGGCGCCCAACACATCCAGAAGGAATCTGCTGTAAATTACTGCTCTCCTGCAGTCTGCGGTGGTAATGCTTGTACATCGCGCGGAGTGCTGATTTAGGCGCCTAGTTGGTCACGCGCTGTCAAAGAGACCAAGAAGTACCCTGTCTGCGCTATTTGATCCGGACTTGAGTGTCGTACAAGAGCGTTAACCTGCTGAAAGGGCTAAGCGCCTGTTCTGCTCGCCATTGTAAAGTAGTGTCCGGGACGTAATTCATAAACTCGGCACCGCCCGCACCCTCTTTTGCCTTCTCCTGCGGGGTAAGATGAACCAAAGACGCCAGCAGCCGCAAAACGAAAGAGCCTGGAGAGCAGATGTCAAAATAGAGTAGAAATGGGAAGGATCTGAATCCTGACGGTGTATTTGCGCGAATTGGTTGAGGATGGATGCGAAGAAGGCGATCGATCGCGTGGGCAGACCACTCAGAGACCGCCACGTGGGATGGAGTCTTTACTGTCGCTGGGCCCCTTCGATGTTGATCTGGAGGGCTCTTCCATCCTCGAAAGGCCACTATTGCGGCTTCAACTCCCCTTCTGACTCTGGAAAGACACAAGGAAAAGCAGAGTGCGACGGCCACGAGAAGGACAGTGCTACACAAGCGACACACGGTTCTACAACGAAAACGACTTGGACGAGGACAGTCAGGAAATTACGAAAAGCAAACCCACCGTTGCCGGCTCCGCAAGCCCACAGCGCTATCTCGTCCTCTTCAAGAAGCCCCTATCTTCGACGCGTCGAGGCTGCCAAGGGACATTGAGGAGTAGGAGAGAACAGAGCAGGCACGCAAGGAAGCAGGCGATGAAGCAGGTAGTGCGCTGAAGTTGGTGGATAGCCGCAGGAGGCGGACCGTCGCCGACGAGACGGCACCGTCTGGTGGGCATCTCGCGGGGTTAAATTGTGGGCATTTGCTGGTCTAATTCGCGACGCAGGCTTGGATGCATTAGGTATGTGGTGATGAGGCGAAGGGTAACGGGACGGGATTCGGGATCGGAGGAAGAACGGTTAGCCCGGCGAATCTTCGGCCTTCGCGGACCTCGGGAACGGGAGTCGCTGCTCGAGTTGGGCTTAGCTCGGTCACGTGGGCGCAATCCCTGGGCGCTCGCTTCACCCCACCTCATGTCGACGCTCTCCACCACAACAAACCACCGACAACTTCTCGGGCGCGCCGCCAGCAGCACGCCCACCCGCACGCATCGCACCCTGCCATCATATATCTCTGCGCCCTCGCTCCTGTTCGCCCGCCCGGGCCTTTGAGCGCACCGGAAGAGGCGCCGCGCTGGTGCCGTAGGGCCGTGCGCGATCACCTCCCCACTTCTATTTGCGGCTACGCGACCCTCACGGATTGGACGGCCTCAGCCCCCATTTCACGGCACAGCGGCTACCTCACTGCTCCCGACACATGGCCAATCATGCTTGTGAATAAATTCGTTGCATCATTAAACTCCGAAAAATAAGGTATAGTAGAACCAAGCGACTGTATGAGGTAACGCCCGGCCTTCTCCTTATCCGTCATTTCCTCCTCAATATCAGTCTTTTCCGTGTCAGCACGTCCCAAAACTCCCAGAACGAGTGGATTCCATCCAAGCCAGACCCCAAAGCGTTGTACATGAAACCAGTTCCCAGACGCCCGCGCAATGACCACTATTTCACAAGTGGTTGTTCAGAGACCCTGCTGCGTGCCAATGCCGTGCAGCCTACGATTGCGCTCGCAAGTCAGCTCATAGATTTCGCTATCCAGACCCCGAATGGCATCCATCGATTTGTCGATTGAGGCTCGGAACTTTTGCCCCTCGCGCTGCCACCTGTTGACGCGCTCGACCTCGGCGGCCCGGCGCCGCATCTTGGTGTCGATCTTTTCACACAGCTTGCACTTCTGGCTCACTGGAATTGTTTGCATGATGAGCTTCATGCCGCATGTTTCACCAATGCGGTACTCCTTGGCGCAGTGCTGGCGGAAGTGGCCCCACTTCCAGTCGCCGCACGCAAATCTGTGTTGATCGAAGAAGCACATGTTTCAAGAGCTCGGGAACGCTAGCCCATCGATATAAGTTAGCCTTATAGGACCATTGTTTGGATGACAATTCCCGTCTACATACCTTGTGTATGTCGGTCAAATAATGGGGCCCTTCGATTGGGTGGTGGCCGTGGAACTACACTGGGTCAGGCTCAGGAATTCAAGACGGACTTGAACACCTTCAACAAACATACAAGATGGTTGGATCAGAGATAATAGTCAAGATATGATGGTGTGATTTAAGATTCAAGAAAGAGCTCGTACAAGGGCCAGTGGTGTTTGAAGAGATGGGAAGTATTCTGGCTTGCTCGACTTTCAGTGGAGAGCTTAATCAAACCGACTTTGCTAAAGACATTCTGAAGGCTTCGATACCGCTATTTATGCTTCGAGATGGAGGGATTGTTGTCAACTTCATGGTCGTGCTTGGGACTTGCTTTCGACCCAAGAGATTGATCCATGACCAGTCCGTCTCTTCAATGCAGGTTACACCCCACCCGACCTCATCCAACAATATTGCCACAATCAACGGAGGCCTCTCATTATGCCGCTAGAGCAGTGCGGAGACCGGATGCAATGATACCCTAGACCGTGCCCGGCGCTCCATGCAATGGATATCACACATCTTGTAGGGATCTTCGAAGCCACGACTGCGTAATGTGTCCTCCGAGTCCAAAAAATCCCTCATCTTCCTTGTCTCAATGTTTCAGCCGAAGCCATTTGATGGGGGCTGGATGATTTCTTTTGGAGTTTTTCGGGCCTTCTGTTGAAGATGAAGCTGGGTGTTCTGAAATGCCCAGAAGCCTGATATGGTCACGTGGATTCAATTTCTCTGCCGAAACAATCCGCTCGTTCGTCACCATGGGCAAACGATTGGCCAATCGTGTTTGTTTCTCGCCATGCTCATCAACCCGGAACAGAGAAAGTCGAAGAACCCGTCTTCCACGCCAATCTAAACCACGTACTACCCTGGGGCGGCTACGATCAAGTGTTGCGTGCTGCATTGGCCAATACCCGGACTGAATCCGACAAGCCTTATGGCTGGGCTTTGTTGCTTTCTTTTGGTCCTTCAGAGGTTTGGTGTTCTTGGTCTTTCGGGCAGATTTCGGCTTGCGGTGTTCCCTTGGTTGTTCTCAAGTTTCCATTCTCGTCATAGCTAATGACTGGTGTAGCGCGGCTTCAGTACTTCCAAGGACATTATCTCGATCACCCCTTTCCCTCTCCAAGACAGGCATGCCGTCGTCCTTGGCTGGCACCAAGTTTGCCAACCCCTCCACTGTGGACTCGAGGCATTGCCGGCCAGTCACCTTATCATCCAATGCTGCAACATCCTGTCTGGGGTATGAACTCCGGTCATACCATGCCACCACCTGGGTGGTTCACTAGCACTTGGAGCATGCATGTGCATTGCTCGGCCGGCTCCATTTTCATTCAGCTGATCAACTTCCCGCTCAACGGCTCGGCTTTCCCGCATCCCGCCTATTGTTGAAGAGCTAGGCCATGCACGCTGACAGGCATGGCACTCTTAGATAACAAGCTGGCGTGAAGTTTATGCGGAACCTAGCCCGCCATCGCATATCGAATCAATCATCTAGGCTACGGAAAGACGCTAGAACCGCCCAAAGTATGCCCCATCGGAGATCCTCTGACGTGGCGGCCGCGGTTTGGTTGATCTCTGAGGACACCATTCACCCGGGGCACCCATCTTGCAATCAATAATGCCTTTGACAAAACGTTCTGCTCTGCCTCGCCTGCCTATTATTGCAGACCGAACTAGGTATGCCTGCACACAGCTTGCAGAAAAGGCGTCACAAGATGACAAGATCAGACGCTCGTCAGAACGTTCTCACCGGTGGCCCACTACATACGGGGTTTTGGACGGCACAAGGTGCACCTTTTGTCAATGCGGTGGCAAACACTCTGCACCTTGGCTCCGTCCGTCACGCCTCCCAATTCTGCCTCACCCTCGAGGCAGGCAAATCCGACTTTACCGAACCAATGCTCTATCTTAGATAGATTGTGTCTCACCTACTGTAGCATCTCGTCTGACATCGGGTGCAAGCGTAGTGAGTCGAGGAGGTTAGCAAACAGTTATTGCCGCGTTCCGTAGCAGGTAAGGCGTTGTTGTTGTCTCTTACCACCGAGGATAACCTCGCGTGTAGTTCCGTGCATTTATGCCACACGAGACATTAATAGGTAAACAAAAGGGACGAGCATCTTATCCTTTTGACCCCCAAATATTCAACGCATGTCTCGCTTTCATATATAGAAGTGACCAATTGAACCGCGTTGGGATTACCCAGTCTCGCCTCTCCCCATGATAACTATACTTACCGTCTCCTCGGCCGCGATAAACAATAAGGAGGCCCAAAAAGTGACCATGTGGCCGCTCGAGGCCGACCTACCGCGTCGTCAAAACATGAGCCGACGTTGGATTTTACTACTTGTAGCCGCGCTTCCAATTCCAATCATGTGAGATGGCAGCGATGCTGGGTAAGACGCATACACATGGGCTGTGGAGGGGCAAGAACGCTCGTCTAGGTCCTGCTCGCACGCAAAATTGATCCCGAGACTGGATGGCTGCTGTGGGTTTGTGGGCCCGATGAGCGGTCCTGGCAAAAGGCCGGTCTCGGCTTGTGCCGCACGCGCATGGGACTGGTCACTGGAAGATGAGCGATATGGGCTTGGCTGAGATGGGTATGGGTAAGGGATGCTAGGTGCGGATTGGCGGGGTTGCTGAATGGTTGTGAGATGGGTCGGTTGCAGGTGGCTACGTCTAGCCGGGCTTTGAGAGGTGCATTGTCCAGTACAATGCAGTGCCCTGCCCTGCACGAGGGGAGAAGTGGTTGGTAAGAGGGTATGGAGGCCGAGTTCCTTGGACGATGCGGGAAGGGGGTTGGAAGATCGGTGAGAACGGCGGTAAGGCGAGGCTGAGTTGTCTTGCGGCGAGACGACTCGATCGACTACGAGAATGAAGATGACATGGTCGGAATAGCAAATGGCGGGGCTGGCATATTCCTTCATGAACATGAATAAGTGAGTGAAAAATGGATTAGGATCGGGTGCGGCGGGGTTCTCAGGGCTGGGAAGACTTTCGCGGCCTGCTTGGTCAGGCCCGGTGGGACCGCGTTCTGGTTTGCTCGCCTCTGCGAGGGTAATTGGCTTGCTTAGGTGGACAAGAAGGTGAGTGGCTCTAGGAAGGTTCTTCATGCATCCCTCCTCTAGCCGCATATGCAAGGCAAGGGATCAGGGAGAAATGAGCGATTGGTACTTTACACGCGCAGTGTTCGGTTGACACGACTGACAGACGGTGGCGTTGGGCTTTTCAGGTTCACATCGTTCTGTTTTAGGAATGCTGCAATGTGATTGTGGAATTTCATCTTTGAAAGGCGGTGTTGCGGGGTGGGGATGACAGTGCTCGTGCTGAACATGTATGTGCAAGGGTGACACGCATAATGGTGCCACGACACCACAAGATTTTGATGTCGTACCAGCGTGGCTACGAAACCAAATAAGGATACTAACAGCTCGCAACTGATTGGCTTAAAAAGTGCCCAGCCTTAATACCCAGGATCGGTCAATAGAGTACGTAAAGCGCCGTTGAGCAGTAGAGAAGACGGGGCCTAAACGCTCTAACCAGGCCAGATCCGGCTCTATGGCGCAAAGAGAAAGAGTCGAAAATGAGGCTTTCATTAATATGCTGATACCGCTTTCCGGATGCGGTCGGAATTGCTGTACTTGATCTAGAGACTCCGACGGCGTCGACATGATCGACAGTTGCTGCCCGATGGAATGAGCCTTGGAGACAGCCTAGAAATAGTCATGAGCTAGTCTCAGCTTCGTTTGACTCGTATTTCAGGCCATAAACTCTTTATCATCGTCTGTAAGTGCTCAGGTCCGTACTAGATGCGGCCAATGGAGCATATTCGCAAAGCTAATTTGGTCGGCTGCAGTCCAGAAGCTGAATAGTTTGCCTTGGTCTCAGATGCAGTGAGAAGGAGGACCAGAGTCGACAGATATCAGCAGTGGGAAACCTTTGCCGCAGGTGCCGCTAAGGAGCAGATGAGCGGTGACCGATACCTGCTTTGCAATAGGACTGATAACATGCGCAAGGCAAGCATTAACATCAGCGTAGGAGCAGTGTCAGGGTGGGGTGGGCAGGTTTAAAGGGCCATGGTAAGATGAGGAGGGATATTGCATGGAGATGTTAGTTGAAATGCATATGCGATCTTCAGCAGGGTTCACTATAAATCTGTGTTTAGATATAAAACGCATTGTTGTTAATCTTAGATGTGGAACGTGTCTGGAATTCCTATAGTAGACCTTTAGTTCTTTGGTAGCGAGGAGGGATTGAGCGCTGTCGACGCGCCTTTAGCTTTCCAGATATCATCCAACGGCGCATGCAGAGTTTGATGACCAGGGAAATAAATTGTAGTTCGCTTTGGCGTTGGAATGTGTGGCGTGGATACGACGGAGTTACGACAAGCGAGGCGAGTTATGTCTTAGTCCAATTCTAGCGTCAACGACACACGCACGTTGCTAGAACGAATGACTTGGAGCAGAACAATGATCGAGACGTCGATCTCCACACTTTTATTTACATGCCCAATCCTTGTCTCGGTTGCAATCGGGGTCGGTAATCCAAGCGACTCAAGAATTACTGACTCGGTTTCTTGCGTGCTTCAACGTGGACGCACGAGGAAGACAGTTCTGTTGGCTTCAGATCGGCTCAATCATTGACAAAGATATTTGTTTGAGCCCCAATGATTGACAGATAGGGAAATATGATAAGGGACGAGGGATTGGGGCATAATCAATGGTAAAGGCCTTGCTGCTTCGTGCTTACAGAGATCGTCAAAGACTGAGATTATTCACAGCACTTAATGTACAATTGCCCGCTGCCTGGATATGCAAGTATACCGATGATCAAAATGAGGTAGCCAAAATAATGACAGGTTTTGGGGCTGGGAGTGCTAAGGCCGAAGTGCAGAAAAGAATATCAGCGAGTATGGCAAAAAGTTCAGACAAAATGTTACAGCATATGACAGGCTCTTTCTAATGTTGTTGATTGGCTAGCCAACTTATAACTTAGTGTATAAATTTGAATAACTATTGAACCGGAATTTCCAGGAATTATAAAAGGTCATCCTAGAAAGACTGAAATGTAATGAAAACGCAATCGATTAAGGTACAAGAACTAATATAATGTACGAAACCCAATTCTTGAATCTTGACGGTCCGTAGCGTCGGGCAGTGCTAGACGGCCTCCATAACTGCAGTTATCCAGAGTTTGCTTTTTCATGGCATTAACCATCTCTTTGTCATAGAGGTATGCTGTACATATTCCCGCACAGTTTAATTGTTGAGACGCGGTTGCATCCCAATGGAGCGCCTGCTTCACAGGGGACGGTATCCGATACTGTGTTCAGCTTCGCTCATCCCGATCCTCCACTATGTAGGCACTCCGGTCCATTATATAGATTACTCGCCCCTATTGATGCATCATCTTCGTAGATGAGATGCAGGGGGCGCGCTGCAGTCGAAAAGCGGTGGGGGGAATCGAGGTAGTGTTGGTCAGAGGCACATATGTGGCCTCCAGGCGACTGCCACAATTTTTACAAGACGGGCAAACGTCTCGGTGCGTAGTCCTAGAGATATTGACGTATAAATTGAGGTGGCTGTATGGATGATAGCTCTGATGCTGATGGTATATTCAACCTGCCAAGACCGGCGGTCAATGTTTGCCTTTGCCATTTCGCGTCTGATGAGTAAGTCATGACTAATCCATTTGCGCCTCACTTCGTTGCGTTGAACCATCGTCTTCCATCGGAGCCATTGATGATCCGATGATATAGATTTTATTAGCATTACATTCATCCATTTTCCAGTCCTTTCTTGTTTCTAGCCTTCTCGACTTGCCTAATCCGCGCTAACGTTTTTTTTTTGAAGTGTGAACGCTGCGGTAATTTAAACCGGACTAGTCTGCCAATATTGTTTCGGGGCTTCACTAATTGCATGGTATCCATTGTATTTGGGGAGAGCTCCCGCTGTTTCGATGACTAGTAGAGCTCATATCTGTGTCAAATTGAGTCAAACAAGAATTGACCTTGTACGAAAGCGTATGTAGGTGGAATGAATGCATATTATGTTGTCTCAAAGAATTCCCAAAGTATTCAGGGGTTTCCTCTATTTTTATTCTTTTGGCATAGTATAGAAGAACAAAGAATTGATATGCGATGTACTCATGAGACTATCCATTAAATGCTAAGATTCTGATATCGTCATTCCCTTCAAACAAATGTCCAGGGAAGGTAATTTCATATTAGTGCGGCTTGAAACCCATTGCCATCTGTCATGGGGATTTTGGCAAGTCTACCGAACTGTATCAGATATCGTCGTACGATATCACGGTCGATATCATGCTGGGTATCACGCTGGATATCAGCTGATATACCCCTTTTCCATATACATAAATATGGCCCGCTGGCCTCTTCAATCAAGCAGTTCAGTTCCTCATCTCCCTCCCTGAGACAAGATTCGCCTCTCACCACACTATCTATTCTTTGCACAAGAATTTCGAACTAATTAGTTTCATTCAGACGGTGTGACTAGTACACGGTAGTGCTGAAAATGGCATGTCTACTTCCCTTCATTGTGAAACTGATACTAAATCATGTGTATAGACATTGAAAAGAAACTGTTGATAGTACGTAAGGCCGCTAGCAACGCGGCCACAGAGAAGTATAAGTAACATATCTCTTCAGCATTAGGCATAGGAAGCAGCTCATACGACCTAATATGGATCTAACCACTGCCAATCTTGGTAATAGGGGACAAGGACTAGTATAAAGAATCTAATATTTATCAAGAAAAAGACCACTGGAGACTTGAATGTCCGAATGGTAAAATCTCGAATAAATGGACTTAGATATTACTTTATTTTTCTTGTACTGAGCGTTTCTTTTGTACAAGAGACTCATCCGTATGAGCCCAACACATCCAAGTGGCTCCGCATAGGTCCATGCCAAAAATGTTTCCAATAGGTAGAACTAGAAAATTTTCGTTAGAGGAATGAGTCTTACACATTTCAAATCACGATAGCTGTCTTACATATGGAAACGATTTGGGATAGGAAATCTTGTGTCACATTCGGCACCGCTTAGGACCATGCCTGCAGATATGCCTGCTAGCGGCAAAGCATTCCGGAAGAAACCCCACCTTACGCGGCCCTATCGTAGTTCTCTTCACGACCCCATAAATCTTTAGGATTAGTGAGCATGTAATAACTCAATAACTTTGTTCCGATTATTTCGTATTTCGTATTTCGTACTGCGTATTTCAATGTCAATGTAGTGATGCAATCTAGATTTTACTATATATGTCAATCCCTTCCTCATTGCATCTATCTCATTTCCAAGATCGAAATGCCTTCCTCACGTTTATGCTACTTCTTAACAACTCTCATCCCTAGTTCTGTCTTTCTCTCCGCCGGTGTCGCTGCTAGCTTACCTTCTCCATGTACTTCTTTATCTACAGTTCTTCCAGCCCAGGTCTTTTTTCCAGGAACTGAAGGATACAACACCTCCATTTCCTCTTATAGATATGTACAAACACGCCTTCTTCCCGCTTGTATCGTCAAGCCACGATATGCCCAAAACGTCTCGAAAATCGTAGAGATTCTAGGAAGACACAACTCTACCCGCTTCGCCATTCGAGGTGGGGGACACAATGTGAACCCAGGTTTCGCTAATATTGAAAATGGGGTTACGATTGACATGCGTGATATGAACACAGTTGACATTTCCAGACATGGAGAAGTGGTGGAGGTTGGTGCCGGTGCGTTGTGGGGACATGTATATGATGTGGTGGAACAGAGAGGTCTTTCTATTCTTGGAGGGAGAGTTGCGAGCGTAGGGGTAGGCGGCCTTACTACAGGAGGTAAGACTTTTCTCGCATTGGCCACCTTGCCAGCGCCAGATGTGCATCTTGCCCTTAAACTTTCTATCACAACCTGGCTAAATTCATCTACGCGATACCGAATGATTAGTTACAGAATTTTATATGTTGAAAATATCTGTAGGTGGAATATCCTATTTATCTCCCAAGCGAGGATGGGTATGTGACTCAGTCAAGAATTTCGAGGTCGTCCTCTCAAACTCTAGCATTGTAAACGCGAACGCAACCTCCGAATCGTCCCTCTTTGCTGCGCTTAAAGGTGGACAAAATAACTTCGGTATCGTAACACGTTTCGATCTCAAGACCTTTCCTCAAGGTCCAATCTGGGGTGGAACAATAACTCTCTCCAACGCTAGCGATACCGCATTGCTTCGCGCATTCACTATGTTCAAGGATCCAAGTAGTTTCGATCCACATGCGCACGTCATAATCATCTTTATGTATGATGTAGCGCAGCAATCATTTTTCTCTTTGAACAATATGTGGCACTCGAAGCCAAATGGGAGCAAGAAAGCGCTTCAAGGGTTGCTGAATGTGGGACCACAAATCAATAATACAATTGGGGTAGCGTATGCTGGTGAATATGCGAAGATTAGTGTAATGCCAGTACCACAGAATGCACGGTAAGTACTTTCCGCTTTGTATCCTATGCATTTTCAACATGTATTTTGACTTGTCAATAGCTCGCAATGGGCCACAACTACTTTCGCCATATCGCCTACAATACTCTTCCGGGTTCACAAGATCTGGAGATCTGCATCGATCAGACTTGGCCAGAAGTTCCAGAAAGCAAATCTTGTATCCTCTTATACCATTCAATCGGTCCCTCCACCGCCGCCCGGATCACGGCCAAATAGCCTCGGTTTCTCACCATATGCGAACCCAGAAAAAGATCTGGTGAATTTCTTAGTATTATTTCAATACGAGGATCCTAAGGCAACACAGGAGCTACAGGACAGCATTCTAGGAATCATTAACGAGATTGACAAGATCGCGGAGGTGGAAGGGATCAAACAGAGATTCAAGTACTTGAACTATGCACACTGGCATCAGGACATTCTAGGAAGCTACGGCCAAGCTTCTTTACAGAGAATGCAAAAGGTAGCAAAGAAGTATGACCCCGTAGGCATGTTTCAGAACCAAGTGGTTGGAGGATTCAAACTGGCTCCCTAAATCAAAGTCGGCGCTTTCCCAACCCACTAAATACGAATTATAGAAATTATCTAGTAACTGAGTCGCTCTCGCCACTCTTAGAAGATTTTTTAGGGACCATTAAATTTGAGATTGATATAGCAAACAGCCTTAGCTAGAACTCCAGTCTGTAGACAGCACCGAAACGATGGTCCAATATTGATTACTAATCATAGTTAATCTGGAAACGGCTCCAGAATAACCTCCGTATTCGATAAATGAACAGATCTGTCTGATAGTCTCCCTTGTGGCCCCCACATTTGCAAACACCCCCGAATATTAGCATATGGTCGTCGTAGCAATCCTCAAATGAATGATAGCCGACAGTTCTGAATTTTTGGACATGGGACGGGTTACGGAATCATTGTCGTTTTGAGCCCACAAATACTCGGTCTCAATGCTGTTAAACATCAGCGCAGGAGTTAGGGCATTTTCGCAAATCGAGAGAAGAGATGTCTTAGCACCGCTTCGCATGGCATTTCTTTCCGTAGTCGATTAGGAGATTTTGGTCATAGAAATTGAGAGTGTCTTCCATATAAGTTCTCAGCGCTTGAGCGCGGGATTTTCGATGGAGAAGTTGATTTTCCCATGCTTTTCCCAGTGTGCAAGTTCGAACAAGCCACTCAGTGGCGTCATCATGGGGTTCTTAATAGAATTAGCTCGATATCTTGCTAGTAGATGAACCCATAGTTCTTAGAAATCACTTGATTTTCTGTCCATCTCAGCATCGAACCCAAAGTAAGAACATTTTTCGGCAGAGTAGCATCTATAAAGAGCGAAGGCTGCCACTCTCATCATCCAAAAATCACTAACATCATTGCTCAACCGAGTATACCTTGGGACTTTTAACGGACACATTCTAGTTTGCGTAGTACTTCTTAATGAGCTGGAGAATGTTTCCTAAATCCATACTGTACCTCGTCATAATTCAATGCTGCTGCTCCAAGATTGGATCCTGAAATTACTCCTCGTAACTTCTTGATTTTGTCGTCACTCTGAAGTAGTTTTTGTGCCACAATATTTTTCTCCGTTGCGATTTTGCGAAGTTCTTAACTGCTCTTTTCTTTATCGGATTGAGCATTTCGAAGCATGGCTTCTAAGTGCTTAATGTGATCTTCCTGAGAAGCAAGTCGAGCAGTATTTTCGGTCGACGGATTGCTCTACCGAACCTAAAACAATAATTTACAGTTAATTTTTCGAGTTTGCAGGCGGACTCACCATCGCTTGCATGCCAAATGACTTGCTCCTAAAGTGGCATCGATTCTTCCCTCAACGCTTCGTAGAAGGTTGTCTAGCTGTGTATTAACTTCTCGTCGAATCTCTTCATGAGCCTTAGCTCTGACCGGTTCTCGATCCCAGTTAGTCACATCCTGGCGTGCGAGTAATCTCTGGCGCTTATGACACCTATATGCTCCATGGTCTAGAGAGCGGATAGAGCTGCATAGATCGAGGTCTGGTGATGGAGTGTCCCGAGAACGCCCTATTAACCCCATTATTAAAGGAATTTATAAAAAAAAAAAATTATCATGTTAAAAGGCTGCAGCACAATCTACAACTGTGTCAGTATCTCTACTTTCATACGGTCTATTCTAGCCCAATACGGTCAAGCCTACTTGTTCCGGTAAATGAATGCTTGGCATATTCAGCCTTTCGTCCTCGCCAAACACAAACTCCTTATTTGCCCAAGGAATTAATTATGGCTTCGGTGTGTTTCATAGTGATACGAGCTAATATTATGATAGCAGTAAATTGTACCTTTAGCCGGTCAGTCCTTTGCCGCAAAGTACCTAACACAAGATCGGAAAAAGTTAGCGGATTAATCACGGCCTAGTAGCAACCTCAATACTCTAATACTGCAAAATAACCTTTCTTCAGGCTTGATCCTCGGGCTATGTGATATATCTGTTCACATTCTAATACTATCATCGTAACACTTTATTATACCAAGAACCAACTACGGATCAAAACACGAAAGACCAATTAACTCAGGCACTTTCAAGCATCAATCTTCACAATGACGACGACTCTGACCGAATGATTATGGCAGTTGACTTCGACACAACGTATAGTAGGTACAAAAATGAGTGTTTAATAATCTTCTTCGGCGCTAATTACCCATTAGAGTGGCATATGCTTTCTCTTCTAAGCCTCGCAAAGTCAACTATGTGGAGCAATGGCCAGGAAGCTCAAAGACCTTCTCCAAGACGCCAACCGTTCTCAAGTACACGAGCAAGAACAATTCTAAGTGAATTTATAAACTAGATCGGACGGCCGAAGAGAAGATCGTGAGAATCAAACTGCTTCTTGATCCTGGTCAAAAGAGACCCCTCTTTGACACGGCAGGCGCCGCAGCAACCGAAGTAGAGATAGCTAAGCTAGGAAAGCCACCTGCTGGTATTACAAGCGATTACATTGCTACCATCTACAAAGATACGCTTAAAGTTGTTTCTGGAAAGGTGCCACATGTATCTCGATGTGCTCGACAAATGCTTTGTCCTCTGTACAGACGTGTGGTCGGACAAAGCTTAGGACACAACACTTCGAGTATGCCATTTCAGATGCCCCAGAATACCGATAGCAAACTAATGGGGTCACCAAGGCCTCGCGGAATGCGTGAATCGCTCCAATAGAGTTGTTAAAGAGCCCGAGGCCGCTGCTATGTATACCTTGCACCATTTTAAAAATCAAGGACCGGGGGTGGAAATACTACGTATGCTACTTAATCATGGCTCACATAATTCCGAGGTTAAAAATGCCATTACAATTTGTGATCTGGTTGTGGTACCGTTGACTCCGTGTCGTATGAGATACTTAACCTTCGTCTATCCGAGTTGGAGGAACTCCGCCCATCAACAAATAGGCTTCCAAGTAAATTTCCTCTACTGGCCTAACTACAATGTTAAGGTGGAATCAATTGATCGCTCATGATCAACAAGAGGTTTGAGAACGAGGTCAAGAACGTGGTCGGCGAGCGAGCGTACTTTGATCTGAAGGAAACAGATGGCTACCGTCGTGCCTTGAAAGACGCCGATGAGAATATCAAGTCTTATTTCTAGGGTCAATGACACGAGACACATTTCGTGAACTTCCGTATGGCATCGCTCAAGCACAATCTAGCCAAAGGGATCAACGCCAATACATGGTCCATGACCACGTGGATATGCCCACTCAGAAGGAAAGATAAAGACTAAACGAGTAGAAATGATTTGCGCGAGATATACCAATCCGTCCCCGAGGAGATCGACAAGCCCGTCACGCAACAAGTTAGCGATGTCCGCCCTAAACGAATGTTAGCTTGTCATCCTAAAGGCTCAGCTATCAAGGTACATTAACACCAAATAATCTGGCCAGACTTTCGTGGCTTTCAAAATATAGCCAATCTTCTCATCTGTGGGTTTAGGGATAGTTCGTTCGTCAAAGGGAAGTCTTACAGCAAACCACGCTGGCACGCAGGTCATTCAATTACACGGCGCGTAAGTAGTACTATAATGACGATATGATCTCTATATCAAAGTTTATATCTGTACAGATGACCAGTGATTGTCAGGAACATTAGTGTAAGTATCGTTTGTTGTTCCACACTAAAGCTTACCTATAGAGGTGCTGCTCTAAGTATACTGTCATAGCAGGTCGCTATGCTTTCTAATGTCGCAAAACGCCATTACGGCATTTCTTCGAGAGAAATATATTACGAACATGAAGATCAAGGAAGGCAGAAGATCTGGGATAACGATGAGGGCATCTGCCGCGATTTGAAGATGGCTTGGCTCATCAAGAAGGCCAGTCTCATTGACGACTTGAAATCTATGCCTAGTTCTCATTAGTAACAGGGCGGCGATCTCGAGCGTAACATTGCCATTGCCTTTCCGTTCTATCGAACGTTTGATCTCAATATGAGTGTTGATGATAATCTGATCGACAAGAATTTAGATGTGCTCAAAAGATACCTCACCATATTACGCGGATAATTGTAACTCATACCACTAGAGCCTACATTAAACTGTGTGATGTAATGTATGTTAGTATAGTGGAACCTGGCTGATGTAAACTGATTGATATAGCTCTAATATTCGTACTAGGAAGTGCAATGTCTATGAACATACTAATTCTATATTATATTAATAGCTTGTGCAAGTCTTCTAAGCACCTCTTTCTCCAAAATCTAGATAGTATGAAGTATTCCGATCCTGAACGAACGCTATGCGCTCTTTCGTATTATTAAACGCTTTCCTAATTTATTTAAGTTACTAGATATAATAGTTGCAATTTTTAATTATACCTTGCATACTGTCGTCTTTATCCATTAAGTCTAAATAATGCGTTCGTATTAAAGAGCTAAATGTAAACATAGAACGGCAAGCTCGTAGAGCGTATTGAACTAGCCGCGCATTCGGTATTCAACATTTTAACAATGCCCTGTACTTTAGTTTTCGCTATTGTCTTATGAATGCATTTAATGCTATTAAACCGAAAAGTCACGAAAGGTGGAATAGAATAGTACATGCATGCCATAATGTCGCAGAATAGCATCCAGAAAAGTTTCGTGGGATAACGTAAGTGGTAAGCGAGCGCGCCGCCTCACCAACTTTACGTAACACTCTACCTTCTAATAATAATGGCTCAACCTACGAATGCCCAATCCAGCTGTAATGAAGTAGATATCTCCCTAGCTATCTTAGCTATTAATAACAAGCAACTTTAAAGCGAAAGACGCGCTGCTTCTATATATAACGTCTCCCGAAGAACAATACGTCGACGACGCGACAGAATTACTACACGACGCGATTGTAAGCCAAATTTAAAGAAGCTTACTAAGCTAGAAGAGGAGGCTATTATTATATATATACTTGACCTAGATTCGCGAGGATTTGCACCCTCTCTAGGTGCTGTATAAGATATAGTAGATAAGCTGCTTGCTGAGCGCGGCGCTGGACAGGTTAGCTAGAAATAGCCTAGGAACTTTATTAAGCGAACAAATAGCCTTAAAATATAATTTAATTAACTATACAATTATTAGAGAGCTTTATATAAAGATCCTAAGATTATTAGGGTCTAGTTTAAACTTATAGCACGTACGAAAGCTATATATAGTATCTATAATAAGGATGTCTATAATTTTAATAAAGCTAGCTTTATAATAAGTAAGATATTACTTAAGCTAGTTATTACTAGCTTAGAAAGATGTAGTCGGCTAAAAGCTATATAGCTAGGGAATTATAAGTGGGTTATAGTAATCCAGGGAATTAATGCTACTAGGTGGGTAATCCCGCCTTTTATTATCTTTACTAGCTAATACTACCTTTCTACCTAGTATAAGGGTAATAATATACCTAAGAATTAGGCTATTAGACTAAGTAATAACAGATAGATAACTAATAATCTTAGAGTTAAGTAGCTAAAGTACTTTATTATATATATAAAGGACTGTTGAGTAGATGTATAGCAACTACTTATTCTTAATAGCTATAAGAGCTATAACTCGCTTGAATTCCAGGCAATCTATAAGGAGAATAAAATCAATACTCTCTATATACTGTTATACTTATTATACCTCTTATAGCCTCTTAATATAGGTTGCTTCTCGCTGTTAAAGTGAGCGTATAGTAGTTAGATCGAGAGCCTAATCTGCGACCATATTAATTATATTATAAAGCTTAAGTTCCTTCTAGCTTTCTATACTATCTACTAGTAATTAATTATAAAGGATAATATCCGCGCAAGCTTTTAAGGGGCTAGTTTAATCCTATATAATCTAGAAGTAGTAATATTAAAGCTTAATATAAAGCTTCGTATGCTAATACTACCTATACTAAAGGTTCTTATATAGGAAGCTAAAACACCAAGTAACCAGCGCGAATTAGAGGCTTAATCAACATTAATTCGCGATCGGATTCGAAGGTATAAAAGCTTATTACCTGCTTCTATTATTACAGTAATTAATCAGCTCGAAAAAGGTGCTGAGGTAATGCTTTATTCAGCTACATTACTGAAGGGTCGAGTCGCTAGCCTTGAGAAAGCAAATAAGGCTGCCACAACGCGTAAACAGTGTAAAAAGAAGCGGATTCAGAAGCGAGGCACCTTATTAAAAGCAGAGGGAGAGGAGATTATTGCTCAAATGGCGGTTGAGCAGCAGTTAGAGGGCGAAATACGTTAAGGTAAGGCGCGATTAGGTGCGAGTCGGCAGGCTTCTATACGCTGCAGTCGCTGCAGAGAGACTGGGCATAACTTACGTACGTGCGAGAAGGGTGCTATAGATACTACTTAATCGAGGATATATATTATATTTGTAGTATTTTAATACGTTGTGAAAATATATCGCTAGAATGGTCGAAAAAGTTGATAAGGTGGCGCGCTCGCTTACCACTTACGTTATTATTAGGGTAAAAGAGGGTCTATTGTTCTGTGTCTGTCTCTGTCTGTGTGTGTGTGTTGATGCAAGTTCAAAGAACCTGCTTTCTAATGTGCAGTCGTAACTTCCCATAGCTTCACAAGCAGTCGCTCTCACCTGCACGTCTACCAGACGTCTCCTTCCATAACCGTGACAGTTATTAGTTTTGCGTTATACTGCCATTTTATTTATAACAGATATTCGTTCATAATATAAGACACATATTACTTTCTAAGAATTGTACATGTACATAACAAGTATACATCAAAAGAGTCACTCTAAAGCCCGATTTAGAAGGAGTTGATGCTTTGAATTGGTATCATCTAGAAAGATATAGACATCAATCGAACATTCACGATTAGAATGTTCTGTCAAGATGTATACGTGCCTAAACCATTCGGTAGTTATGATTAGGGGTCACAACTTAGCTTCCGAGTAATTGTGTTTCAAAGAAAAGATGCTTCCCGACGATAAGTATGTCCCCTGCGGAAGCTCAAGTGGGTGTGTCTTTGCAATGAATTCGGAAATTTTCTGACAGGTTTTGCACCGTGACTGTATCATTGGACAAAAGTTCTGAGTGAAGATCTCAATACTTCCACACACCTTGCATGTAAACTTTCGTGCCGTTAATGTGCCCCGCTTACAAATATGTATAGCAAGGTCTGCGCCTAGCATCGGAAACCTTGTTGCCAATTCCTCCCAATTGTTGTCACTACTGGCATGATCGCCCATTCCATCTTCAAGAATTGCACGAGCAAGTACACGCCCAAGGCTTGAATTTGAATTTGGATAGTCTTTGTATTGAGACTCAATCACGGATCGGGCCACATCAAAGTCGAGAGACTTTCCGTCGATTGTGGAATAGAAATCGTCTGCGGCTAAAGGAAAGATTCGCTTGATTTCGTACTTGTCAGCGAGATTGGAAAGTTAAATCGGAAGAATTATACGCCTCTTGAGATTTCCACCGAACAGTTTCTCATGTGCTACCTTGTCGTAGGTAGCTGTGTATGCGAAGTTGAGCATGACCTCGAAGAGATTGGGGTCATCATCATGAAATTCTACAATGGGCTCGGTAGCTTCCTATAAAATATTAGCTGAATGCGATTTAATTCTAGGTCCTAAAAAATACCTTGAAGTTTCCTGTGAAGGCATTTTTGAAGAAGCGGGATTGGCCACACAAGATCTGACGATGAGCGATGTACTCCCGAGCCTGACCGTTGTAGACTTGACGAATTTTAACATCGGAACGAGTGGGATCATTGAACAATCTGAGAGCGAAGGAAAAGTTAGAATATGGTATGAAGCCCCAACATCTAGCTGGCGCAAGTATACTCACGACATTGCTGTATCGAGCCTCTGCTATTGCGCTGAGTCTTACGAGCCTTCCGAGCGGATCACTTTTGGCCCTATTGTTGTTGTTGAAGGAAAAAGAAGAGGAGCCTAGGCCGGCGAGGTAGCTTCTTATTAAATGGCGCTTTCGAGGCTTAAACCTTTTCGCATTAGCGCGGATGCAGACTGTGAAGGAAATTTTGGCGATGAAACATGGTCGTTCTTTCACTAATGCTTGAATAAAATTTAGAAGGAATCGAACATCACCGACCAAATAGGAAAACTGAATGAATTTGAATCATTTCCCTCAACCCAATCGCCTAATATTCTATCCCCAAAACTAGTATACTCCATGTTTGTCTCGTGTCAAGCTGATAATCACCAAAGCTTTCCGTCTTTGTTGACTCGCATAGAACATGTTAGCACCGAAGTCCGGATATTTGTCGGCAAGCTTCTCGCAAACTTCATTCCTGATAAAGAGTTTTCCGTCCTTTAAGATGAAGGATGTAGTTATACCCATTGTGCGGCGAGGATCAGCATAGTCTTTGTAATGCTCTCTGATAATATCTGTGTACTCCTCAACGTAGAAGAAGTAAGGATCTTTATGCTTCTTCGTAAATACTTCAATGGCAAGAGCTCGAAGGCTCTCGATGCCATACTTATCCGCAAGAGAATATATATTGATGGATTCCAACGCCAAGTCGTCTAGATAAGCAATAGTCGAGTCGAATTCTAGACTGTAGAGATAATTCTGAAATAAACTAGGGCATCGTCATACAGTTCGATGTTGTCTACTGCCTCCTATAATTAAGAAGTAATTATAACTTATCAAACTGTCAAGGCGCTTTTTCACTTTAAAGTTGCCGGTGTGCAATTCGAAACCACTTGGAGTGAGCGTAAAGAACAGCCTTGTTAGCATAATATTAATTTGTAACACCGTTGTAAGCGCCGGATCTTAATATCAGACAATTGCGGATCATTGAACAGTCAGCAAATTTAGTGAAAGTCTGAGGTCTGTTGGTTATGGTAAATGCCTCATGTTTGCTGGGCCCTAGGGCTTCACGTTGGCATGATGGAAGATGGTTGTGTTAAGGGAGGGACAATTGTAGGTAAGAAGTAGGAGAAACCGATTCGAATAGGACAAAGAGTTCGACAAGGTAAGTGATGCGTGTTCTTATTCGTTAATCCTCTATCACCCTCAATTTCATAATCGTTACGTCATAAATTTTTGGGTGAAGGTAAACTACACGGGATGAACCTCTGCAAGAACGGTGGCTAGGATAAGGCCTTTGGGACGGTGTAATCCGCGAGAGCGTGATGGGAGATGCGGCGTTGAGTCCAAATTGCGTCAACCAAAGTTCGAGTTTACAACATTCGCTCTAGAATTATTAATAGCATGTGCCGGGTTGAGAAATAATACAATAGATTGTTGAGAATGCCACTATATGTGTATGCTATATCCTTCTCTTGCCCATGTTGAAATATGAAACGGGGTATCATCGTTGAGTTCTCTACCCTATGCGCCAATAACAAAGAAAAATGTGCCTGCGGGGTTGAATATTGGCAGTAAATCAAAACTCCCAAAGATACTTTCTCACACAATTATAGCAAAACGTTACTAATGGCTCTTCTCTGCACCATACCCACCCTTTCCATCTAAATTCTCATACGTCTTTCCCTCGGTCCTATTAGCGTTCCTCGGACCTCTTTCATCTAGATCTTCCTGCAACCATCTCAAGACTAGCTCGCCGAGCTGGCTATTTCCAGTGCTGACCTGAGCACTAGGATTAGACATGACGTTCAATTCCTCCATACTACCCCACTTCTTCACCTTGCCCAAGAACATATGAACTAGATGTGTCGGCCACGTCGCCAGATTATCCAGAATATGTGTTGCATACACAATCGTACAAGGCCGCGTCTCGGTTTCCCGCTTCAAAAAGTTGAGGAAATTACTCCTCGAAAGTAGATCAAGGTCCACGGTAATCTCGTCTAACAGCAGAATTGTCCACGGCTTTAACAACCCCATTGCTAACTGCACCCTCCTTCTCTCTCCATCGCTGACAGCGTGCATCCGCCATGCAAGATCAATATCCAGAATTCTAACTAGCTCATCACGCCGCTCGGTATAGAAGTCGCCTCCAACAGAAGAAAGGAGGGTCGGGACATCGATATCGGTTCGGACGATAGGGTTTAGCACCCACTCTAGGCCGAGGTATGTTACGCCTTCCAGACCGAATTTGAAGGGGTCGACGCCGGCGATTGAGACTGTGTCGGCGGGAGCCATGCGTTTGCCAGAGAGGAGGCGGAGAAGGGTTGTCTTGCCAGCACCGTTTGCTAAAATATTTAAATTAGTACATATATCTTCATAGCATGTATATTGTACACATACCTCCTATGAGTAGCGTCCTGCTTCCCGGCGGAAGATTGAGGAAAACATCTTTTAGACCTGTCGAACCGTCTGGAAAGGAGTAGCTCAGGCTCTTGACGTCAATTGAGGGAGCAATAGAAGTATCGACCTTTTGTGCCATTTCTGTAGACCCGCAATCCGTGCTGTGCCGTGAAATGCGGGCGACTCATATTTTATACTTTTTTGAACAGTGGTATTAGGGCGTGGATGATGACAGCATACGAGCCACTAGTACCGAAGCGGAAGGCAACTCCCGAGTGACTTTTCGGCACTTGGTTTTCACAAACGCTCACAACTATAGACCGATCCTGCATACACCAATGCATGTATCGCGCAATAAGGAAATTTCTAAACTTGAAAATGTGCCGGGCGCCTATGAAGCCTTTGGTGGCTATTGTGGGCGCTACAGGGACTGGGAAATCCGATGTATGTTTTGAGTTTTGATAGTTTGACTCAAACGACGATGGAATAATACTGATCACAATAGGTAGCTTGCGGTTGAATTGGCGCACTACTTCAACGGAGAGATTATTAATGGTGATGCTATGCAGCTCTATCATGGGTTGCCGGTTATTACAAATAAGATTCCTAAAGATGAGATGAGAGGCGTTCCGCATCATTTACTCGGCTGTATTGAGCTTGCGGAGGAAACGTGGACGGTGGGGAAATTTGTTAAGAATGCACTCGGAGTGGTAGGTCTCGAAATTTATTTCTGACTGCAGTGGCTTTGCGATGATTTGTTGAAAGATGCTGATAAGTCTAGATTGATGAGATTAGGAGTAGAGGGAAGCTACCCATTCTGGTTGGTGGCACGCATTATTATACACAGTCTCTGCTTTTCCAAGATCAGTTGGTAGACAAGTCGATGCTGGAAGTTAATGGAAATACAGAGACATTAAAGATTCTGGACAAGCCAACCGAGGTTATACTGGAGAAGTTGAAAGAGGTGGATCCGGTGATAGCGGAGCGATGGCATCCCAACGAACGACGGAAAATCCAGCGGTCGCTAGAAATATATCTAAGGACGGGAAAAAGAGCTTCACAAATTTACGATGAGCAGAGAACAGAGCGAGAAATCTCGTTGAACGAAGACGACGCTGAGACAACGCAAAATGGGGCAAACGGATCAAGTCTGCGATTTCCCACGCTGCTTTTTTGGATACACGCACCGAAGGATATCCTTTGCCAGCGCCTAGATGCACGCATCATCAAAATGCTGGACCGAGGTCTTCTATCCGAAGTTGAAACGCTTACCAACTTCCGCACAACATATGAAACACGGACTGGGAAAGTTGTGGACCAAGGCCGTGGTATATGGGTCTCAATTGGCTATAAAGAGTTCCTTGAATACCATTCCGCGCTCAATGAGCCCTCAAGCAATGACAAAGACCTTCAGAAACTCAAGGCCGCAGCCATCGAGAAGACGCAAGCGGCAACCCGGCAATACGCCAAGCGCCAACTACGCTGGATTCGCACCAAGCTCCTAAACGCAGTCTTGAAAGCAGGACTGAAAAACAACGTGTTCCTCCTTGATGGCTCTGATCTCCCGAAATGGGAAGACTCGGTCCTCGAGCCCGCACGGTCAATTACGTCGCAATTCCTCTCCGGCACAAGCCTTCCAGAGCCTACTGGCCTATCTGACCTGGCAGCTGAGATGTTGACACCGAAGCGTGACTATGATCTAGGGCAACGACCTGATCTCTGGCAGAAGCGGGTTTGCGAAATGTGCGGGACGGTGACCGTAAATGAGAATGACTGGAATCTGCATATTAAAAGCCGGACACATAGGAGAGCCGTAGGGCGGAAGAAGAAAGCAGGAAACGTGCCGAAAAGAGAAACGAAAGATATAAAAGCTGCGAGAGTGGATTTTGTAGAAGTACAAGACACATACTTAGGCTTGAAAGAGAAGGAAGAAGATGAAAATGAAAGATGAGCTTCTACTATTGTTCTCCGGCGTTCTAAATAATTGGCCGCAGCCTATGTCTCCTCACATGATGCTTGTCCTATACCATCTACAACGAGGTCTCGCCTTTCTACTAGTCTCGCCCACGTGTTGATACTTCGTAAGCGTTTCTCACTGGATGACGTTGTCCAATAGCCCCGCTCATCTAATTGAACAAGTGCACACCCGGGTCCGTACATGGCGTTTTCGCCGCTTCGTTTCTGCGATCTATCGGTTACGAATGGCAAGGTAGGGTAGAAAGCGGTGACTGTTAATATTCAGAATTTGCTTCCGATGTGAGGGCCATTCTAAGAAAGAGTGGATATGGAAGATTGACTGGTATGAAGAACTCTGTATAGTGCAATAGAAAGAGGTGGCTTATGCATTCATCCCTCCGATGGACTAATGAGTCTCAAAGTAGACCATATGTACGCCCAGGAGCTAGCAGTGACTACCGAGGGTGCAGCTTCTTGAGAAGTCTTGCGAGATTACATCTTATCATAATATTTCGCACCATTGCTACATCTCTGTTGAGCAAATAATGTCCTTTGGTGATAATATGTGAGACATGAAATTCCACTGAGCAGATGTTCGAATTTGTATGTCATGGTGGTTCCGATGAAAATATTGGAGACGAGGGAAGGCTGGTCGGTTGAAGCTCGGAAGTGGTGACTCCAACAAGGGTTGCACGAGCCAACCAGACGCGGAAAAGCGCGACTCTTTCGCGTCTTGACATCAACGGGTCTGCCACTTTCGGTCTCAGAGAAGCTCGCTCCCCCATTCTTCTGCAACACGACGTCCTCCGAACCTGCATTTCCTCTTCCAATTGCCCTGCGTGATGCCAGCCGCAGTGCAGAAAGCTCCCATGAAGCGAGTGCTCGCCGAAAGCACAAACACGCGGGCAAACGTGCAGGCGTCGCCCCGCTCCGCAAAGAAACTCAAGCTAGACGACTCTCTCAGCAAGAATGGCCGGACGCCAATCAAGACGGCTAATGGGTCGTTCAATTCGAGTCAGCCGAGAAGTCAGTTTGAGGAGGACTTGGTGCTAGAGAAGATGACGCAGGACATCGAAAACCTCAAGGAGAGCAACACGGAGAAGCACCAGCAGTGGAGGCGCCCGGCGCTGGTGGACTTTGATGAGATGAAAGATAATCTATGCTTCCAGCAGATTGATGCCGAGGAAGGTGTTCTAAATGGTGGCAGGGCAACCGTCAAGCTTTTTGGAGTGACAGAAGTGAGCTCGCGTCCCACCGGAATCGAGCTAGTAGCTAATCACACTTGCTGATAGACCGGCCACTCCGTCATGCTTCATGTCGCAGGCTTCCTACACTACTTCTACATTGCCGCGCCCGTAAACTTCCAAAAGAGTCACTGCGAACCCTTCCAGATTTGGCTCGAATCAGAGCTCCAGAAGACCATGTCCCAGCATTCCGCCATAATCGCCTCCGTGCAAATGACAATGAAAGAGAATATGTATAAGTATCAAGGGAACCAGAAGAGTCCATACCTTAAGATTAGTGTCACGGACCCAAAGCTGATTAGTCGTACTCGCACTTTCATACAAAAGAAACACGCAAACTGGAAAGGGATGTGGGGAAACTTGGAGGGCGATCTGCTCACCTTCGATAACATTCAATATGTTTTGAGGTTTATGATTGACACACATGTACTCTTCCCTCCTCTCCAGAACGGACTGGGCTAACATGCGGCAGATCTCAGGCATGTCGTGGGTCGAAGCCCCTGCTGGCAAGTATAGGATGATCAACCCCAGGGACCGTCAGTCGAATTGCCAGATTGAAGCCCAGATCCACTTTGGAGATCTTATTGCTCATCCCGCAGACGGAGAATGGGCGAAGATGGCGCCATTGCGCATCCTCTCCTTTGATATTGAGTGCGCTGGTCGCAAGGGCGTGTTTCCGGAAGCCAACGTCGACCCTGTCATCCAGATTGCGAATGTTGTCACTCGTTTTGGTGAGGAGAAGCCCTTTGTCCGAAATGTCTTCTGCATGGACACATGTAGCCCTATTGCGGCTACCGAATTGTTATGTTTTAAGAAAGAGCAGGACATGCTTCTAAGATGGCGGGAGTTTCTCGAGGAAGTCGACCCGGATGTTATCATCGGCTATAACATTGCAAATTTCGATTTCCCGTACCTATTAGCCCGCGCGGAACATCTAAAAGTCGCCAGGTTCCCTTACTGGACGCGCCTCAAGACGGTACGCTCCAAGGCAGAAAAGACGAACTTTTCGAGCAAGCAAATGGGTTCAAGAGACACGCAGACAACCAATACAAATGGCCGTCTCCAGCTCGATCTTCTTCAGCTTATTCAGCGTGATCACCAACTTCGAAGTTACACACTTAACGCGGTGTGCGCCCATTTCCTGAAGGAGCAGAAAGAAGACGTCCATCACAGCATGATCACAGGTCTTTACAATGGAGACGCGAACTCTAGGCGACGATTGGCTATTTACTGTCTTAAAGATGCTTACCTTCCGCAGCGACTACTCGACAAGCTGACGTGCTTACCCAACTACACCGAAATGGCCAGAGTCACTGGCGTTCCTTTCAACTACCTACTCTCTCGCGGTCAACAAGTCAAGTTTATCAGTCAAATTTTCCGAAAAGCACTCGAGCAATCACTCGTAATCCCGGACTTGAGCACCGAGAGCTCGGGCGATCAATATGAAGGTGCTACCGTCATCGAACCGAGGCGTGGATATTACGATGTCCCTGTCGCGACTCTCGACTTTGCTTCTCTATATCCTAGTATCATGCAGGCGCACAACCTCTGCTATACAACTTTGCTTACGAGGCAAATGGTGGAAAGGTACAATATGAAGAAAGACGAACACTACATCGTCACCCCCAATGGTGACATGTTCTGCACAGTCAAGGTTCGCAAGGGACTTCTCTCTCAAATTCTAGAAGAGTTGTTGGCCGCTCGTAAGAAAGCGAAAAAGGAGCTGGCCGTCGAAACGGACCCATTCAAAAAAGCAGTGCTCAATGGTCGTCAACTAGCCCTGAAGATCAGTGCAAATTCCGTCTACGGTCTTACTGGAGCTACTATTGGAAAGCTACCCTGCTTGGAGATCGCTAGTAGTACCACTAGCTATGGTCGTCAAATGATTGAAAAGACGAAACACGAGGTTGAACAGAAGTACACAATTGCGAACGGATACACGCATGACGCTGAGGTCATATACGGTGACACGGATTCGGTCATGGTTAAATTTGGTACGACAGATCTCAATGAGGCAATGAAGCTAGGCCAAGAAGCAGCTGAATACGTTTCCTCCAAATTCATCAAGCCCATCAAGCTTGAGTTCGAGAAGGTCTACTTCCCGTATCTCCTCATCAACAAAAAGCGTTATGCTGGCCTATATTGGACAAACCCAAATAAGTGGGACAAGATGGACACGAAAGGCATTGAAACGGTTCGTCGTGACAACTGCCGGCTAGTTCAGACGGTCATCGAAACCTCTCTTCGCATGTTACTTATAGATAGGGATGTTGAGGGTGCACAAACGTAAGCCATTCGCCCGCATTTTATTAGCAATCTCGCTAATCGTGTCTAGCTTTGTGAAAGACACCATCTCAGATCTGCTGCAGAATAAAATAGACATGTCCAATCTTGTGATTACTAAAGCTTTGACCAAGACGACAGATGAGGACGACAAAGACCGATATACCGCGAAGCAAGCCCATGTCGAACTCGCTGAGCGCATGAGAAAACGCGACGCCGGTTCTGCTCCGGCGCTAGGAGATCGAGTCGCGTACGTCATCGTCAAGGGCGCAGGCGGGTCTAAGAATTACGAAAAATCTGAAGACCCAATTCACGTCCTTGAAAACAATATCCCCATTGACACGAAATACTACCTAGAAAACCAGCTTGCTAAACCCTTGGGACGTATCTTCGAGCCCATTCTTGGCGAAAAGAAAGCCTCTCAACTCCTCACTGGCGAACACACACGCACCATCTCGGTTGCAGCGCCGACGATGGGCGGACTTATGAAGTTTGCTAAGAGAACGCAGACTTGTATGGGGTGTAAGAAACCGCTCGTGAATGCTGATGAAAAGGATGGTGCGGTCTGCGAAAATTGTCGACCAAGGATAGGCGAGCTGTTTTCGAAGACGTTGTCAAAAGTCAGCGAACTGGAGGTCAGATTCGCCCGACTTTGGACCCAGTGCCAGAGGTGTCAGGGGAGTATTCACTGTGAGGTTATTTGTAGTTCTAGGGATTGTCCCATTTTCTATATGAGGATGAAGGCGCGGAAAGATGTTGAGGATGCGGGTAAGGAGCTTGTTAGGTTTGATAAGGATGCAGCTTTGTGGTAGAGTGGAGTGATGACTGTAGAGGTCAAGCCTCGAGCCAAGAGCGGGTGAGGGGTGGGAAAAGTCAATGGGCGTTGTGGGAGACAACATATGAGCCTACATTTACGATAAGTCCGGAGACATAGGTAGTTAGTGTTAGTATAGGCTTCTGCTGATACGGCATAGATAATAGCGTATTCCTCGTGTTAAATTCAGGCTGTATAATTCATTAAGCTCGTTCGATTGAGTGAGTTCGAATTCGAGAATTCCGCTTGTGGAGATATGAGATGGTTCTATAGGGGTTTTATATACCATTTGGAATTATAAAGCCAGCTGTTGGGAACTGAAGTGACAGGAGTTGTATTCAATATCTGAAATAGTCGGTAACGATCAGAACCAACGGAATCCATAGGCACCAAAGAGTGTGAAAAACAGAATAGAGTTCCGCAAGATAGCTGTACGAGACTATATAAACAGAGATTGCTGTATAAAGCTAGGAATCCATACCATAATGGGAGATCGTGTGAAGCGATAAGAGATAGATAGCCTTGAGTATCGATGGGAAGTCGGGGTCGAGTGGAGGGAATGTGTTTATAGTAACCTTTAGAGGTAGGAAGTACGGATAGGGGTCTAACTATATGAAGCCTATTGACAGGATGATTTTTTTTTTTTTTTTGGTAGAGTAGGAAATGGAGCTGGTGGAACGGGGCGAATGAGATGTGATAAAGATTTATTGAGAGAGGTAAGCTAGGTAGAAAAGCTCTGGTCTAATCACCGAGTTTGTGGCGTTTAGATGAAGAGGTAGGAAAGGTTTCCCATCCGTGGTATTGGAAAGCAGCCAGTTTCATGAAACATTCTTAGCGTAAAGTGAAACGCATGCGTTACTACTCTCATGCTTGCATAGCTCGTCGAATACATGGTCCCTGTGTGTACCTAACTTGAAGAATCAACTTGAATAACTTCGTCCTCTTGTTCCGACTGGTGTATAGAAGCACATTAGTAGCGAACGCCGGATAAGCTTTGACCAACTGCTTAGGTTTTGAAATGGAGGTCTCTTATGAAGGCATACATTTCGCGATGTGGTAGTCCATAGCACTATCCGCCTCAGCGTAGTTTGCGTAAAAGTTTCGACCATTTCCAAGTATTAGTAGTCGCTCAAAGTCCCACTGTACGTTGTACTTGTCCGCTTATATGTAGAGTCCGATTGGAGTGAGACATTTATTGTTGAAAGTCCCTTTTTTGTCCTCGGCTGGAAGTAGTTCAGCATGTAGAGGTTTTCAAGGATGGGTTTCAAGTGCTCCGGATCGTCATCATATGCTTCGACTACGCAGTCCATTGCCTCCTTTTATGCTTAGGTAATTTATACAGGCTATCGAGTAAGCACCGTATATGTCATACTCTAAAGCTATCTTTGAATTGCCGCATAATCCATCCTAAATGTCCACAAAAGGCCGCCTTATGGCCGTAATATACTGTCCTTTTTCCCTTGTAGATTTAGGAGGTCTTAAGGTCGGTGAAGGTAAGAGTATTGAAGAGTCTGGACACAATTTAGTGTTTTTTTTATTCTGTATATGGAAGCAAGCTTACGTTTAATATGCGGTTGCTTGGAGGGCCACTATGTAAAGTATCAGGGCAGGTGAGAAGAACTGTGTAGATTCATACCTATGGAGGATCAATTCTATTTATGCTGTCTGTCCTAGGTATCACATGATATCAGGGCTATTCCTTAATAGGGATCGTGTCATACATATAACCTTACACACTATCTGGTTTATCCCCTCTTTTGGTGGAGAAATGAAGACCATTTGTGGGGTGATGAGTGATGGGAGGTGGGTATGTGGGGGAGTAGGGGGGCGAGTGATGCCTTTCCTATTAGTCTGGAGCCTGCCTAGGCATAAATTTCTGTAAGGTAGTTTTGAGGGTGAAGGGTAGAGCCAAACAAGAGAAATATTAGTAGATATGGTAAAGGTGAGACTATTGAGACGTAAGATTGCACCTCTATAGTTAGCACAGTGGTAATTGTGGTACTTACCCTCATCCTTAAAAAAAAAAAGGTAAGAAACTGAAAAGAAGATCCTTATAGATACTATGATTTGAAAAGCTATAGTTTATGTTGGATTGGATAGTCAATGTCAGAATTATTGCGGTGGCTGGAGAATCCATCAGAATTCCATTAATCCTAAGCTATATTGGGACACTAAATTCTCACTCTTACCACATTTAAATGTAATTGCACCCGAAACGGTTGCTTGAATCCGTCGGAGGTTGCCTCGCAGCTAGAAAATGAATCTTTTTCTAAAATTTCAAACCTATCATAGACGTATTGGCAAGGTAAGACATAGTGTTATTTCGAAGCACCCAGATGGGTACATATATACTGTCTTCGAATACTTGTTGACTCGAAAATATGACTTCTGAACTCAACCATCCAGCGACAAATTACAATGAAAACATCTACAAAATTATGCCCACTATCACACGCATTTACGAACTCCCTTTTCTATTTCCTCGGCACTTTCCTAAATGGAAACATTCTTGTTAAGAGCAAATTAGTGGCATATACTCCAGTCATGGTAGTACAATCATTGGAAGAAGTATATTAGCGATCTTGTATTTTAGCTGATATACAATTTTCAGGAATATCTCGACCCACTGATTAGATTTTACCAAGGCCAACACCTCTTATCACCTCGCCCTTCACATGCTTAAGAGGTGTGAGATTGTATTTGTATGGCGCCTTCGTGAAATTGCCCCATTGAGTAATATTGATCGAAGCTGGCCCCCAGTCATTCTCTGCAAAACATGTTAGCAAAATGAATAATACATAGACCCTGGGAAATTAGTACTTACTTGCGCCCAGATTCACAAATCCATCGATTTCGAAGTCCCCATCAGGAGACGTGTTGGGGCTGTCCATGGGAATAACGAGGCCATATGTGGAAAGCGCTTCCTTCGTGTCACCTCGGAAAACGTTCCCTTCGACTAGAACCTGGTTGTCGCTACGGCTATGAATAGCTTGGTAGTGGAAGTCTTCGTAGAGGTTGTTATATACATGTTGGTGTCCGAATCGACCAGCCGGGCCTCGTGTTCCAGAGTTTCTCCAGTAGTTGTGATGGAATGTGATGTGTAAGTGGCCCTGATCGACATCACGCAGAGCATCAGAGTTCCCAACAAGAGAGGATTTCCAATGGTCGTGGAAATAGTTCCAAGATACGGTAATCCAATCGCTAGCTCGTACGATGTCGCATTGGCCGTCATAGTAGTCTGGGCCATGATTCATATCTGACTCGAATTCGTTATGGTCCACCCACACACGCGTACTGTTCTGGATCGTGATACCATCATTATCAAGGATAAAGCGGATACCTAGGTTGCGGATAATAACGTTAGTCTTGGAGGCGACTGTAATCCCGGCGCCAGTGATTTCGGCGCCCTTTCCGAAACCTATGAGACTCTTGTTGCTGCCGACTTGAAGGCGACTAGTCAAATTGAAAGCTCCCTTCGCGTAGACTATCCGGGGTTCATCATCTGCAACAGCAGATATGAGAGAATCGACGTCCTCGACAATGACTTTCTCTCCACCCTTGCCACCAAGAGTTGGGCCGACGGGATTATCTTTACCGAACCCAACTAGGCGGAAATCTGGATGGAATGGCCAGGCCGATATTACAACGGCCGATAAAGTGAATTGATAGAAAATTGACAGCTTCATCTCCAAAAAATGATCGATAGTCGGGCTGGGGAGGTGCCTACGAAACCGGGACGAGGCCGACGTTCTTATATTAAAAATTAGCCCATGAAGATTCCATTATCTAGCAACCAGGCCATTCCCCGGGAGATGGGTTGCGATTTCTCCTTGCCAAGCTGGCAAAATGCCCCTGGCAACTTTCTCGACCAGGTAAAAGGAAAATATTGAAATAGGAACTCCTATTTTAGATGCACCATAGCAAGCCGCTATCGGTCTGTTGTATTGCCTATCCATGATCGACTTTCCTAGACTCTATATAGTGATGGACGAGTGCTGGGAATTGAGTGGTGGAAGAAATCCTACCCTGAATCGAGAGGAGATCCTTGGCTCTTGGCGCTGTGGGGTAATGCATCTGAGCTAACTCGTACGCAGAATATTAGATAGAATCCAAGATCGCTGCATTGTCCCAAGTTCTTATAGAGAACTTATTTTTCTATGTTATCACAGGTCTGTACAATTCTATATGCTCGTAGCTTTCGGATGCATTAGATGTCAAAACCAAATGATTTCCGATTAATCCCTGACTTGTGTACCCACCTTGGTGCCTCCTAAACATTCTCAGCGTGAAGGTTATAATAAAAGGAGGATCCATTCTTGTGACTCTTTAAAAATAAAGTTCTTGAACTGTTGCCCATAAGGAGACATTCCCAGCACCTTCCCAGCTGGTATAATAGGTTGGGAAACGCTTGCAAGAATAAGAGTGGAGAGGACAATAGACACTCTTAAGGCAAAGTCACCGAAAATGGATCACAAGAGGAGTTTGTCAATAAGAGCCGGATTTAATACTTTAACTCGATATGTGATCTTCATAGGCTTGTACTCACGTTCTCAATTAATGGTTAACTCTCGCTTTCCTCACTCCATGATCTAATTCGCGGCGTTAGGTAGTAGCAGAGATGCTTCACTAGCTTTCTTTGCTTCCTAGCAGCTCTAGTAGCAGCTCAGGTCTTAGTAGATAACCTCCAATTTCGAATCCTCCAGATCGACAATCAAGTTTTTATGATACAATATCGGCTTCACATCATGAAACCGGCAAAAAGTCCCAAGGTAGAGTTTTCGTATTGACGTGACTAACATCACTTGCTATGTGTGTAATAACAAGCCCTTGTATGATATATTCGATAAAAAGGGAAAAGTGATGGCAGATAAGGTATTAAGGAGCGGTGTGAAGATGGGGGAGAGCTAGGGGTTGAGCTTAGTGTATTCGGCGTGGAAAGAGGACATCGTTTACACTAATACCACTTCGTATTCGGGAGAGGAATTAGAAGAAGAAGGTGATTGGTACTACATTAGAAACACTTAGGCTTCACTAACAATGCTGAATGAACGAACTGCATGGTAAATCCGTTCATCGGAGATCCGGGGTCCTGAAGTAGGTGAATTGGTAGTCGGGAAAAGATAGGTATTTATAGTCTGGCTTCCAGAGCGCCATATATAAAAGCTAAACTCGCTATATAAGCTCGGATATCGATGTAGGTTGATGCTGTCACCGTCGCAATCGCGAGACTGCTTAAGGCTAGACAACAATTGATCATGGAATCAAGGTGCTTGAATAATACCTATTCGTATATCATTCCCACCTTGAAATTTGCGACCTGTGTCCTAGGGAGACAAGAAATACTACTTTCAAAAGATAGTTTGAATATGCTGGTTTCAAAGTGAGGTTTGCTATAGCATATCCCACAATATACGTATAGCGCGGGGCAATCCTTAGCACGTGACCGACTCTACCAACATGGTTTCTGGAAATCTGTATGGAATCCCAGCGTAGAAGAGGCCATGGGTGCCGAGAAGCATAGCTACTAATGCTAGTCCTTGGTTTATAGAGGAAACTATCCGGATGGTTCCTCTTTGATCGGCTTCGGGTAATTTAGTGAGTCGAGCGCCAAGCTTTGTGGATCCCCAGAGCAAGCCCTGGAGAGACTTGGCCGGGAGGCCTGACGGCGGGCTGACGTGCAGACGCAGACGAACACCCGTCCACACATGCATGAGCCCTTCGGCACACGACCGAGATAGGCGCATTCTCTCCGTCGACTTTATTTTCTTTGTCGCATCCTACCCACTGCTCGCCGGGTCTACTCGACGGAGGCCCCGGTCTGGCAAGGCTGCTATTATTGCTGTATTCCATCGCAGAGCTCCTCAAGCTCTCGCCAGTCCCGCCCGCTCCTTCAAACCGCTCTATGGTGATGGAACCGAGTCGCATGTAGAGCTTTCCCTGAGTATGTCCAGAAATCCGCTTCTCGGAAAGTGCATGCACATGGTGTGTGCGTGCGCGATCTTTTCCCCGTAACAGGAGCACTTCAATGGACGAGGGCAGCCCACTATGGCACTACCGACTCCCACCTTTATGGCGGGGCTCGCTCTACTGGCCTACTTGTCGTCCTTCATCCTATTCGCATTCATCCGCGTCGTTACTGGCATCTCCATTCAGCGTCTAGGTTTCTCCGGGCTACGGCGCATCTCTTTTTCCCCGAAAGACGGTCTTCGCATCGATATCCGTGGCCTCGGGCTCACTCTCCACCGTCCGACATTTGCCCAGCCGACGTGGGTTAGCGTAGTAGTTACTGAGTTGAAGGTCACGGTAGACCTCAAAGCGCTGCAAGAAAAGACTCGAAAGAAAACAATATGGGCACACTGGAGCAACGGTTCAACTCAGAGGGTGAAAGGTTCTCCTGAATTGTCCGCTGAGGAGAGCGAATTGGATGACATCGGCGACGAGGAACATCAAAGGAGCCGGACATGGGAGACGTTGACTAGGGCAAAAGAGAGCATCAAGCGCTTGCATCGGAAGATAAAATGGATCAGGCTGGTTGATTTGGTAGCCACTACAACCACAGTAGTCACCGTCGACGTCGGCTCCTTACAGGTTGGGAGCTTCTCCATGGCCGTAGATACGAGGCGCAAAACCGTGGATCGCAGTCGCTTGTTCAACCATCATAAGCCCAGTGCGAATAAAGAACAGCGACCAGCAGAATGGCTCTTCACGTTTCGTAGCATCCTGTTCACGCCGGACGGGAAGGATTCGACCGAGGTCCTAGATCACTGTACGCTAAATGTGCATGGCATGTTATACAAGGAGCTAGATGGGCTACGCGACGCTTCCATCGCGTTGAAGCTAGGCCGACTGAGCATTCCATATGATGACGTTCGACTTTGCGCAGATCGTGCCAGGAAATGCCGCGCAGCTCTCCCCAAAAGGCGCGCAAGTCTCAGCCACTCCGATATTTCTCTCAGCGACGTGATGGAAGAGCTGGATCAGCCAGGCAGTCGAGAGGAGAACATTGTTCGCACTGTATCCGACTCGAAAGAATTTGCCGGGTCTGTTTTGCGCGGGATCCAGGAGTTCCAATTCGCTGTGAGCTTCTTTGGCTTGACAAAACGAATTACGACGGGACCACCATCCGATTGTCCTGTCTATCTCAATATGTCGATGAAGGAAGTAGGAATGGACCTCTTGCGACTGGATCCTCGCAGTCCCGCACATCTGATGTACTTTTCGCCGAAAGATATCGCACATCAAGCACTCTTAGCTGCGATTTCAGTCTCTGTCGGCATTGATGACGGACATGGGCATCCGGAACGGCTTCTTTATGTACCAATGGCAACTATGACGCTTAATACAACACTTCCATCAAAAACTATCCAGTTTTCTAAAGATAAGAATGTTGGCGAGCGAAACACCAATATCCTCTTTGCGAACCTCGTAATAACCTCTCCTTCGCTTGATCTTGACCCGAAGCATCTGCCATTAATATTGGCAATGTTTAGAAATCGAGAGGTCAAGAAGAAGTCTCCAAAACTGCGGCATCAAAAGCGATCTCTGCTTCGAAGACTTTTGCCGAAGGCGAGTATCAAGATGTCAATCCACGAGCCGGTCGTTCGAGTTACTCTGCCCCCCATGGAACCGGAAAAGAAAGACACTGGAGAGTTCGACTTGCTCATCTCCTCCTCTTCCTCATTTTCGTTGGATCTGGAATCTTCCCATGCCGCTGATGGCGATCTTCACTACGCCCTGATCTCGACATTCCGTCTGAACTCCCAGCAGCTGTATTACCAGACCGCGTCTAGCGATAAACATAACCTACTCCTCACGGATTACTTGGAGTTGAAGGTACAATTGAGCGCCTCACCAGATGTTGTCATTATCGCAAACGGGACAGCGCAAACCTTCAACGTGTATTTAGTTAGGCCGGAGATAAGCGAGGGTCTTCGTCAAATTGTCTCACAAATTCAAAAAGATAGGCGGAGAAGACGGGGTATACGTGTGCCAAAGACGAAAGGGCAAAGCTTCCTACGCAAACTTCCGCCTTGGCTTGCCCATGTACAGCTTCAAGGCTCTGACTTCAACATTGAAGTGGCAGGCGATGATCCGCAGGTCTCAAAGCATGCCCTAGGAGTTGGGCTCCATCTCGAGTCATGGACGGCTGAATACCGGCAGAGCAAGGCAGATGGAACTGAGTCGCGACCTGCTCGCAGACGAGCTCCGAGCCGTAATATCAATAGGGATGAATATCTCCTTCGCTCCCCTAGCCCCTCGTCTCCGAAGCAGCAACTAGGCGACGGAACTGATGGTAGACGGCTTGCTGTCCACTCCCGAGGACTGGAAGGTTTTGTCATGGAGGCTGCCGACCAATGGCAGCAGGATCCCTTTTTATCTCTTCCCCGCATGGAGGTTGCTTTTAGCACTTCCACAGATAAGCAAGGTCCTGTCTTTCATATTCATTCCTTCTTGCAAAGCCTCTTTGTCCATTATTCACTCTATCGACATTTTTCTCTTGGGACAGCTCTAGTGGTTTTACAGCATTCATTTAACTCGAATCGAGACCAGCCAGAAGAGACCGGATATACCCCTAGAATTCCACAGCATCTTACAGTTCCGTCTGTTGATAGCGAAGATGTTGATACAAGACGCGAAGTCATCACTACTGACGTTAAAGCTCACTTCCTTCAGTTCAAAGCTGACATGCCGTCTGATCCTCCGCTAATGTGTCATGTCTACGGGTTAGAAGCTGGCCGACACCGTTGGACTAACCCATTCTTACGTTCAAGGCTTGTACGCTTGTATGCAGAAACTCCTCATATTCCCGGGGTTTGGACCCGCATTGTTAGCGTCAAGTCACTCCGCATGGATTATCGACAATCAAAACGAAGATATGGAAACATAGTTACCGACGATAAGTCATTTGACATTGTTACAGATGCAATTCGTCTCGCTGTTCCGCATCAGCTAGTCATGCACAAGATATTTGACAATATCGTGAATGTTACCAAAACCGTCAAGCAATTGCATCATCGTTTCAAAACGCATAGGAATGATTACATTCTTGATAAGGAGCCCGAGGGACCTAAGCATGTACCAAAAGTATCCCTACGAAGTAGAGCTGTTCTGTTTGAGATCGAGGATGGCTCTTTTGAATGGAAACTAGGTGTAATATATCGCTACGGACTCATGGAGCAGAAGCAAAGATTGGCTCGGGAACATGCTTTCGATTTAAAGGTCAAGAAGCTCAAACAGGAGGACGAGCGGCGAGGAAGTTCTCGGCATCGCGCTAGATCTGCACACGCTCATCGCGGTAGAAGCAAGTCAAAGAAGGATAAAGAAAGAAAAGCTCGTAGTAAAAGCGCGGATCCAAGCGATCCTGATTCTCCTAGTCGGCGAAAACATGACACACCGATGAGATACGATAAGGAAGGCTACACAGGTCTCAGCGGACAATCACGGACTTCTATTGAGGAAGCCCGAGACAAACTAAGTCGGCTCAATGCTCAAACGTGGAAAAAACGTATTGATCATGCTATGTCCTGTCAAAGCCACTCCATTGACGATGTTCGCTCAATCTTTTGGGGTCTTGATGAAATGCCAGAGGATGTTGATCACAAGGAAAGGATCTTGGCTATCCCTCAAAGACCAGCGCTTATGGCTATGACAATTAGCGACCTGGATATTCTTCTTGATAAACCGTCATTTCCTCTGTCCGAATACCCCAAGTTTCTCAATCGTGTTGGGAAAGGCATGCCATTCGATATGCAATATTCGCTTCTCATTCCAATGCATGTTCAAATCAATATGGGCGAAGCAAAGCTCCAGCTTCGTGATTATCCTCTCCCACTACTGCATGTTCCCGCAATTCGCTCTAACCAGTCAGTCCGAATGCCTAGCCTCGCCTTAAGGACGGATTTTGTCATCGCCGAAGAGTATAGAGATGTGGAGTCCTCCCGAGTTAGCCGGGTCATCGTTGTTCCTGAAGAGAGGACAAACTCAGGTAAACCTACTGGTGGCCTTGCCGTTGACGTTCGCCGGACCGTGGCTCCTGTGAAAACCTATTCTGACATGAAGATCGATATCAACTCCGCATATCCCACAAGAATTACGTGGGGCACTTCGTACCAGCCAGCTATACAAGATATGATGCAGGTCATTGAAAGCTTTACTAAACAGGCCGTGGATCCGTCGGAAAGAGTCGGATTTTGGGACAAGATTCGTCTTACATTCCACTCTAGGTTTAGTGTATCATGGAAAGGAGATGGCGATGTTCATCTGATTTTGAAAGGTTGGTGAGGATAAGTTACATTTATATCCTTTATTAACATTTCTGCAGGCTCAAGAGATCCTTACATGGTCACTGGCCATGGAGCAGGATTTGTCATGTGCTGGCAGAACGACGTTCATCTCAGTATTGCCGAAGATGAAGACCCTCGCAACTTCATGGTGGTTACCAGTGGTAGCTACGTCCTCGCAATTCCTGATCTTGGTCATTACGCACGTCAGGAGGCTGAAGTCGAAGCGACGGGACATTCTGAGGCCTCATCAAGTATTTCGAGCTACAAGCAGCTTGCAATATTCAAAAAGACAGTAATGAAGCTCAATGGAAACGTACGATGGACAGCTGGGCTCGTCTTTGAGCGGAACCTAGATAAGGGCGGCCGCTCATTCAATTTCATTCCTCATTACGATGTTATACTCAAACATCCAAAGTACGCTCATTCATCCGAGGGAAAGGTAGGTGTTCGATAAATTCATTCATATTCATTTTCTAATGGCAGTAGACGTATGATGCTTTCCGAGGATTCCGCAGCCATCACATTCATATGTCCCTGGCCGTTGCTGCACCATACGACCGAGAATGGTCCGTCTCAAATCTCGAGCCTTCCAAGACTTACAACAGTGTTCATCTCACACCCCGCTTCTTCACCCACTTTTTCAACTGGTGGTCCATGTTCTCTGGCGCCATGTCCCTCCCTATTCGACAAGGAAAACTCTGGCCTGGCGTGGAAAAGTCAAGCAAAAAATTTGGGCGTCACCTGGCTACTATCAAGTACAACCTACTTCTGTCTCCGCTCTATATGAGCCATGTCTATAAACACAAAGACGCAGAGGATTATGGTCAAGGTCTTGTTTCTGCCACAGGATTGAAAGCTCGACTTGACAGCTTTATGCTCGACCTTCATCAGCGACGGGAGGAATTCCGAACTGTCGTGCGGGCGCCTGAAAGCCGGGAAGATGATAAGCAAAACCAAACTACAGGGATGCGTATTAACGAAGTCCAGCTAGATTTGATCAGAACCGATGTTCGAGCAGTGTCGGCAAGTATCGGAGGTACTGATCATGAAGATGTCGGCCATGCAACGTCGGAGACTCTTATGGGCTACAATGAAGATTATGTAACGGCCGATCTCTCAAATTTCACCATACCAGATCATGACTGGGGGTGGGTGGACATGGATGACTTTGTTGAACTTGGATGGATCTTGCCATCAGATCGTAATCCGGAGACGAAGATCCTTCCTTTAGCATTTGCCCCCCGCTTTACATACTTCCGCCAAACAGACCACCAGGACAACATATCTGGCGATGCTCACAGAACGAGCCCCTTCGGAAACGAACTAACTCATCATTGTGTTATGTCACAACATAACGATCCCCGAAGGGTTCAGTGTCATCTCATCGAGAATCGCTTAAAGCGTGTGAAGGAGCAAATAGCACAAAATCAACGAGCAATCGGGGAACAGGAATTAAAGATTGTTCGTGATTCTGAAGGCACTGAAGAGCTAAGACGACGATTGGATCTGCTGCACAACCACGAGGTTGTTCTAAAACGGAAGGAAGAATTCTTACTCTCGATGCACCAGAGTTTGATTGAGCGTCTAGACGCAAACGATCTTCGCGCCGTTCCCGACGCTCAGACCGACGAAGAAGACACGTATTACGAAGCCCAAGAAGAGTATGATCCTACTGATTCAGATACAAAGGGTATGGATTCAAAGCCCAGTGCTGACTACATCATTGACTTCAACAATCGCTTTATCGTTCACAATGTTCACTTGAAATGGAGCAATTCTCTACGGAATATTATCCTTCGGTATATTCATCAAGTGAGTCAACGTCGTGGATTCGTATACTATATGTCACGGAGGGCGGTCAAATTTATCCTGGATATTGTGGAAGAGCAAAATAGGTCTCGTGAGGCTTCGAAATCGGGACCGAGTGGCCAGGATCCAATGTCGCCACAGGAAGATGATGAGCTGAGTATCCACGACCGAGTCCAACAACTTTTGGATGACGGTAAGAAATTTGTGAGTGCCAATGATCCCGAAAATGCCGAAGGGAGTAAAGAGGAGGGCCAGCAAGCCACACAAGGCGCGGGCGATGATCTTGCTATGGACTACATTGCCCAGAACGCGTATATAGTACGCCTTATTGCTCCTCAAATCCAACTGCAGAGCGAAAAGAATACCAAAGCCGCAGTACTCGTCACAGCCAAAGGGATGCAACTGAAGGTCATCCAGGTCATGGACAAAGACAGGGTCATGGACGAGGTTAGTGGTCTGGTCCAGCGTCGTTTCTCCGCTGCGATGGACAGCCTACAAATCTTCGTTACCAATGCGAAGATTTTTAGTCCGGAAGATATCCATATGTACTCGGGTAGCACCTACGGAACACCAGCTGGTTCTTCGTGGCCTCCGTGGGTACCGTTCGAGGTCATGTTTGAATTCCACTCCAATCCTTATGGCTTCCAAAGAGTTGTACAGAGAACATCTGCTAGTATGCGGTATGACAAGTATAACACGCTCCGCTTGAAATACAACGATGATGTCTCCGCCGGTGGTTCCGGATCTTCTCACAAGCCCGACAGCTTAGAAAATAGAATGGATCACCTATGGGTCGATTTCCCTCACGTACGCGCGCTTTGCAACTCTCGGCAGTATTACGCCATGTACGTCATTGTCCTCGATTTGCTCCTTTACAACGAACCCCTGGAGAAGACGCGGAGCGAACGATTAGAGAAGATCATGCTAGCTTCTGATTTCAGTGACCTTACTGGTGCGCCCGCTCTAGTTATGGGTCTCCAAGATCGCATTCGGCAGCTAGAAGAGATTAAGACCATGTTCCAGATCAATGAAAAGTATCTTGACAAGCAAGGCTGGAATGATCGCATTGAGGTCGAGAAGGATCTGGCCGTTTTTGAAGACGAGCTTTTCTTTGTCATGAAGGCCATTACGACTGCTCAACGAAAGGTTGACGATCGCGCTCAGACAAAACAATCAACCGGCCTTCTTCGATGGTACGTGTCAGCATCTGAGATTGTGTGGCATTTGCTGCGGGAGGACCAGGAATCCCTTGCCGAGTTCCAATTGAAAAATGCGCTCTACGACCGGACAGACAATAATGACGGCTCAAACCTCAATTCAATAGAAATTGAGCAGATCACCGGCCTCAATTTGTTGCCGAATGCTACATACCCGGAAATGATATCGCCATTCCTAGACTTTGATCGACCTTTCACAGCAGGCGCCAACGCGAAAATGCTTAGGGTACACTGGATTATGCTCGAGGCTATTGCCGGTATTCCAGTTATGGATCACTTTGAGGTCAATCTCTTCCCAATTAAAGTACAACTGGAATGGGAAATTGGAAAGAAATTGTTCGAGTATATTTTCCCCGGAATTAAGGACAACGCCGGAGAGAATGGAGGCTTCTCTCCATTCCTAGTCAAGCATATTCTACCTGACAACGATGACGACGAAGGGGATGCTAATGACAGCATACCGCCTATCGATGTGCCGAACACAAGTCAAAGCTTACCGCAGGACGAAGCTAATGCCAATGCACTCAAATTGCGCCTCACTCCAACACTACAGCTACCTGGGCCGAACAACAGGCCTCCCCAAAAGCCCAAGTATTCCAACAAACACCCCAATATCCATCATCTTCGCCTCTTCCGCGACAATTCGACCCGTTCCACCCCTGATCTGCGCAAGACACTCCATCCGAGTCACGCCATTAGCGAGGCTTCATCGAGTTCCTCCCGCCCCAGCAGTATGCGCTCTGGCTCCAATATGTCCACTGCAACAAACACAAGTGATAGAACTGCCAAGAGGTTCACAATGACACGATCTGGAAGCGGAGAAAAGCGGAAGAAAAAAGGTCGTTCGGACGACATCACGCAGATGATGACCCGCGCATCGAACTACATGACACTTGCCTATGTCAAGATCCCGTCTATGGTCCTCTGCTTATCATACAAGGGTAAAGGCCAGCGCAATTTTGAAGATGTCCATAGCCTTGTATTTCGCATGCCGACACTTGAGTATCGCAACAAGACATGGTCAAATCTAGATCTTGCCCTGCAGTTGAAGAAGGATGTCATTAGGGCTTTGATTTCGCACGCCGGCGCTATTGTCGGGAATAAGTTCTCGCACCATCGTCCCTCCAGGCATGCACAATCCCGTCTTCGCCAGATTGCGAATAGCTCCACAATGCTGAATACTTCCCCCGATCTATCTGGCACCGATTCAAACAGCATGCGCGACCACAGCCCAGGTGACAGCGAAGCATCCGGCGAAGGAATTCCTCGACGCAGCTTTACAAGTGGCCGCGGTAGCGTCTTCTCAACCGTCAGTGAAGAAAGCAGCATGCGCAGTGGCCGAACAGGGCCAAGCGACTTCGCAACTGGGTCGACACTCGCTGGCAGTTGGAGAGATGAGAGTTTTGTAGAGGATGGGAGAGGATTTGCAGATGAGATTAGTAGAGTGGATCAGACCGAGGTATTCCCCTAGACATTTTTGAATATTTCCAAAGACTTGAGGCTAACCCAATATCAGCCTGACCACGCAAACATGATTCACAATCTCTCGAGACATCTGACGCAAGTCGCGACACCCTTTACGCATAGGCAGAGGCCTGGCAGTTCTAAGGATTCGAATAGCGTTGCGGGCGAGGACTCTGAGGATGCGTACGTCTCCTTCCCTTCCCTTTCTTTGACCTAACCACTAAATTCACAAAGTGCACGTCGCAAAAGCAAGATCCTCCTCGGCAAGAAGTTCTCAAGTGTCATACACGGCAAGGATCGAGGCGCATGATTGTCACTACCAGGAACTCCAGCAACTAATTTCCTTAACTTCGATGTACCACCTTGTAGGGGGCCCTGATTTTTACCCCATCTATAGTGTATAAGCATTTCTAGGTGTTATCTATCATCGTATCGGGCTTGATCACAGCTCTTCTCATTTGTTCTATATGGGTTTTATTTTTCTTTTTATTATATTTTTTTTCTACCTATAGCCTAGAGTTTAATATCTAGGCTGGTGCTGTTAGAATAGGCTCTCTAGCGGTCCTTTAACAATTTAAATAGATATGTAGGAGATATTCTTGGCGTCTTGTGAAGTGCTGAGTTTTTTTTATTCGGTGCTGGAAGATCAGCATTGAAGTGCTGAAGGTATATTGGTTGGTTTGTTTCTGATGGTACAGATACATGATTATTAGTCTACATAAGCATAAGTTTTGTGTTAAACAATTAAAATGAGAATAACTCATATTCTCGTGTAGATTGATAATAGTTCTAGTGTGATGCAGTTCTAATCACGAGAATGAGGACTAGGGATGCCAAAGCTTGATAAGATGCTGAACAGCTAGGAAAGGGCTCAAGGAAAATGGAACGCAAGTGGCCCAAACTCTCTCTCGAGAAATTCCCCCCTATCCTCCATTTCGAACAGTACTCTTCATTGTCTTTATTTGGGCTCCCTTACTTCTTCTTCACCGACCACCAAAGTGCTCTCGGAGCCTGGTATATGATGATTCTGGTCTTGACGTTCAAGAACCGCAGTAGATTCAAGGGGCAGTTCACTAAGTCGTTCGTTGAGACGAGTTACAGGAACTTCTCTCGTTAAACAATCCCATACACCCTGCGCGTCAGCCTCGTAAGCCCGTCTTTGCAACTGAAAGGTTCCGTCTTGAATCCACCGATCCAGTCGTTCATGTCTAAGTTTCTTCATGTAAATAAGAAATCTCAACATGATAAGATCAAGAATTGTCACAAAAATGGAAAACGCGATGATGAACGAGAGGCCAAAGACATTGACGTTACTAATAGAATAAGCATGTTACGCGATTAATATTTGAAGTAACTTACACAAATCCTCCGGGATTTCTCATTCGTTGCATGCTACAAAGCTCCTTTTCACCACCAGTCATTTCGGTTCTATTCTTCACGTAAGGTCCTACGGAAGGCGCACGGACTTCAGCGCCAATGGCATAGTCCGCAATCTGAATCTGCATCGCAGCCCATATCGTAGACTCCCATCCCATGTATTCTCGGATCCACTGGTCATCCGGAAGGCTTGGCATGAGATAGTCAAGATCTTGGATGCCGGCTTGAAGCTCTCCAGCAGAGTAGACGATATCAATAGTGATGCTTGCAGTTCGGACTTGTTGCATAGCTGCGATTTGGACATCGCTCGCATCAGGAAACATAGAGGGCGATATTTTATCGGGGACGCCGGTTAGGTTAGTGCAATAATCGGAGGCTCTTTCCCGTGAGATACAATATTGGTACTGAGCCAAAATTAGATATACAGAGCTTCTATTCTAAGGGCTTGGACTTGCCTGAAAAGTACATCCCACGATCGAAGCTGGGAAATCGGGGAAGTATGCCGGAACTGTTTGCCCGTTTGACAGCTCGATTTCTTCGATTTTATGCGCTGCGTATAGAGGATCGCTTACCGGTCCACTATACGCAACTGCGTTCTTCCATAACGTAATGATTGCAAGGTCCATCTGGTCGGTTTCCATGCCGGGAAGTGGTATCAGCGTGGTTGCCCTTCCTTGTCCAGCTCCCTGAAAGGCCATCCTAACCCTAGATATTGTGTCGGCAAGAATGGTTTTAATACTATGTAATAGGGATCAATTGAATCTTGCATACCATGTTTGAAATTGAGTAGTGATATTCGACATAAATAGACTTTGATAATCTGTTGCATTCGGAAAATCGATCATCTTATTCTGCCCGTAAAACAAAATCATGACCTCTTCCCCAGGCGTAAAAGGTTCGTAGTAGTCGGACGCATTAACAATGATGTAGTGATCATCGGCTCTTAATTGGGCACATGTCGTTCTCTTGCGGAATTTGACTCGGTCGCTCGACTTGAGATTCATTCCAAAGCCGTCATTAAAGTCGACTAGTCCGGAATCAAATTGCAGTCCAGGCATCTCAATGTCTACACACATTCCAGGGAATGGACATTCGATTCGATTTGCCGTGAAAGGAATATTCGGTCGAGTGAAGCCCGAGCAACGTTGCGGGAGAATTGTGGAATTTTGATAGCAGTCTTGGGCGTACGCACGAGCAGCCGCTCCGATATTGGCTTGGTAGGATACAGGGGCATCGATGTCCTCCCTTTCTACTATGCTGAAAATACGGTCCAAGCGGGGAGCGGCGCAAAATGGGCTTTGTACCAGGATTTGCGTATTTGCGCTAGACACGACATAGGAGGTAAATATACCCGCTGCAACCGTCCCGACTGCAAAAATAAGGCCTAGTAGCATCTGGAGATAGGAGCGGGCAAATGCTCGATCGGCCTTCCTCCATACCCACCATAGCTTGATCCAGTCGGCCATTAGGGAGCTCGGGGCTGGTAATGTACGGAGTAAGGCCTGTTGTTGCCGGAAAAGGCCATCTGCTGATCGGCCGTCTGCTCGGAATTGGTGGTAGGCAAACATTAATAGATTCCACCAATGTGTCGTTCCAAGCGTAGTCAAGACTGCTAGGAGAGCCACAATGAGATTTCCAGTCTGCATGTCTGTTGTAATGGTCTGGCCCATGATAGCGCCTTGTTCGAGATTCACCCAGAAACCGCGCTTGACGAATTGTGCAGGGACTGCGGACATATTGAACACTTTTTCATAAAAATCGTAATGATGTTGACAATACTCGAGCAGATTTAAAAGTAATACCTCCCAGTTGACAGCTCCCGACTGAGCTCTCAATCGGTTATACCAGGCTTGGGGCGAATGGGGCGGACGGGTCGCGGAGCTGAGGTGTTGCCGCAAAACATAAATGAGAGGACCGCAGCAACGTTTCTCGGGCCTATGATATATGTGCGTTGCTACTGGTTAAACTTGGGTCTATCTGAGTCCAAGTTTCTGGGCACGCTGAAGCATTACTTCACACTCGGAGATAATAACCCCTATTTCGTATAGTGGCATCTGCACACGTAGGTGCTACTTCTCGGTTCGATTAATTCTCCCAAATGCTATAGCAAGATTCTGTACTAAAGTATTTGTTCGCAGTTAGAGAATTCTACGGAAAATTTTGTACAAGAACAATGGCCCGATGTCTTGACAAGAATGGGCCTCAAGTCCCCATACACTCTTACCGCAAGCTTTGGCGCTAACAGACAGATTGGTAGCACACACACTATATTGTGTTGCAGGATTGCATAGTTCTATGTAACATCACAGCGCTTTTGTTTCAGCCATATTTACCTCGTTCGACCATGTACTGCGGGCAAGCTCGCCGCTATCGGAGACTGCAGTGACCATGGACAAGCAAAATAGAGAAATTTAATATGCGAAGTCAAAGAAGAGATACCGGATTTTAGTTAAAAATATCTTGACAGAATATTTTCAAATGGGCCAAATACTCTAAGAGGCAGAAATAAAAGGCAAACCTTGTGGAGCACCCGCATTAAAACTATATCGACAATGAGTCTGAAACATCTCGGCGGTTAACGTCAGCCCCAGTGCATTCAGAATAGTAATAAGGCTCAGTCCTTAGGCTAGAGAAAAGGCAAAAACTTCTACAGGCGATGCAAGGTTTAATATGGCCCCAACCCCCCCTTCTCAATTGGTCGGGTGTGTGGTGTGGCGGAGGCAGTGTACGACACACTGGGGGACAGATGGGGGTTGAAAAGACACATCGACCTTTCTATTCACCATCAAGGCGAAGAATATTTAGTGGAAATATGACTCAAAGTAGAAACCACTAGAACTCTAATAAATGTAGAATTAAATATTTCTTCAAAATAGCACTAATATGACAAAAAAAAGGCAAATCCTCAATCCACCAATACTTATCTTCTCCCCATCACGCTCCCTCCAAGTCACCAATATCCCTCGACGCTTCACCCACTAGTCTCATATGTTGTCATATCCCATCCATGATACTGCATTTAAAGCTCCTATTGAGTTCCCGACATTATCTATTCGACGTTTCAATAACATAAACCTTCTATAAACGCCATCAAGACGTCTTAGCCGACCATAACAAGAAGCCCTGAAAAGAAAAGCCCCTAAACAAATCTAAGAAACCCCCAAATCCCCGCCCCACAGCAGCTCCTCTAGATACCGTGCTCCGCCATCCAGACAGAATTTAGCAGTCGAACAACTGGTATCCGCACTCCTATTACAAAATATCAGGGCAATAGCCGAGTAGACTGATAGATCTATTCGTCGCGCTATACCTACTAACAGAGCCCATAAAGTTGTATGAAATTGTAGAATCCAATAATGAAGATACTTCTATCGAACGGTCCTCACATAGTATCACGCTGCCACGTATATTAACCCTACCTACAATATTATCCTCTAGCAACCCTCGAATCCCGTCCCAGACATCCACGACCCCTTACCGCCTCCCTCAACCTCTCTGGACCCTTTCCTTCATAGCCTAAGATAAGAAAACCTGCTTGGGCCCTAGCAAATAGTTCTACTTCATACCTGTACGCTAGGCGCCCGACGCCCTGCTGGGTTTGTAGAGGTGGGAATATTTTACACTCTTTCCCTTCGTTGAGGAGACTGGGGCTAGACTCTCAATACCACCACCCCCCGATATCCCTGGATCCGATCCAATCCAATCTAGCCCACCGCCTTATACTCGCCGCACGCTACCTCCAAGCCCCCCCCACACTATCCCAAACAGAAACCAACCATCATACGCAGACCCAACCCCTTCCCATCCACGGCTAGTGCAAGGCAGGCGCAAATACATCGCTTGCTTACATATACGTACACATGTCCACGTTCAATCGATCGATCGACCATCTATTTACAATTAACATGTGATTGAGGCTCTTGGTCACGTAGCGATTTTCAAGAATGATGAATTTTTGATTAGTCGGCGAGTACATGATCTTATATCGATCAGTCGCTGCTCGCTCGCTCAGTCGCTTGAATAGTTGGCCGGCTCCTTGCCTCGTCTCATTCTCGTCTCCCAGAAATATATATCGTACAAGAACCGATACTATGGTCATACAACCAAATATTCCGAATATTCTTCGATCATCCAGCTATTGTCTGGCGCGGTCTGCCCAGGCACTTCCCCGCCATACAATCACCGCCCAAGCCTTGCCAAGCACCCAACTCAAACCAACCCACCCATTTCTTCAACACAAGCTCGACAAACCCATACATCCCATCATTCAAGGAAATGCCGGATCAAAATCCGTAGAATCCATCCCCCAAATCTCAATATGCTTTACTTCCTCCCATCCGACCTGCATCAGCCGCCTCCTAGGCCCATTCATCCTATCCGCGAGCGTGTTTTCCTGACCCGGCAGCACAGGCGGGTTCCTCTTTGGCGGGGGTATCACCTCGCCCAGCTTAAAAACCAGTCTATCACCAATCCCCAGGTACCTCAAATTCATGTACTGCGGCCGCCACATCTCCGTCGCGATGGCGAAGATATGCATATCCAGATCCATGGTGTCCAGTTTCTCTGCGAGGTCGGAACCCGGCCGCACGAGGACGCGTATGGCCCACAGCCGGGGCACGAGCTGCAGGATCTGGCGCAGGGATTTGAGCGGCGGGACCACGGAGGAGAAGCCAAGTTGCTCGAGGTTGGGACAGCTCTGACACAACTTGAAGAGCGTTTCGTCACTTAGTTGCCAGTTGTCGGATAGGAGGAGGTGCCGCATGGTCCGGTGGCTCGACTGGATGGCTGCGAGGTAATCGCCTGCTAGGCTTTTGCACTGGTGCTCGGAGATGGGGGTGCCACTCGTGCTGGTACCGTTCTGCGAAGGCGTAGTTGTAGGTGATGACGGCGTTACTGCTATGCTGCTTGGTTTCGAGCTCTTGCGCCTACTAATGAGGTATAGGCGCTCCAGGCCCTGGAATCGCGACAGCATGGTCGCTTGCTCCTTTTCCATGACATCTACCCTCAACATCTTGAGATGGTGCGGTACGCGATGCTTGGAACTAACCCTCCAAGTATCGTCCAGAAACACATTGGCCGGATCGGAGCCAGAACCCATGCAATTAATGAGGGTAATTTCCTCCATCATCTCTGGATGTGCATTGTTTTCGAATCCTTCGTTTATATTTCGTGCGTACAGATTGTAAAGGGCTATGCGCTTTGCTGGAGGTGAGAAGCCGGCTGCAACGCTGCGGCCAAAGTAGTTCATCAAGTTCACAGACTCTTCGCCCGACTCCCGCATGCGGGGATTCCAGTGTAACTTTAGGTTCTCTAGATTCTTGGAGGTAAGAAGAAGCACCGAGATGTCGTCAGGATAGCAGAGAGGATCGATATCGTATACCACTAGCGTGATTAGGTTGGGCAGGGGCGGTATAAGTGTTGTGGGCCGGGGTATTCGTTTCGTTGGACATCGAAGGGTTAGCGATGTAATTGAGGGCTTGGTCATGAGGCTCTGATAGATGGTCTGGAGAGGCTTTGTGTTCAACTCCCAGCTGCGAGGCATCAGCGTTAGTCTTGGTACAAGGTATGGTATATGTTCGACGCCTACGCGAAAGAGGTGAGATTCTTCATCTTGTCCAGGGCAGCCCGCATGGCAATCTGCAGCATCATGCTGTTGTCCGGCACGCGACCTTTGGTGTAGTCTTCGGTATCGTGCTCTCTCCATTCGCCGACGACGCGGAATGTCTTGACGTACTCGCCAAACGTCCTCGAGACGAGCGTGTTGAGCCCCATGGCGAACGGGCTCCCGTTGCCATAGCCTTCCGGCCTGCCATTGACATAGCGGATCTCTGAGTAGGAGCGCAGGGTGACGGTTTCGTAGAGGCGGGGCAGGGTCATGTAGTAGAAGAGCCTTGAGGAGCGGGTGACTCGAGCGAGGTCGGCGGCGCTGTCGAGATGCGACAAGATCAATGCGATCAGATGCAGCGGCAGCTCGGTGCCCTGGCCCATGACGGCATGAGACCGCGCGGGCGACGTGAGCCAGACGTGGTGGGGCGCTGTCGCGGGCGCTGCGCGGTGTCGAAAGTTGAGGGGAATCGTCGGCTTGATCACATTATTCGTCTTTGGCTTCGGCTTCGCCCGCAACAATGGCGGCGCGTCGTCCGGGGTGGCCGACATGGGGAGTGGGAGAGGAGGTGGGGGAGAAGTGGGAGGTTTCTGGCCTACCCCATAGCTAGCAGGCAGAAGCAGAGCAGGCTGACGCAGTCTATGGGGACTTCCTCAGTGAGATGTCGGTCGCCTGCGGTTCGCATCGCATTTTGGTCGCGTCTGTTCCATCGGCTTCCGTTGACTGACTGGACCGCTGAAGAAAATTCCCCGACCCTCCGCCCTCCGCCTTCGGCCTTCCGCCGCTCCTTGTCCGCACTGCATCGTCACAGCCATCTTGCCTGTCTAGACCTAATCTGATTTGGCGCAGCCACCGAGGACGGTCTCTTGCATGTGGGCGCTTGTGACCCAATGGGAAGCCCCCCTTTACGACGCTACAGAACCATGCGCACCGTCTTGGGTCTCTCGTGTCTATCCACGAGGCCCATCAGATGGTTGTCTATTCACGAGGCGGAGGCACGTTCCAGTGCATGCGCTACTATCTGAAAGCCTTTGAGCTTGTCCAAATAAGATGGGATAATACTATACAGTAGAAGCCAGCAAGCGTCATGGAAAGTCTCCGTGCTATACACCCAGAGTTCGCTTTAGTGCGGAGACATCCCTAAGGCTTTCGGAGACAAACCGATATTCAAGTCCCTAACTGGGGCTACCAGTTGCAGCTGCATCTAATTGAAAAACCAGGGCTGCTTTCCCCGGTACATCTCTCCGGGATGCTGGAATGGAACCTCAAGCGTGCCCTTGAAAACACTCATCGGTGGAACCTCTCCTTCTGCCAAATCCAGCTTCTTCAAGACCTCTTCCGCCACGGGCACTAGGACTCCACATTCCCAATTCGCATGACTGGCAGATTGGGCTGTCTTTTGCTTCCCCCAAGCAGATTCAGACAAATTCGCAGAGCCAATGTAGACCCAAGCGAACGGCATCTGATCTTCCTTCACGCCGCGAGCGAGCAGAATCTTGTTGTGCGAAAGAACTCCCGGTCGCGTCGATCTGTAATCGCGCATGCATTGCTTTGGAAAACCGGATGCAGCATAACTAGACCGGTTGAGTATTATGACCCCGCCACAATCCTCTCCTCCAGTGCTCTTGACCACTGTGTCCCGCGTGGGGAAATAGATGCGCATTCGATCAAGAAAATTGTGCGGTACTTTGGTGAGACTCTTTGAGCCTGACTCGCCCGACGCAGCAGCGTATAAACGCTTCAGAAATGGTACCTTCAACGAACCCAATGAGGATGCGGCGTAGTCTAATTCCAAAATTTGGACGTGATCAAGATTCAGTTCTCGCAATGCGCTTGAGAGACAGAGTAAGCCGGTCCTAGCAGATGAAACTTGTTCTCCGCCTCTATTCTGAGTTAGTCGCGGAAATAGCTTCTCATCCCGAAAACTTACATTGAGTGAATGAAAGCTACGTGATGGGTCTCCGAGAAGTCGAACTTCAAGACGCCCTCGACTACATTCTTGGAAAGCTTTTGAGCTTCCAAGTAGCGCAAAAGGTCTTTCCCAAACAGGCTCAATTCTTCTCTATTTCCCACTTTCTCATCCTTCCGCCGCGGCAAGTCGATGATGAAGACGGAATTCTCGAACACTGCGCCCTGCCATGACTCGCCAGTTCTTGGATCCTTATTGGTTTCTCCCCAGTCGAACTTGGTCAGGTTAGCTGTTGGTACGGCAATCCTTAAATGGCTTGAATGAAACAGGAGCATCAGCTTGCTATGCATCCTTTGAATCGGCTTGTCCATGGGGGGGAAGTGGATTTTCAGCGTTGGAGGTATGCCTTGCTCCTTAGCCTCAGCTCTCAGTTTCTTTTGGGTGTCTTCTCCTTTAGCATTCATGATCCATATCTGCTTAACATCTAAAGGATTGAGCTTGCTGAACATCCAGTCGACGTCGAAATCAAAAGCGCTCAAGACCGCGATATTCAGTGTTGAGGGCTGCAAGAGCTCTTCGATTTTGATGTCGTCCGTCCTAGGATGCTGAAACGCCCAAGTACGTTTGATGGAGCCCCGTGAATATTGGATAAGTGAATGAATATTCGTATTATCTCGGCTTAGTTCGTTTTCACGTTCGGGCTTTATAGCCATTTTGGAAGGTCGCTTAGGTGAAGGGCTGCGCTTTCTTTTTCCTAGTCTTGCAAGTCGCTCTGCCTCCATAGCTTTACGATCTAATCCAAGCAATCCGGAAGACGGTTTGATGCTTGCAGAAGTGACTGGTATGGATCCTAGAGAGTTATGAGATTGATAGTCGTTGAGGTGAGGGAGAGGGAAGGCGTACCTACCCTGAGAACTGGCGCAGTCGACTGTCGAGGGCTGATCGGATTCTTTACGATTGGTAATTTCACTTTCTTGGAGTGATAAAGCAATCGCACGCCGCAAGTCTTCATCCTCGTTGGCTGAGTCAGTGCCTGTGTTTGCGGAGGACGATGGAGTTGTCCCAGCAGGCTGCGAGTCTTCCAACGACATTACAATAGCACGCTTGAGATCTTCGTCGTCATCTGAGGATGCCATCTTCCAGCCTGTATTGATCGACGTCGAGCGCTTTGTTAGTTAGGATGAAATCAGAAGCGGGGAGATAACCTCCGAAGTGGAACGCGGTTACGCGCATCCACGTGCGACAAACATGGAGCGGCTTGGCATTGCCAAGGGCTTCAGGAACACCACATCAGAATTGAATTGCAATCGGGGATCTGAAGAAAAGGTTCATAATGCTGTCTCAAACTTGCCGAAAATTTTGCCTTGCGAGCTAATGCTCTGAGTGAGATTTTATGCAATCAATGAACTGAGCGAGCACTCTGAAGGGGATGTCATTTTCTATCCTTTAGAGCCAATCCGGATCCTATTTTACAACTCTAACCCTAAGTCACATCCCCTTCACTTTTTCACATTTTTTTTATCCTTTGGGTCTGTTTAATCCCTCTCAAGATCGCCAAATATGCCAGGTCAGCCAAAACCCAAGTCAACCAGAGACAAACCGAAATACTACCCACAACATATCCATGAGCTTCAGGCCAGGCATAGTAGCAATAATGATAATAGACGACAAGTCCAAACAGACTTCCGAAGAACCTACTCGCCCAGATCACATACGAGGTGCCTCTGCTATGACTCCTTACTAGGATTTGTGCAAGTAGCGATACTGAAAGGACAACCTGTGCTACGAGAGCAGTCCAATATCCTAATTCCGTGGTATCCAGGCCTATAATACCTACATGAATCTTCCCGTGCTTGGGATTGACCGGGCTATCAGGATCTAGCCACCAAGAACAGAAAGCCCAAAGTGCCCAGCACCACCATAGCGTACCCGCAAAGAATATCTTGCCAATGTTCCATCCGACAATTGGTGCGTGTCTCCATTCATTTTCTCCGTACTCTATCATTGTGTATACGAGGCCAATGTCTAGGATCATCCATGTCGCGAACACGGTTTTCTCTTGCACGGTCTCTGAAACGTAGAGAGAAAAGATAATCTCCCAGGCAAAGTTCATCGCAAGTGGGAGGATAGGCATCGAGTATGTGCGGTCGCGCAGAGATTGCCGGATCATGAGGACGTAGGTTGTAGTCCAAAGTAGGCCGCCGGAGCCAAGAAGGATGGTGCAGATGGTGTGGTACGAGGGAGAAACATGGGGAGGAGGGATATCGTTGGAGCCCATGGTGACTTATGATGTAGATATTGCCACTAGAATAGTTACGGTTGCTTTGATACAGCTGTAAGGGAAAATGGACATCGAACTGTAGTAGTTACCTCGGCGATTGGACGAAGCTTGGACCATTTCATATTATCCGGTCAGCTCTGGGTCCATATTTGTAATAGATTGAATAGAGCATGTTAAGAACTCTAATGCGTACGCGCCGCGTCGGTGGACCTTTATACATAGAATATAAGAATGAATAGCGGCGGTTGAAAACCAAGCTCTCGCAGCTAGCGCCAGTGAATTTGACTATTACATAAGCGATTCTTCACGTGCAGGCTCGATTTACAATTTCATAGAAACTGCTAGAATAGCTATATCTGTAGGTATACATATGGAAGGAGAAATTATTCAGGAGTGAAAACGGAAATTCTCCTTCAGTACTATTAAGACAGCTGTCCTTTGATTGTCTTTTAGTTTTCATCGAAGACATTCCTGATCGCTAGGGGTTTAGAAGCTCGATATTACCGATCCAGTTACCTCTCTTAACAGCAAGCAGTCATTAGGATAGCTTTGGTGCGAGTAAAACTAAAGTCTAAGCTGTGATATTAAGATAACTCGGAATCTCTATATTGACCCATCATAGCCGCATGAAAAAAAATTCATAGTTATTGCATGCATTCCTAGCCAGGTATTTGGGATACTGGGAATGATAAAGACTAGTTCAGCCTTACACGTCTATCCTCCGTGGAGAGTAGACACAAATAGGACCTGGTCTCCACTCTGTATCTCATACTCGTACTCACCCTCAAGCTCCCAGTCAGAGTCGTTGATGAGGACTAGGATCCCAGGTGTCCTGCAAGCTTCAGTCAATACAAATTCTACTGGAACATTTCCCGATACGCACACTTCGTAGAACCCTTTGTCTCCTTGAACGAATAGCTTCAATTTCGCATTTCGGCCCTTGAGCTTTGCAGCAAGCCCGTCGATTACATGCTTTAGTTTCAAAGACTCTCCGGGTAATAGTTTGGGGAGTTGTATTTGATCTTCATTTTTGTCTGATGGGATGGGAATCTTCTTTTGACCGAAGAGGTCTTGTAAACCCCCACTTTTCGAGTTAGCTTGATTCAAAGAATGGTTTATCGGGACTTTAGTTGTACGTGCCTAAATTCCACGCTAAATTTAATGTTTCCCATTTATGTAAACGTTATGATACTATCATTGACGTGAGTGAGAGCATAGAGCTTTTTTACAATTAGAAGAAACAATACTTAGATATACACTAACCTAGTATGGCACTTTAAGCGATGCTAGTGTGGAAGAAATGACTGCAGGCCCCAACTCCTCGCATCAACCTAGAACGGCAGCCGTGAAGATGAACATATTGGTAGAGTTCATCTCAGTAGGCGGTAATAGAAATCCTGCGGCCGCTGACTGGGATACCGATGGCTTAAAACTGCTGGCTTTTGGCGCCGACAATTGCGTTGCGTTGTGGAATCCTTTGGTAGGCCGAAACGACATCGGTAATGTGACTGTGCTCATTTTGAATAGGATTCGGAGCTTCAGGGCGTTCGGTTACTCTTAAGTGGTCATACTAAAGCTGTAAATGCAGTAAAATTCTTCCCCACTGGCTCGTCAAACACATCGATTCTTATTACTGGTTCAGCTGACCACACGCTCCGCATATGGCACGGTACCTTGGATCCAGAACTACAGTTCAAGCAAGTAAAAGTCATATCCGAGCATCAGAATCCGATATCGCGAATATCGACTCTAAGAGGATCAAATATTTTTGCTACTGGTGCATCTGATGGCACGGTGAAGATATGGAAATTGATCCATGATGCTGACTTTACTGAGGTGGATGCAGACTTGCTACAAACCATCACCTTATCACCAAAGTATTTCCCTTTGAGCCTCGCTCTAGCTGCGCTGGATGAGTCATCTATCATCTTAGCAGCTGCAGGTACCAGGAGCACTATCCAGATCTTCCTTTCAAAGAACGGTACGTTTGGACTAGCGGCAACATTAACAGGGCATGAGGGGTGGATACGCGCGCTTGCATTCACTCGCGAAGCAAACGATCCAAATGACGATTTGATTCTCGCATCCGCAAGCCAGGACAAATACATCCGGCTCTGGCGCGTCCACAAAGGCGAAGAATTACCCGCAATCAGCAGCGCGCTGAATGATCCTGCGCTAGGCGTCCTAGGCAAATCACTATCCAACAAAGCGCACCGTATCGAGTCAGAAGCTACCAAGTACTCTATCACGTTCGAAGCTTTGTTGCTAGGACACGAAGACTGGATATATACAGCTTCATGGCGGCATCGCGATGGGAAGCTTCAACTACTCTCCACGTCAGAGGATAACTCGCTCTCTATTTGGGAGCCGGATGCTTCATCTGGTGTCTGGGTCTGCACTACTAGGCTGGGCGAGATAAGTGCACAAAAAGGATCTACGACAGCTACCGGATCGGCAGGAGGGTTTTGGATCGGACTCTGGTCTCCCGATGGCAATTCCGTGGTGTGTCTTGGGCGGACCGGCAGTTGGAGAGTGTGGGCACACTCGCATATAGAAGACGTATGGATGCAGCAGGTAGCAATCACCGGGCACGTGAGAGAAGTTACGTCGCTGTGTTGGTCAAGAGACGGATCTTATCTCTTATCTACAAGCTCCGATCAAACTACACGACTATTTTCCGAATGGAAGCGAGATGGCAGATCATCGTGGCACGAATTCTCCAGACCGCAGATACACGGGTACGATTTGAATTGCATAGACACGATTACCGATGCGCAGTTCATATCCGGAGCGGATGAGAAGCTCCTCCGGGTTTTTGACGAGCCTAAGGGTGTTGCAGAAATACTGAATAAGCTCTGCAATATCGAAACGAGAAGTAGCATAGAACTCCCTGATGCCGCCAATATACCCGTTCTAGGCCTCTCAAACAAAGCAATACAAGCAGTAGACGACGACACAGCTTTGGAGAATGAGGACGCGGATGAACGTGAAGCCGTCGACCCCGCCTCAATCGTCAAGAAATCCACGCTCGACTTGGATCATCCGCCGTTTGAGGATCATTTGGCTCGGCACCTCCTGTGGCCAGAAACCGAGAAGCTATATGGTCACGGCTACGAAATATCCGCAGTAGCAACGAGCTGCGACGGGAAACTGGCAGCCACAGCATGCCGTGCAAGCTCAATTGATCACGCCGTAATCCGCCTCTACGACACCAGAGAATGGCTAGAGATAAAGCCGCCGCTGAAGGCTCATTCTTTGACAGTCACTGCGCTGCAGTTCTCGCTAGATGACAAGTATCTACTTAGTGTTGGCCGAGATAGACAGTGGGTTGTCTGGGAGCGCACCGCGGATACTATCTACGGGCTCGCTATATCAAATCCAAAAGGCCACACCAGAATGATTCTGGACGCTTCCTGGGCTCTTCTCGAACAACCTATCTTCCTGACTGCCAGCCGAGACAAAAGTGTAAAAATATGGCAAATATTGGGAAAAGAGGCGCACCTCAAGACAACCATTTCTTCAACTTCACCAGTAACAGCAGTCGAGTCTTATGTGCGATCAGTACAAGACAAGCTGATATTCGCGTATGGGACCGAAAGAGGAGAAATAGCTATCGGTGTTACTGAAGCATCGGCGGTGGACCAGGTACAAATAACGAAGCTTGTGGAAACAATCTGTCCTGCAAGGACGATTAATGAACTCGTCTGGAGGCCAAATAGAGTGGATGATAGGAAACATCAGCTTGCAGCTGCGAGTGATGATGGCTCGGTTCGGATTTATAATATTAGACTCTAATAAGTCGCTCGAGTAAAGTCGGAGTTGAGTATTTTCCGTCTCAATCTTAAACCATATCGGGGCTATTCTGTCGAAGAATAAGTACACACACTCCCCGCCTGCAGCAGGAGAGGTTTGTAACAAGCTTCTGCCTAGTTCGGTATATTGCATATCTAGGCAGGCTCTTTGTAGCTAACCGATAATGTCATTGGGCCTAAAAAAATTTATGAGGAAATTTAGAAATAGTTACACGAAGGCAAGAAGATAAATAGATGATAGACTAATATCTCCTTCCGACTTCCAAGCCTAGCTCCTCATCCGGATTTGCAAAACCTCTAGCTTTGGGTGTTGACTTGCCCACCGCATAATCCAGTGCTTCACCCTTGTACTCCCATCCCCCGTCCTGCACAAAAAAATCAACCTCATCAACGATATCCCAGACCACATCCTCCGCAATCTGTTCCTTGAACCTCTCTCCAACAGCGCGCAATTTTCTGCCTTCGGGGAGTTGCGTCTCCGATGTGTTGCCGAACATTTCCGTATCTTTTTCCCGTTGTTGGAGCATCTCATCTGGCGGACACCAGAAATCAGGGCCAAAGTTGACCTGGGCCATTCCACCATTGAATGCAGAAACAGCTGGAAGGTAGCCTACCATGCCATCATCGAAACCCGCCCTTGCTCCAGCTTGCGTTGAAGGTACGCTTGCCGGGGGCAAAAATGCCAAGATGCCTTCAAATGCAAAACCCACAACCTTTCCATTCTTGTAGACTCGGATATAGGAATGCGGAAGAGACCTAAGGGAAACTTCATCGTGGTTAGGAGAAGGCTTGATGCTAGGTAATGGACCTCGGTCCGAATATGCTTCCATAGCCTTAGTAGCCTGGTAGTCGAGTTGCTCAAAATAAAAATTTCCCTTGTACGGAACAGGTATACGGTCACGAACAATGTCAACTGGTTTGTCAAGACTGAGTGGATCCCGAGAGGATGTTACTGCATCAAACCCGTCGCCAAGATCAACGGCAGGATTATAGATGCCTTCCACTACTTTCCGATGCAACGATAGAGAAGGGAGCTGAATTTCCAAGCCGATGACGTCGCCCTCGCGGACATGTTCATCAGTGATGTACTCGACGGGCACTGGTCTACCATGGGGGGGCCGAGCTTTCATGTGCTTGCTTTTAGCGCCTTTGGAGACTGACCTGTACAGCTTTGAAGGTCGAGAGCGGTGCATAGCTTCAAATCTGGAGTCGGTAATGCCGTAGCTATAACCATCATATCCAACTGGTCCATCTAGTGGTGCTTCTCTTCTCGCCCATCCCATGCGGACGTGAGGTCCGGGAACGACGGCGCCAGTCCGCGGATCACTCCGCTCCATGGGCCCTTCCGCAGGTATTCCCTTCACTATCTTTACCTCGTAGTACATCCTGCCCTCTCGTGCGACGACATTTCCGCGGCCCATGCGCCACCCCTTCTCATTCGTGATAATGGTGCCGGTGTCATCAAAATGAAACCATTTATCAGAGTCTTCGTGGCTCATTCTCGGCCCATATGGCCTCGAATCGCTCTGCCGGTAGTATTGCTTATGCCGAAAATGAGGGTCGGCCACGCAATGTGTGTACTTATAGCCCTTTTTGTTCCAAGCATGGTCTACGGGCTTTAGCAATTCCGATCGCCCGTCGGGTGTGCAAATAGGGTTTGGCTCGTGTGAGGCAAATATGCCGTCTTTGGGAGGATCGTAGTCGAAGTACTTGGGTTCGGGGATGGAGTAGCGCATGGGTGAGGGTGACGAGGCAGGATCATGTTTGGTCTTAGTAGTAGGATTTGGCGTGCTTCCGCGAGTGTTTGTTGAGGCTTCTCGTTTCTTAAGAGTTTCTCTCTTCTCTCGTTGCTCGCGCGGTGGAGCTCGTGGACGCGCGCGTGTTGCAGTGTCTGGATTGGGGTTGAGCGGTGAGGACACCGCGGGTGCATGGTCTTCCTCCAGTGGCCGGCGCAGTGGAGGCGCTAGAGTAGGAGTATTCGAGCGCGAGTGTGGCGATTCGGCCATTGTCAGTGGTAATAAGGTGTTTGTCTAGGAGTGGGAATGTGAATGTATTGAGGATGCAGGCGCGGGCCACCGATCCACCTGTCGGCGGATCGGGCAGTTTGTGCCGATCGCGAAAAGTTTCCGTCAGCAGCAGTGTGCACTATGATTTTTGTCCTGCTTGCACTCACAACAACACCCTCGACGCCGCCCCTCAGCACCCGCTGGCTATCACACAGTCACAATGCCGAAAGCCCCCAAGTCGCCTGGTCCGCGCGACGCCCAGCGTCACAACCCTCTCACCGAAGACTATGCCCCCTCCAATCCGTGGAAGCAAAAGGCGCCGAAGCGGAGAAAGCGCTCAAGAGACGAGACCAAAGAAGAGAGCTTTGTCGATTCCAAGGCTTCAAGAAAGATCTTAGACATTGGGCGGGATCTGGCGGAAGAGGAAGAGAGGGAGAACCAGGCGCGACGACCCCCCGCTGCCAACCCTGCGTTCGACTTCGAAGCACGGCTTGGCGAAGATAACAGCGTCGGGGAACCAACGGAACAGTACGACGACGATGAGGCGTGGGGCGAAGAAGAGGAGGAAGTTGAGGAATTGGAGATTGACCCGGAAGACCTTGCCACTTTTAACAAGTTCATACCCACAGACGAGAACCCTATAGTGTGGCCGGGAGAGGAAGCACAACCCTCGGGACCAGGTACAGACCTAGCAGCCTTGATCCTCGAGAAGATTGCTGCACACGAAGCTCAGACACAGGATAGTGTGCAGCCGGATATTCAGGGCGGAGGCGACCCCGACGATGCCATCGAGCTGCCCCAAAAGGTCGTTGAAGTATATTCCCAGGTTGGCCTCATTCTCTCACGCTACAAGTCTGGGAAGCTGCCAAAGCCCTTTAAGATCCTCCCCACAATACCCGCATGGGAGACACTAATTGCCATCACCCGACCTGACTCCTGGACACCCAATTCAGTGTACGCTGCAACCCGAATTTTCATATCGTCGAAGCCCTACATAGCCCAACAATTTCTCCACAACATCGTCCTTCCTGCCGTGCAGGACAATATTCGCGAGGCCCATAAGCTCAATGTACATCTCTACAACGCGCTCAAGAAGGCGCTCTACAAACCTTCGTGTTTTTTCAAGGGCATTGTGTTTCCTCTGCTAGCAGATGGCACCTGCACCCAGCGCGAGGCCCACATCGTAGCGAGCGTAGTAGCAAAGGTCAGCGTACCAGTCCTACATTCTGCTGCAGCTCTCCATCGTCTCTGCGAACTCGCAGCCGAGCAAATGTCCTCGGATCCGGACGCCGCGGGTCCTGTCAACATATTCATCAAGGTAATGCTAGAGAAAAAGTATGCACTGCCGTATAAGGTCGTCGACGCGCTCGTTTTCCACTTTTTGCGCTTCCGTGCCGTTGGCGTGAGCAGCGCAGACACTATGGAAACAGAATCGGTTGCTGGAGACCTTGGAAGGACAGGCAAACTACCCGTGATATGGCACCAGTGCTTGTTGGCATTCGCGCAGAGGTACAGGAACGACATCACGGAGGACCAGAGAGAGGCACTACTAGATCTGTTACTTACTCGCGGCCACAAGAGCATTAGTACAGAGGTTCGAAGAGAATTGCTTGAGGGACGGGGACGGGGTGTTGTTGTGGAGCCGCCTCCTATAGGAATGGATGGAGATGACACCATGGTTATGGCCGTTGATGCTTAGACGAAAAGTCTCAAAAACTGCGTGGCATTTGAGGATCCAGATAGATGTATTCATTGAATTATACCCTCGACTTTCTTATCGTAAGAATTCCGACCCATCTTCTAAGCGCCTTACATGTACATTATCTCCGCCTCCGAAGGTGCGCGGAACTTCGGGCGTCAATCATGGAGTATACATGGGATACAGCTTTTGTCAGAAATTGTAAGCTCCAAGTATATACTCGAAATACCAGACTACAAATGACAATCCATGTTTCTCTGCAGTAAGCATTTCACTAGAACAGAAATGTTGCTTGGCACTGCGCCCTAACACCTACAAGTAGGGTATAGAAACTGTTGATTCGGAAAGGATTCCGCTCGGAAAATTTGGCCCTACTTTAGTGCGGAATTTGTGCTTTGGTCTCCACACTACTTGGTTTTTAATACTTCACGTGTCCTCACCTATCTAAACTGCCATTTCTTCCAGAACTGTGTGCGAATACATATTCAATATACACTTCACGAGTAGTCTCATTTGATATCTAATCACTGCATGTTGAATCAACCTAGCCAACAAGAATCGGAACGACTTCCCCGCAAATCATGGATTCTTCACAATTCCGAGAAGCGGCACAGGGTGCCATTGAAGATAGTATATCTACCCAAATCCCCTGATCGGTCGCTCTCTAATATCATTAGTCATCAACTATTACGACAACATAGCAGATCGACCAGTTCTCCCCTCAATTGCCCCAGGATACCTCCACCATCTCCTTCCGGACGGACCCCCAGAAGAAAGCGAATCATGGAGCAAAATTCGATCCGATATTGACCGTGTAATCATGCCTGGCCTTACACATTGGCAATCACCAAAGTACATGGCTTTCTTTCCATGCAATTCGTCATTCCCGGGCATGCTTGGCGAGATGTACTCCGGTGCGTTCAATGCCGCGGCTTTCAACTGGATTTGTTCGCCCGCTGTTACTGAACTAGAGACTATCGTTATGGATTGGGTGGCTCAACTGCTAGGCTTACCCGAATGCTATCTGAGTAAAGGCGAAGGAGGGGGTATTATTCAGGGTACAGCAAGCGAGGTCGTGGTAACTTGTGTCGTGGCGGCACGAGAGCGTATATTAAGGAGAAAGTTTGCACATCTACCTGAAGGAGAGGACAAGATGGATCAGATGGCCGAAATGCGAGGCAAGCTAGTAGCTCTGGGCTCAGAACATGCCCACTCGTCAACCCAGAAAGCAGCCATCATCGCCGGGACGAGATACCGCTCCGTCCCGGCGCCTCGGTCGACAAACTTCAGTGTAGCAGCAGCCGCCCTTAGGCGGACCATAGAAGAGTGCAAAGCAAAAGGACTAGAACCCTTCTACTTCACAGCCACAATCGGCAGCACTGCAACCTGCGCCGTCGACGACCTCTCCGGGATTGCCGAACTCGCAAAAGACTATCCAGACCTCTGGATCCATGTTGATGCTGCCTATGCGGGCTCCGCCCTCGTTTGCCCTGAATATCAACACCTTTGCCCGCCCCTCGCCACCTTCGACTCCTTCAACTTCAACCTACACAAATGGCTCCTTGTCAACTTCGACTGCTCTGCCTTCTTTATTAAGAAGCGGCGCGACCTCATCGATACCTTCAGCATCACACCGTCCTACCTCCGCAACCAATTCACCGACTCCGGGCTCGTGACCGACTACCGCGACTGGCAAATTCCACTAGGCCGCCGCTTCCGCAGCTTGAAAGTCTGGTTCGTGCTCCGGACGTACGGCGTCAATGGCCTGCGGACTTTTATTAGGAAGCATATTAAGCTGAGCGAGTATTTCCACGGTTTGGTTGAATCGAGAGAGGATTTGTTTGGCGTGATTACGGGGCCGGATTTTGCGCTTACGACCTTCCAAGTCAAGCCCTTTATACCTTCTTCGACAGCCGCGGCGAATGAACCGGATCCGCGGCATGAAGCGTATACGAATGATTTCACGCACGATGCCGAAGCTAGGTATTTGGAGGATGCAAATAAGGTTACGAAAGAGGTATGTGAGAAAATTAATAGCAAGGGTGAGTTTTTCTTAACTGGTACGGTGGTTTGCGGTGTCTATGTTATCCGTGTTGTTAGTGCGACGTTGAATGCGGAGGAAAAGTATTTGAAGTTGGTGTTTGAGGAGTTGGTGAAGGCGGCGGAGGAGGTGAGGAGCTTGAAGAGCGAGTAGAATAGACAATATTATTATATGATGTTTTAGATTTGATATTTAAATAGATGGTTTTTGTTAGATAGTCAGGTAGTTTAGTATCTTGGTCATGATAGACACTATATGAACATTAGAATATTATGGTTGACTTCAATTAACCCTATATTGATGACAGTAACGTCGCACCTAGATTATGGGCTTGATAGCGTCTAGACTATGTTGAAATTTGGCATCGGGCTCCGACAGCAATTCACTTCGTAAAAGAAGCAAGAATCCATACCATAAATCTTGATCAAAGCCTACTAGATCTATCACAAAATCGTCTAGAAAGATAATTGACGATACAACTATTTGGAGTTATCGGGGATGAAGTACAGGCGAACCCTAGAAAGCCAAAACTTTTTTAATAATCAAGCTGACTGTACTCCCACTACGACTTTGACAGCTAGTCAATGACTAGCCAAATCAAGGAGACTGGGGCTATGAGGGCTCGCCAAGAGAACCGTAGTACCTTTCTTACATAGCTTGAAGCCCCTTTATGATAATCGAAGAGCTAATCAAATTTCATGGTTTAAAAATAGAATGGAATGCCCATATATATGCGAATGAGTGAGAGAAAGACAAAAAAGCTAATAAAAATGAAGCTAGTATACAAAGCCCCCAAGATATCTCCACATTTCCACAGCTCTAGCATATGATCTCGGCCAAATTAGGCAAGAGGTCTCGTGGCCCCATTTGAACACCTTAGCCGATTTAGTCGACCATTTGCATGTCCAGTTTCTCGTAAGATCGGAAATGGATATCAGCGGAACGTTTTGCCACCGAACTCCTCTTCGTGATTTTGTTATTCTTCACATCGATACTAACGCATCCATCAACAGCATAGAAGTCGCAAAGGGGATGAAGTTCTCGTGTCGCCATATCGCAATAATAACCATCAGAGCCAACTGCGTCAGGACCGTAGCTCATCTCATGCTGACACAGTTCCGTGGCGTTGTCTCGGGGGAAATTGGAAACGATGAGACGCTTCTCCATCCAGTCACGACGCTTGACTCCTCTCATCGAACGCTTCTTCATTCCCGGAACTCCTAGAGTAAATGTTAGCATGTATGCCCATTGAAATTCAAGGTTTGAATTCGAGGTAGGACGTACCATCGATTTCACCAGCGTTTCCGGAGAAAATCGTCTTCGAGCACGCAGCATTGTTATTCAACGTATTCGCGAGCTGTTCGCCATAGGCAAAGAAATCGATCTTGAACGCCGCGGTGTCAATTCCGTTCGTATGATCCGCATCCAGCCACGTGCAATACGGCTTAAAAGGTTCGCCGGTCTCCTTGTTACGTCCAGCGACCTGGTTGCCGAAATTCCAGCTGTGACCGCAAGCCTGGCCAACGTCGCCAGTCCAAGCTGCATCAGCTGCGCCATCCCTGTTCTTCAGCGTGATCCAGGAGATGCAGATTGCACCATCGGTACCGATGAATGAGGCGTATTGGGTTTGGACGCCGCCAACGTCTTGCTGAAGAGTATAGTCGGCGAAGTCACCGGAGGAAATATCGCTGTTTGCTATATTGAAACGATAAGCAATAGTTCATTAAAGGAACTGGGAGAGAGGGACGTACGACGGACTTCTCCGATAACGGCATTGTTTGCATCATAGCCCATGATTCGTGAGATCCGCCCACCCTATATGGAGTCAGCTCACTTCTTGGTTTCAATTCAAAACAGTTTCCTTACAAAGTTGCCCGAAGAGTTGTCTTCAAGACCGACCTTCACTCTGAGCACTGCACCATTTGGTGAGGTGTTCGGCAGGTTCGACTGAGCAAAACCAATGATACCGAGGATCGTTCCCACATGGCCAATTGCGTCCAAAAAGCCCGACATAGTGACTAAAACTTATTTGATAGTTGTGGGAATGAGGGATGGTAGATGTAGATGCAGTGTCTGAAGAGGAGTGGCGGATTGGAGTGAATATCGTAAAGCGGTGTTAAAGACTGATATTTATATTCCACTTCACAAACCATATATGAACATTTATATCCAGCTTCCAGCCATTTTAAGTTATTGATAGTTCTATACTTACGGGTAGGCATAAGTTGTGTCCCAGTATTTCTTCCGTATTTCCGTAATTGCAAGGTTCATCGTAAATCAATGCTGATGGAAACACAAGACGAATGAAACAGCGACCGCAGCTGCCGTCACATCCTGATTTCCGCAGAGCCACAAAATTGTGGGGAAGTGCAGTTGTAGGCAAGCTTCCTAATTGAGTTACAGAAGCATAAGAAGTGTAAATCACAATCACCGACTAGTACAATATGAACATTAGTTGCGCATAGCCTCAAGTCTGTGCCTTAAACCATGAGGTTGGGGATAGTTAAACTTTACGTTAGATTTTTGAGCCTGTGTAGCCAAGAATTTATTATAGGCAGGCGGAGACTATAAATCCATAACAAAATCACGCCAATGCTTACTGAGCAGGTCGGCTGAAATGCTTATTTTCGCCGCACTTTATCCAGATCTACCTCTAAAATTGCTTTTTATGGTAATATCTAATGGAGCTGAAGCCAATTTTTCTGTCATACCCCTTCAAACAACGGGGTCCATTTTTCATTTCGTCATCTATGGGATAACATCATGGTGTGCCGAGGCTAGACACCTGAATTAGAAGGCTATCAAATACTCTTCAAGTTATTAGTGTGAAAATAATGGCTTATATAAATAATCGATCACCATTCCGCGCAAACTCAACATCACGCTGACTTCTCATTACCAAGTCAACTACAACAGCCACTTTCCTCAGCCCGCATCTATTCTTTGGGAGAGCCCTTTAAGATCTCTACCCATCTCCATTCCGCTCTCTAGCATTTGAGATTACTTTTGTTTCCTATTCATCCTAGAATGCAGTTCACCGCCACCTTCCTCGCTCTGCTCGCAGCGTTCCCCTTTGCAAGCACTGCACCAACGAGCGAGAATGTAAACTCGCCCCTCCAAAAACGTCAAAACATCCCAAACAACATCAACATCGGAATCAACGAGAAACGCCACAACGCGAATGGTAAGGGAATGTGGACGGCCTGGGTCAACGGACAAGATCCATGCAACCATCACTCGGACCTAAACGTTTACGAGGACGAAGCGTCTCCCTGCAACATCAGATTCAGCCTGGAGGGTATGGATTATCAGTACACCTTGCATGGCTGTGGAGGAGATTTGAGTATTTGGAGGAATGGGAAGGATAATGTGGGGAGCTGTTATTGGGCTCCTGGCCATGTGGGATGTGTAGCGGGGGCGGGATATAGTGGAAGGTGGCAGTGCCATGTCAACGATGGGCCTGGGAAATAGTTGGTTGAAGATGGTTCCGGCCCCTGGGGTATGTGACGGACTGCATGCTAGTATTTTTTTTTTTTTTGTTTTTGTTTTGGCTGCATTCATTTCGTCTCGCTTGTTCGCACTCTGAACCCTACATTAATTTCAGATTGGTGCATGCGTACATGTTCCACACTCATTGTAAGACTTTTACAATCAATATGAGTTTACATTATTTATTCTCTGAGTTTGCTTTTTCGGACGACATGTCGCCTTGAACTAAGAGCAGGTTTTGAAACATCTTCCCATCCCTAGAGAGGACCTATCACACAGTAGAATTATCTCAGGAAGATATTTGTATGTCTAAATGTCAATGTTGTCAGCACAATGTCCGCACCATCCACAGTCCTTATCGCATAGTGCCCAATCTTCATGCCCATTATCGAAGCTATGTCCCCATCCATTACCATATGCACTTCGCCAGTAATGATTCGCTTGACCACCAAGATCATCGTCACACACACCGTAGATTGAACCCCCAGCTGAACCACCCATTGCACCTGTATTTCTTCTAGGGCCGTTTGACGCCTCCGTGTTCGCATTCGTTTTGGTTTTCAACCGTGCCTTTGGCTTTGGTGTTTTAGGCCGCATAGGAGTAGACTATTCATATCAGAACGAGAAATAGAAATAACGTACACGATATACGAAAATCATACTTACCCAACTACCCCACATTATAACAGTGTTCCCCGTGCTCCCTTTCGCTACTCGTGCATTCTCGTTCGTATGAGCGGCCGATCGATGCCGACTCTCTCTGCTTGTCGTGCCTGATGCTTCTTTTCTCGCGTGCGCAGTTGAGAGATGCTGCGAGTTGGCTGTTTCACTACAGAACTTTCGGCGGCATAACCCACACTTGTGTGCCTTTCGAGCTATAGGATCCGAGGTGCCTGTGTGCTGAGCGAGGGAAGCGGCCGATTTGAAGGGTTTCTCGCAGACTGGGCCCTTTCTGTCCGTGTGTGAGGAGGTCATGATTAGTAATTACATTCAAAGTTGTGAAGACGGAAATAGGATCATGGAATTCGTAACATTTGATTCGAGTGGGGGCAAAGCTACAGGATGTGGTGCGCGCGACAATGGCGGGAGATGTGTTGACTCGGTTTGCGAAGGTAAATTCTCTCAGTAGACTTGTATGGTAGGATGAAGATATTACTAGGGACAAGACGTTGAGGCCTAGAGATGCATTGAGCTGATAAAGAGGTTTTAGCGCCTGCTGAGATGAGGCTGTGAGGGGAATCTGCTCTTGCGTAACATGCTAATATTGGTGAGGGCCCGCAGGATCTATTAGCATGTCATCTGCTTGTTTGCTCCCTTGAATGATTTTCCGAGTAGATTGATTGTCGATATGAAGTGTATTTAGCAATGTATAAGCTGCATGGCATTATCTATATAGTGCTCTGACACAATCATAGATCACTCTTTAGTCCTTTGCGCGCCTTTACTCTGGACCGGGACCGCGTTCGAGGTCGAAAATAAGTATATATAATAAAACTAATGGATGATTTAAATGAAAGCAGTAGATATATAAAAAAAAAAACAGATATGACAATGTCATACAATTCCACCACATGTACATACAAGGTTCAAATCATCGCTAACTTTCTTATATCCCCCAATCCATTAAACATTGCCTAATCCCTCCCGCGGTTCCTCCTCCTTGATCTCGATTCGCTCGCTGATCGTTTGCGCTGTATTTAGGTGTACACTACTTGATATATTAATCTTAATGCTAATTTGAAGGATAGAGGGGCGTATACTAGTATCTCCGACGCATTTATCGTCATAGAGGTAGATGTTAGGAACAGTAGTGCTACAGAAATGAGTGCTATGAAAGAAAAATTCTTCATATCTTCGAATGCAAAGACTACGCAAATACTTGGGAAGTGTGGATATATTTACAATGAAGAGATAGAGACAGGAATATGTCAGAAAGCCATTTCGAACAATATATATCTTCCAAACGTGGAAATGGGATGGTTCGAGGGCGGTATGCTGACCATCACATAGTATGAGAATAGTAAACTTGATGTATTGGTTCTGTAAGCTGAGAGTGCACTAGGGCTGTCTTTGTGGAAGTGCGTTCTTATTGGAGGAAAAGCGAGAGTAAGGCTGTCTTGATGCTGTCATCAGGCATGTTCCTTCCCACATTGTCCAGCTGCACAGAGCTTGTTGTTTTTCTTGCCCGCTCAGCCGCGCTTGATGGCTTGCTAATTTTATGTGAATAATCTTTCATCCTAGATTATCGAAAGGTGGGGTCTAATTGTTATAGTAGCAATGTATCAACATCAAGTCCTGAAGCCGGCTAACGGCGCCAGGCAATGCCGGAGTGGGCATTCACAGGTTCCTAGCGTTCTTAGTTAATGATGAACATGATTGGCCAGTTGCAAAGCTTATCAATTCCTAGTGAACAAATCGGCCAGCAATATTATTAGAGGGAAAGAGGTCATCAATATTTCCATTGCAGGTTTGCGGTACCTTGGTATTAGTAAGATGCGAGATGCAACGTCAGGTTCAGCATTCTACCCCAAATCCAACACCAAGATAGGAAATCTGCAATCGCAATCTGCAGATCACAAATGATCTGCGATAATACTTAAGATTGATCGCTGTTCGGCTGGGATCGCCGTAAGGGAGTACTGTTCCTGGCTGCACGGGTGCGAAGGAAGCGCTCGAAGATCACCATGATTGCCCAAGCCAATGACGTATCGCGGATTCTTTGTTTCAATAACGTCGGGACTTCCCCACGATGGAGGGCAGCATTTATTGTACTTTGAGCAGTTCGCTCGACTCCATTCAGCGCGTACCAATCTAGGAACGAAGTAACATTTTTCGAAGTGGGCGACAGGACGAAGTAGTACCACCACGAGCACTGTAGGCACGTGTCGAACAGGAACACCACAATGGATAAGATGGATAGTATATTTACCCTCCCCTAGAATGTGCGATTGCTAAGGGTTGCACTCCCGGGACTGACGAACATAGAAAACACAGGAGTGCCGCATACAAAGGTGGGCAAAATCGCTGGAGTGCTCAAGAAGCCCTTCCGCCAAGGCTCTGCCTCTAGTTCAGACCACGGGGCACCGGAGATCGGGGATCCTGCGCGCGAAAGCGACCATTCTATCGAAGATGCGAGGCGGTTCAGCGTCACTGAGGAGGAGATTCGGGATGCCAAATTGAGCTGAGGCGTTGTTTAGAGAGATGATCAAGTGCCAAGACGAGCGGATTTCTCCGATGAAAACATCCCAGACGGGAGAAATGCTTGGGTTTCGGAAGAAGAAACAGAGTTAAGCGGTCGATATAGTAGATATCACAAAGAATGCGTTTCTTCTGGGGCGATTTGGGTGAACTGTTATTGCTGCTGCTGTACGAATACTTACGGCTGAACCGATTCGTCACTACTAGCTGGGGGTGGGGGCAAGTTGGAGGGTGGATGGTACGCAATCTGACTAGATTTTTGCAGGTCTCCTACTGAGGACTTGGTCTTTCTTGGGTTGTTCCCCGCTCTGCTATTTTATTATTATTTGCATCGGGAAATGCGCCCTTGTCCGCCTTGTTTTACGCGACTTGGACGGGATTCACCAAAGGCCGGTCTAACAACGGGGTTCGGCCATGGATCCAGCGACCCGCTGGGAACAACGGGCCCTCTTCGACCCACCCATGGCTTCCTTTCAGCCTCAGAACGCGCAGCTAAAGGGCTCTCTGAACTCCTTTCACCCACCGATAGTGCCCGTGGCCGTGCCTGGTGTCCGGAGGGGATGCGGTTCCGCGCTCCGCCAGCCACAGACAGGTCGCGGAGGTTCCTCGTGGCCGGCACGGGCCCGAGCAGTTTCAAAGAGTCAGGCGGAATCTGGAGCTGAGTTCGGATGCCATTGAGGTGAGAGATGGAATGGCTTGAAGCGTAATGTGTAGCGCGTGACGAGCGAGGTGAAAATTTGAATGTTGACCGTGGGGAGGGCGAGGATGGGAATAATAGCGCGTGGGATCGGCCAAGCCAGATGCTCTTTTTTTTTCTGTCCGGCCTCTGACTCTCTGGTCTTCGCTCTGAGGGATTGACGCGTCGAGGCCCGTCCGCTGGACCATGGCCGCCTTTGTCAGCGCGGAAGCGGCGCACAGGGGCGGGTTTTAGTGGTAGAGGCTTATCTCTGGGCCCAACAGAAGCAAGCAGCGGGTGCAGCAGTGCAGCAGTGCAGCAGTGCAAGGGTGCGAGGTAGTGGGAGCAGAGCCACCCCTGTCATCCTAGTCGAGCTAGACAGACAGCGTCATCGCAGCAAGAAAAAGTCCATCGCCATCCGCCATTCTGACCACCACGCCCTCCTCCACCTCCATTCTCCTCCATACCGCCCTATATCCACCCCGTCCCCATCTCACCGTGCCCGCTGTAGCTCCAGAGACCCCCAATGGCACCCAACGTGCGGCCCTTCGCCGCCGCCAACCTCCTTGCGCAGCTCCAGCAGGCTGGACGCCGCTCCTATGCCACCTCTCGCCCGTCGCTCATCACCAGCAGAGCTCGATGGACGCCCCGCCCAACCCACAGCCAGATCGCACTACGCCAATCCATCAGGCGTCAGTCGACTGACGATGCCCCGAAACCGAAGAAGCGCTTCTCGCTGCTGCGATGGACTTGGCGGCTGACCTATTTGACCGCCATCGGGGGAGTCGCCTACATTGCCTACGGCATTTGGGAAATGCGAAACCCCCCAGAGCAGCCTGAGCCGGATCCGAACAAGAAGACGCTGGTCATTCTGGGTATGTTGTCAATTCTCTGCTGTTTATCTGATGAACTTCGGTTGATGCGTTCCAGGCACGGGATGGGGATCCGTCTCTCTGCTGAAGAAGCTCGACACCGAAAACTACAATGTTGTCGTCGTTTCGCCGCGAAACTACTTCCTCTTCACGCCCCTGCTGCCGTCATGCACTACGGGCACCATTGAGCACCGCTCTATCATGGAGCCCATCCGCAACTTCCTGCGACACAAAAAGACCGCCGTCAAATTCTACGAAGCCGAAGCGACTAAGATCGATTACGCGAAAAAGGTCGTATACATCAACGATGACTCGGAAATCAAGGGAGATATCTCCTCCACCGAGGTGCCCTTCGACATGTTGGTCGTTGGTGTTGGTGCTGAGAATGCTACTTTCGGTGAGATAAGCCAATCTTCTCAGGTGCGCGAAAACTGCTAACCTGTCATAGGCATTCCTGGCGTGCGCGAACACGGTCTATTCTTGAAGGAAGTCGGCGACGCCCAAGCCATCCGCAAGCGAATCATGGATTGTTGCGAAACTGCCACTTTCAAGGACCAACATCCGGACGAGGTTAGGCGGCTGCTCCACATGGTGGTTGTGGGCGGCGGTCCGACGGGTGTCGAGTTTGCCGGAGAGCTGCAGGACTTCTTCAACTCAGACTTGAAGAAGTGGATCCCTGACATTAGGGAGAACTTCCACGTCACCCTCGTCGAGGCTCTCCCTAACGTGCTTCCCATGTTCTCCAAGCAGCTGATCGACTACACCGAGAAGACCTTCAAAGAGGAGACCATCACTATCCGGACAAAGACCATGGTGAAGAATGTTACCGACAAGTACATCGAGGCTGAATCGACAGGCCCAGACGGTAAGAAGCAATTGGAGAGAATCCCCTATGGCCTGCTTGTGTGGGCCACTGGTAACGCTCTCCGCCCTGTCGTCAAGGATCTTATGAGCCAGATTCCAGCCCAGAAGGACTCCCGCCGCGGTCTTGCTGTCAACGAGTACCTTGTTGTAAAGGGAACTGAGAATGTCTGGGCTGTTGGCGACTGCGCAGTTGCCAACTACGCACCCACCGCCCAGGTAGCCGCCCAGGAAGGCGCATGGTTGGCACGCATGTTCAATCAGATGGCCAAAACGGAGCAGATTAACAGGAGCCTTGCTGAGCTCTCAGATAAGCAGGAGAAGGCGCCCAACAAGGAAGCCCGCGACAAGGTCTTTGAGGAGATTAAGGATCTCCAGAAGAGGCTGAACCGCATCAAGGTAATCGGTCCCTTCGAATACACTCACAACGGCTCCCTTGCCTACATTGGGTCTGAGAAGGCTGTCGCCGATATTTCCTGGCTCTCGGGCAACTTCGCGACTGGTGGCACCATCACTTACTTCTTCTGGAGGAGCGCATACCTGAGCATGTGCTTCAGCACGCGTAATAGGATCTTGGTACTTATGGATTGGATTAAGGCGAAGACTTTTGGTCGGGATGTCTCCCGGGAGTAAAATTTCCCTTCTAATATTCACAATCTTCGTCCTACTATCATTATCACCTACGATACCTCCAACCTAAAAGTCCTTCTCCCCCGTATATATACCATCTTCTTAGTCCCCTATCTATCGTGTACAGTGTAATATTTCCCGCCTCTTTCTGGTCTACTGTGTTTTAGTGGGCTTTGGCTTTCCGAGCTTGGGCGTTTAGCGGGTTTGGCTGCGTGGATTCGCAGATAGAGAGTGCTCGCATTACATTAAGATTGATGGGTTCTTTTTGTTGTACCGCTTAGATCCCTTTAGAGCCAAATGGACACCATTGGCAATCCCATATATCGTACCCCCTCAAGATAATCGGCATGTCCCGTGCTGCTATCACACGCCCATAAAGTTCACCGCAGTACAAAATCCCGCCTCGGAACGTTTCTCTGCGCAAGCGCCTCGCCGTGCATGATTCCATGAATATAAGCCTCACCAACAAGCGAGTACGTACCCGTCGAGCCTCTATCCTCGCGCAAGATAAACGGCGTGGCGCCCCCATACAGAATGCAGATTTCGTCCCCGACCTCGGCTGCCCCGGGGACCAGCCCCACGTAACCCTTCCGTGTGAAACACAGCGTGCCGTTGCCGAGTCGATTCAGCAGCGCGGCGGCCGTCTCCCAGTACTGCCAGCCGACGGGCCGCTGGTCCTTGGGCCGCTTGCAGAAGGCCAGGAAGTCATGCATGAGATCGACTTTTGGGATCTTGGCTTCTAGATCGTCAGGCCAGTCCTGCAGATTGGAGTGGGTGGTAAAGGAGAGCTGGGGGAGGGAGAGGACGGGTTCGCGGACGGGCGTTTTTGCGGAGGCGATGGGGAGGGTGAGGGATAGAGATCGTGGGGGCTCGCCGGTTGGGTAGGAAGAAAGTGTGGCGAGACTGGTTTGGATGTGGGTTACGATAGATATGATGTCTTGTTCGTCGGGTCGCTTGTCACTCATCCGGACAATGGTGTCGAAAGATTTGCCGGATACTTTCAAGAGTCGGGCGTCGCTTTCGAGGACCTGCGCTCTCGAGCTTTGCGTGCCGCCAGCGTGGAAGGCGCCGCGGGTGCTGCGCCAAGTGGAGAGCGTGCTGGGGAAGCGCTGGCGTGTCCAGGCGGGGAGCCAGGTGCTGAAAGGGTAGGATTTGGAGAGCCCGGCGCGGGAAAGAAGGGACATTGTGTATCCCTGGCGGATGAATTCGGTGGCATAGCGGCGGATGACTGTTTCGAAGTTGGATTCGTAGTCCGGGTCGAAGGCGGGGCCTTTGCAGTCTAACGAGAGACCCAGTAGGGAGAAGATCTTGTCGCGCTCGAGCGTTGCTTCTGTGTAGGCGAAGAGCTCAAGGAGCTCTAGAAGACGGTACTTGTGGCCGAAGATGTGGTCGCTAAGGAGTAGGCGAGACTCTCTGGTCAACCCTAGGGCGTACGCGGCATCTGTACAATTGATCGAGAGTCCTGTGTGTATAGCGGAGCTGGACTCGCTTTCGAGCGCTGATCTGCATGTCTTGATTGCTGAGAAGAAGTCTTCCCACGGTAGCGACCATTCGCCGCAGAGTACAGAGACGTTCGAGCCTAGAATTAGCTCCTGCACTATCCAGGACCGCTTGAACCAGTCCCGGCTGAGCAGTTTCTCAATGTCTTTCCATACGGGGTCGAGGGAGCTGGGTAGGTTCTTGCCACCCCAGGACAGTGGTATGGGCGGCAGTGTATCCGGCCAAGTCTCCAGATTCATCGTTGCGGCTTTCATTTGTAGGAGGGTGGTAATTGCTCGATCACTGCTGTCGTTTCCGCCGCCTAGCCACGCAATGACTATGTCAGCAGTCTGGTATATTCTGCGAAGGAGCCGGATCTGAATGCGTTTTTCGAGATGGGTATCCTGATCAATGCATATGATGTCTGCCCAGATCCGGGTTGGATTTACGGGGTCTCTGATGGTCTTAAATGCGCTATGCAGAGACAGAGTGATAGGTATCTTGCCGCTCCGGGTGCTGAAGTAGAAGGGTTTCACTGCAGCGCCCCAAGCGTAGGATAGGGCGTAGAATTCGCCGGCGTCGTCTAAGGAGACGTGGTGGATGGTTCCTTCTAGTGGCATGTCGCCTTCTCCTGGGGCTAACTCGATGAGTCGTATCTCGCCGTGGTTTCGTAATGGTTGGTATGTATACAGGTCAGAGTGTCTAGTACCTTTATTTTCTGCGGACGGAAGATGATCCGGTTTATCGATGCTAGGAAGAATAATAGGAGAGGCTGAGTCGTGGAAAGATGCGTAATATGGCGTTAGTGCAAGGAATTCGAGGCCTCCCTGTACATGCGTTTCCCAGGGATCAACGAACATTGCCATTGTGGGTTCGCTGAGGATGCTGTGAACGATCACTAGAATGAACACATCTGATGGAGTCTCGCGACCACTGCTTCTCAATGAGAACTCTCGAGCCTAGCAAACCGATTAGTAACATCCTCTCAATCTTGCGCTTCCTAGTTCAAGTACAGCTTCATTATGATTGCCAATACAAAAATGCTTGGGAAGTATTTCTTACCTTTTTCACTTGTAGCGGATGCAACGTGAAGCTCGATATCAGGCCCTTCTTTGAAGCGACAACTTGGATATGATAAGTCGTGGAGCCCACCCAAGATCCTGCAGCGTTATGACCTAGCCGAACTAGTAGTTTCGCGAAGGAGCCACTTTTATTGGTAAGGGTAAACGTGGAACAACCTGGCAAACGTCCCTCATAAGGTCCATAGCCTGATTGGCTGCGCAAGATGCTAGTCCAGTGCTTGCTTGCCGAATATTCCTTACCTAGATTCGTTCCTAGGAACTGTGACACCTGAAAACGCATTAACGGTGGGCATGTATTTTGCGGGAGATCAACGCACTGATAGCTCTGCTACATGCTGAATTTCTTCATCGACCTCCTCATTCTTCGGTAGCGAAAGGGATTCAAAATTCTGCGTATTAGACCTTTGAAGCGCCTTACTGTCGAAAATAGCTTCTTTCCAAGCCCCGGTTTTGGAGTCAAACAGAGATGCAACCGGATCATCAGCAGCATCGGATTGCTTGATCTTTCGGGGTAAAAGCATACTAGGATCGAGAGCCTCATATTTGCAAATCTTCGACAGGAGCTTACTAGCGTCCGAGGACTCCCAAGGCTCATCAACCTTCTTCTGTAATACAGTTACGCGTTCAACCTTGCGAATGAAGTGGTTGAACCCTTCTGATGATTCGTCGGCTTGCACAGGTTTGCGACGGTTTCGAAACATGAATTTTGGATTGCCCTTTCTGGGAACTATCGCCTTATTTTTCTTATTTGATGCAATATGTACTTTCTCGGTTGAATCTATAAGGAAAAAGTTAAGGCAGCACTGTAACATTTATAAAGAGAATACATACGAGTAACCTCATCGAATTCTGGGACATCATTTGATATACCCCTTCTTTCCAAAGTGTCTTCGATGGACTTGGGATCCTTCTGCATGAGAATGTACAGTAGGAGCGTAAAGTGTTTCTTGTCTTTGATTTCACAGACTTTGGCAAGCTCTTCCTGAAGATCTAGAGGAGGTAGAGATACGTCAAGGTCATCTTTTGTGAGGAAAACCTTCAACTTCTGCGAGTCGGACTGGGAGGTGACTCTACCAGCTTCGGCACGGCCGTAATTTGTGACTCCATTAGCAGATGTTATGACCCATTCAATGATCACTCGTTCGGATTCATAGACTTCAATGTTGCGGAGCTGCTTTAGACTATTATTTCGATTAGGGCTTTCTTTCGGAACAAGTCTGTATGTTATAAGTACAGCGTCAGAGATTTCTAGATTAACCATTTTTATAGGTTATTGGGAGCACATTAGAAACTGGTACTTACCTAGCAATAGATCTAGCCTTTTCTCGCATGGTCTCAGTGTATACCGGATGAAGTTGCACTTTCCCGCTCGTTTTGGATACTCCTTTGGCTACTCGGGAGAGTAGGCGCTCATCTAATCCAAGAGCCTTTATGAGGGGACCTATACTCTCGACAATCTCTGGCCCCAGCGCTAGAAGAGGCACTAATCCTTCAAAACTTGCCTTTAAGTGAGTGAGATCCGCGATGAACCAAATATCTACTGGGGTGGCGGAGCTAAGCGAGGCAAAATCTAAACCAACCTTGGATGAAGCAATAGGAAAGATTGCAGCTTCAACAAGAGCTTGTATTGACGTATCCGAGCTGGACAGCTCCAGGTATTTGCTTGTGGCCATAAGAATCTGACCTATATGCTCAATACTATCAGACGGAATAATTTGTTGCGCTTCATTAACGAGGGTTTTAATACTGGCATCCCCAACGTTGAGGTCATTTTGAAAAAAGTGTTGATGTTCCCGGTAGAACCGTTCCAGACAAGGGGTCGCTCGAAGGCACTCCGGACCGGTCCAAACACAGCCGTCGATATCGAACCATTCGCCACTCTCACTATTCTCATCGGGTACAAAAACGAGCTTGTGCATTTGGAATGAATGTCTATAGAGCAATTAGTTGACATAGTTAATACAAGACAGAATTGAAGAAACCCTACCGTATCACTCCTGCATTGTCTGGAGTGATCCACATTGCAATATGTCCGTAGAGCTGAGATACTTGTTTCCTGGTTGTTCCAGTGCTCTTCAGACGGCGTAGGCATTCTACCAGAAAATTGGCATCCAACTCGACCACGACGCCAAAGTGCTTTAGGTAATCCCAGTCATCATGATCTGGTTCCGGGACATCTAGAAGCGGAACAGATACGAAGCTCTCGAGTTGTAAACTACTTACGGGAAGAAATGTCTGATGTAAGGGATGGACGAGTCCGCGGCGACATTTGACTTCCAATGAAGATATTTTGGATTTCAATTGTCTCTGTGAGAGATCCCACGCCTCCTTCAGCTTCTGCGTCTCCCGGGTGACGATCCACTTTGAGTAGTACTTCCAGTGATACCTTAATAAAAGAAGGATCTCTGAGGAAGGGTATTTTTTCACTAGAAAATTGAAATCAGGTGATAGGAGAAATGGAGGACGAAGCGATGGAGTAGCAAGCCTGGGAATTTGAGCAACATTCATATGATTTACCAGCCACTTTTCCCACGTCTCTGCGTTTTCCCCATCGAGTTTTGCCTCAGGATTAGCCCCTTTTTCCGGAAAAGCCTCATAGTAATCCGGATGTAGGAAAGGAAATTTCTCCCTTGCTTCCGCGAATAATAATTTGGCAGAGTACGGCAGATCTGAGTTTATGTACGCTTCGGAACCATGGCAATATCCGTTCGTTTCGCTTACAAACCAAAGGTCTCGTTCATTACCATTCTTCCATCCAGATTTAAAAAGAAACTCGACATGAGAAATAAGACCTTTGCGTGATAGATTTTCCGGGCGGAAAGACTCTTTCTCCTGAGTTTTGATAATAATTTCGCATATCTGCTCGGCGCGGAAATCTTTCGCCCCTAATATCATGAACAACTGTCGACGGTAATAATCTGCTTCAGCCTCGGGATGAATTTCAACGACGTCAATTCCATTTGGGATAATCAAAGGTTTAGATCGCGAGGGAAACAGAAGATTCTCCTCCCTTGGAGCGACCCACCGACCGTCCCTGAGAGGTACTATTTGCAGGTTGGATACGGCGTTTTGATAATCCTTGCTGCTCATAATGGATGATGCTAGAACCTCAGCAAGTCGAGAATGCCAGGACTCTGGCATTCCCTGGAAGTCCTCGGGATATTCGAGAATAAATTTACCAAGATCCTTGATAAAATCTTCAACTGATAGAGGGGTGACACCGAGTTGCATAAGCCGATAGCGATCACTAGATGGGTATTTGTTAGACACGTAAGATGAACGTGTCTCTGGAGTCAGTATCAGAGGTGTTCCACTCTCATCGCATAAGCGCTCAGGAACGTAGATAAGTTCGCGAGGCGGAGTCAGGACACCGGCAAAAGATTCCAGAATGGGGGATTTCGATAAAATCTTCAGAACATTCTCCTCTAGTCGTTTAAAGAAGTCCGCAACAGTACCTCTAGAGGGAAGGTATGGAAGCCACGAGTAACGAAAAGGGCCCCTATTGAATTCTTGAATTGCACCATGGAACGCTTTTGGAATCATTTCAAGCAGGGCCTTGTTCCACTGCGAAGATGAATCAATATCCTCACGGCTAGCGATTAGAACAAAATCAGCTTGAAGTAAAAACTAGACATATAAGCATCAGTGAATGCAGATTGACGGGAATCTCGTACTTTGAACCCATAGTCGCGAATGGGAAGAAATGCATACACATTCTGAGACTGTATTCTTGGAGTCCCGTCTTCCTCAAGTGGGAAAGCTAACAGAATCTCCGACTCCGTATGATCAGGCCGATTTGGTTCAGGAGGGAGTTCCCGTACATGAACTCGAAACGTTCTATAAGACAAAGGAATTGTTCTATGACGCAGAGTGATGAATTGGCCATGCCCCGTCTTGTCATCTAGTAGGTCCTGACGCTCTAAAGACGTCTTACGGGGAAATTTGCCGCTCTCTTCTATCGTGATATTAACTCGTTTCAATTTTTGAAGGAAAATAAGGAGTCTAGGATCCAGAGACATAACATCTTGGACGAGCTCTTTGATGTTGCACTTCTTGGAAAGCTGTAGTAAAATCGAGGTAAAACCGGGTCGTAATGTTCCAGGAAATTTAGTCCAGATTGGTGCGATCATTCCAAGTCGTTCAGCCTTATCAAATTTAAAAGAGTAATAGCCAGATTGAATCCAGACAACATCTGATACGCGAAAAACCGATTTGAACCCGATTCCCTTTTCGCCAATGTATCTCCTAGTATTATCTAACCGCGTTTTGGAGCTTTGTCCTATTCTGCAAATGGCTGCAACATTCCTTTTGCTAAACCCAACTTCGTTGCAATCGATCCGAAGACGGAGCTCGTCATATGTTATGTCCAATGTGGGTGTGGAGACATTGTACGAGTTATCATCCGCGTTCTGAATGAGTTCCAGCAAGAAGTGAGTTGATTTCTGATATAATTGTTCTGAGAGCCTGATCAAATGTTAACCATGACCAACGGCGGTTGGTGTCTCGCCGTACACCTTAAGTGCAGCCTCCAAATCAGATGTATTGCTGTCTGTTCCATGCAAGCCCTTTTGCTCTCTTATCTGAGCAATGTGCTCGCGAGCTTCCTTGTCTGTTTGAGGAATAGAGTCGGCCTCTACGTCAAGGGCGCTTTCTTGAATCCTTGGATCGTGTCGCTGATGGAGATTTGATTCGGTCACATTTGCGCTAGGGTTGTTTGACGTCCGTGTAGAAGATACTGAAGCCGAGTCGATAGAATTAGCGTTTCGTTTAGATCTCCGGGAGAAGAATGAAAGCGTCATGATGGTTTAGCCGTAGCCTGAGGTTCTGATTTGCTTTAACACTCCTCCTAGTAAAGATGAATAATGCAGTCTACAGCTCTAACATCAAACTGATCGGAATAATAGTGCGCATTCTTCTTGACTCCCTAAGAACGCATCGATAAGGCTTTAGTTGAAAATAAGGCTCGATCGGTCGCTATTTATATATTTCGTGGCTGCCTAGGGCAGCAATAGCTGAATAGAAATTGGATTTTTATTGGCTGGTTTGTCGAGGCGATTCAAATCCTATAAGCCACCTTGCGCACTTGCACTGAAATGGATGAAAGCTACCTTGCCGAATCCTGCTAGGAGTTGCTAGGGTATAGGGTGCAGGCTAATAATTAACATATAATTGTGTATTCCACACGCTATAATAAACGATATTCCAGATATCACCGATTATTCCCAATTCCTATTAGAAATGCTCACAGGAATTAGACCGCTGGAGGATACCCTACCTTCCATTCAGCTGAACGCCATTGTCGAGCCGAGCACAGCCCCCACCCCCAACTTTCAATCTTGTGCAAAGAAATGCTTGGCAGGAGTTTATTTTAGCTAAGAACTATGTGGCGCATAGGTGTTATCGAGAGCGCGTGTGCTTTAGACGCGAGGCTGAGTTTCAGCCTTGGTGGTTGGATCACCTGCAAGTGCCTAGTTTTGCACCCAATTTTGCCCATTAATTGACGAGAAGGTAATGCGTGACAGCTTGAGAAAAGATGAAAGAGTTTTAAAGACCAGAAGGGGATAAATCGAGAACTGCAGTATCTTTTCCATCATTCCGTTTGTTTATGAACAGGAGCAGACTACAGTTCTAGCAGCTGTAAATGACTTCGGAAGGTGTGTATTCGACTAGCTAATTAGCTGATCTTTCATAGTACGGTCAATTATTAGGTAGCTAGTGCTTCACGCCCGTAAATATGTACGGGAAGATCCTGTCGAGCAATTCATCGCCTTCGGTCCTTTGATAACGATTTACTTCACAGGGATTGGAAGACTGGTGTGATTCGTTCCGCGAGTATTTTTCTTAGTACGAGGTTATAAAGAGAATAATAACACTTTTAGTCCTTCCACTAGATCGAAGTAGACCGTAAAGAAATTCCTCAACTCGAAGTATACAAGTGACGCACTACCGCACCACGACACTACCGGACAAAACAGAATCCCCTAGCGGCAACCGCCTGTCCTTCACCCTTCTCTTATTCTAACCCTTAGCCCCAAAATCTTAGTCTACTATACATCATCTTTTTTCTGGGTAATTGCATCCTCAACCATCCTAATAACCTCTGAAAGCTTCCCATCCTCAATATCAAACCCCTCACCAAACCCCCTTTCCACCCTCTCAAGTTTCTCCTTCGCTATCTCTAGATGCCTAAACGCGCCAATAATTCTCTCCAACGCCATCCCTGCCATCGTCCCTATCTTCTCCATCCACTCCACCGCCACAATGTGCTCGGCGCGGCTTATATTATCGTAGAAAGGCGCCACACGCTCGAACGCGCTGATCAAAATATTACTCCGTCGCGTAGCCTTTACGTCGCCGATGCTCGCACTCCGCTGCTCGATTGCGGTGCTTAGCTGGGCCATATCATAGTGCGCGCGTCCCGCTTTATCAAGCGCTTTTCCTAATATTCTTAGTAAGGTTGAGGATTCGAGAGCGAGACTGTTTACGAGGGCTTGCTCTTTGGATTCCGGAGGGACAGAAAATGGGGAGAGGTAGCAGAGGATGTACTTCCGGATGTATTTCTGTAAGGCGCCTGGTCTACGCGCGCCGTCGAGGCCCTTGAGTGAGGTGAGGAGATGGTGGAGGCTAGAGGTGGCAAGGCCGGGGAGGGATTCGGCGCGGGAGACGAAAGAATGTTTGCTTCTGTTTTATATCAGTCAGCGTTTAGGTGTGGAAGAATACAGAGAGTACGCTGGAGATAATGAGGGAAGGCTTACTGGATAGCGGATTTAAGGGCATCTTGGATTTGTTGGATGCTGGATAGTAGTTCTTTTTTGTCTTCTAGGTCGCTATACTTGATGCGGATTTTTAGGCTAGAGACTATGTCGACGCTGGTACGTTGGACGACCTGCATGTGATTTCCTGCTTCGATGGCATATTTGGAGGCGAGCTGGATTTCTTTCCGAGCATCTAGAATATCTTGAGCGGCGGCGATATCATCAGTGGTGTTGAACTTTCTATCTTCCGACTTGCAGAGCCCCAGCATGCGCAACGATGCTCCGAGGCGTGAGGAATTGCAGTACGAGGGAACGGAGGAATTTACTTTGGGGGACTGATCGTTTACAGTGTATTTTGGACAGATAGTGAGACTATGGGACGGAACTATGTCGCATATCACACTCTCAAGGGAAATGAGAATGTACGCAAGTAAGAGGGTGCTCAAGTACAAAAGGAAAAGCTTCGTAAGTATACATCTCACTGACCAAGTGCATTTATAGCTGTACTGGGCCTGTCGTGCATGCCCTCTCTTGCTCATACGTTTTGATCCGGCACTCGTCATAGAACTTTGGCGTCGTGACGGTGTTGGCTCGCTGATAAAGGACCTGTCATACCAATAGCCACTGCTGTCGACGGTGGGATAACTTGAAGTGCTGCAATCATGTTGTTCGGGCGTAAACCGGAGAGATCTTCTGTGTTGTTGCATGCGTCCAGCTCCTTTATTCGAAGCACCCACCATCCACGACGATTCCATGCTCCCAAAAGAGGCACTGCTCCACGCTAAAGAAGACGTAAAAATACCCCTATTATATTCTGCCGCTGAATTTATTGTATCCCAGTGAGATGAGTAAAGCTTGACAAAAACAGACTATGGTTCTAAAGAAGTAGGAGGGAGACAATTGTAGCTTCGTTGTAGACGTTAGAATCTACGAACAAAGAAAAGCGGGGTATTTTCCAAACTCAAACGTAGATTAGGATCATTAAAGGATCTTAGATATGTGCAGGAACTATCTGAGGTTGCTTTGTTCCTCACCGCTTGAAAGACTTTGTGATGCACGCTTCTCTTTTCGGGTCACGTGATGAACTCATCGCCTTATCGCGAGATCATAGGCTTGCAATTCTACATAACCAGCGTTTTTCCAATTTCACCACTAATCTGAAGAAAATTAACATTAAATGAAAATCAAATCATGTTATAAATGATATTCCTTTACTAGCTAATGTTTATCCATGTAGAACAAAACTAGATTAAAAAATAACAAAGGAAAACAAGAAACAAGGAGAGCAGAGAAGTGTACAGCAGATCGAAATAGGTCATTTCCCGGTCGTGGTTTACATAATCTATACCTGCATCATGGCTTCTTCCAGCTACTAATCGACAAGCGGGCAGTTCCGCTGTCGAAATGGACGTGAGAAATGTGCGAAAGTGTATCTGCTTGGGAGAATTTGAAGGACCGGATTAGGGGTCCTCAGTAAATATCTAGTTCCTCAGAAGTTTTCGTGAATACAGAATCATATCTAGGAGTGACTTCCCACCAATCGAATTTTTTCGTGAACTGAGTGTGGCCTAGAATCTTGACCGCTTTCGGGGAAGCGCCACATGGACGAACGATTAGTGGTACAGGAACCCCCTCAATCAACACGACTTTGTCTCCCGGCCGAACATTCCGCGAGCATCGGCCCCATGTCTTGCCTATCTTTCTATCTGACCAACGAAAGAAAGTAATGCCACTACGAGCAAAGTCCCTGCATATTGCTAAATGGGTGCGAAATATGTCCCTGTATGGAACATACCGAAAACTTCCCTTTCCTAGGGGACGGTTATACAGAGAGTATTGCATCGTACCTCGACTTCGGAGGAGAGAAAGTGCTTTAGATGCGGAGGATTCACGATTTCGATGGAGAAATATCTTCCAGTCTCGGAATTTTCGGTCTCTAACACCGCCGGGACTGACCCAATCCATTGCGGAACTTTCGGGGTTTTCATAGAGGAATCTCTCCCGGTCTCGGTCGTCGTCACCGCCGGGACTTGATGTATCTAATAAAGTTTGCATGGCATCATAAAATTCGCCAGCATACATGAGATTTAAATCCAATGCTGAATGCATATTATTAACATGCAGTGCTTGGTCGGTGTAGTGGTACTCTTGTCGTGTTTCCCGGAATCGATAACATTCGCCAATAGTAGCAACGCCTCGTGCACGGACTGTGAGGCAGCAAAAATCGTCGGTGAGCTTGTAAAAGTTTGGAGATGATACATCCTCGTTCCAGAGTTCCTGAGCTTTAAGGTTTTCCTTCCAATGTGAGCACCAGTCCCCACTAGCGAGAATAGCGCTATTCCTCGAGCTTCCCGCAGCCCAGTCTGGTATCCAAGAAGGTTGTCCAGGTACACTTTTTGTAGCAGCCAGATGTAATATATGCAAAGACTTAGTAACACCAAGAAGGTGGGCCGTAAAGATTCTATAAATGTCTCCTAGGGAATCCGAATATCCTGGAATGGAGAGTTCCACGCCTGCCTGTCTCTTAACAACTGCCCAAAGACCGAAGGCCATATCTTTTGGATCTGTTGCTCTTCTAGAATATAATTCTCGAATAAGATCGTTCATTTGGGGGGTTTCAGAATTGTCCATTGGAGGCGCCCATCTCCCACTGTAGGAAAGAAAGAAAGCCATTGAACAAGCAACAAGAGTGTTGAAGAGGAAGACTGCGTAGACGAGCACAATATGTATAGGTTCAAATATTTGTAAAATCAAAAAGAAAAGGGGTGTCGAAATGAGTAACAATCCAGAAACCCATACGACTATTATGATTCGGAGGTTGCGAGATAGTTTTTGGGCAAAGGCCACATATTCCAAGAGTTTCAAATGATTAGAGCTCTCTAAGGGTTGAGAGATCTCTGAGAACATTCTAATTCTACTGGTTGTAACTCTTTTCCAAGGCTGAATAACGTGGCCTAAGAAATCTGAAGAGCACTGGGCTAGGAAGTTAATGGAGAGCTCAAACCGAGACCAGGTGAGATGGTCGTTACCGCATACAAGGACGGGATTCGACGCAAGCAGAACCTCTTGGTAAGTCCATAACCTACGGACCCATTCACGTCCTAGAAGATCCTCCAAGTCTGGGCCCATGACATATTGTGAAGAGAATCGCAAGTTGGTATGAAAGTAAAATTGGTCAAAAAAGTTCGCCGGTTCTACGAGCGTTAGTTGTTGGTTGCCTAAAATAGAAGGGAAATACCTCGGAATGGGAAAGGGTGCTTCTTCAGGCTGTAAGTTGAAAGAAATGCCCGGAAAGCGGCTGCCCATGGACGGGATGTAGATTGCCCTTTATCAAGTGGGGTGCTGTCGAAATATTCAAGGAAGCCGGCGGTTGCAAGGTACGCCATCGCCCTACCCGTCCTGATATTCCCTTCGCCAAGCCAGATATAGACTGTTTCAGCTGCGGAGTAGATGTTGCCAATAAGTGGGATTTGATTTGACTTCTCCCCTTTATCATGTTGATTTATACAAACCGCATCGACCCAAATCGAGAATCCTCCGAGCTTTGCTCTCAGGTGAAGTAAGGCAGAATGGCAGTTCGCTGTTACTTTGAGTTGGATGTTATGCTCACCACAGGTGATGATATGTGGAACGCCGGCATATGTTCCCCAGACGTAAGACAAGGCGGTAAATGAAGGTTGTTCTTCGAGATCGACGACACGGAGTTCCCCTTGGATCGGATGTGCATACTGATCTGGCACATTAGGAGGAGTAGGCTGAATGTCGAACAAACGGATATGTTTAGAGCCGGAGGGCAGGGGCCATGAGCTATAGGAGTCGTCTAGCCGAGTCATTGTTTACGTTCGGACTGGGATTCATTATTCTTGCGATAAAGGTTCCGTGTTGCCAGAGCCTTCTTATCTTCGTTGATGCCTAGGAGATGGCGGGGCTATTCTTCAGCCTCACGCCTAATGCCTACTCACAAGGCTAGTGCCGTGTTTGAGTGGTTGACTTTTTGTTGCGCTGCCTCGCTGTCACCCCCTGCTTTTATTTAAAGCCCGTACCCCGCAGACCCTTGAGATTAGGTCCCTGCCGAGAGCCCCATCCAGATACATCGTGACATTGCACGTCGGGGGGAGGTCACGTGAAGCCGCACTGCGTTATATCGAGTAGCGGATATGGGCTAATTTGGATCTGAGTCACATTGTATTTATAGTTAACTGCGTAATTGGAGAAATTAAGGAGCCATAAGATGGAGTGGAGAGGAAGGGAACGATGCTGTCTACCACGAGCGTGTCCCTGATTGGCGAACAGAGTGCTACGCGTACCTTTTCCATCCGTGGCAAGATCGTTCTTCATTCGCCCGAATGAGACCTCGCTAGAGAGCACCGTGGCCGATATTTTGTTCGAACCAGGCGTATTCTGCTCCAAATTTGGCGCTGTGGTGATTATGTCGGTGGTGAATATGCTCTAGATTGCTAGCCAATTATAGTGACGTGCATGATGCATTTTGATCGCGACGCGAGGAAGCCGATAGCTCTGAATTCACATATGAGCATGTCGAGAAGATGTAGATAGTTCAAATTGATATAGCAATCAAATCTTATTTTTGGTACTATTGACTAGACGGCTAATAATTTCGTAATAAGCATCACAATGGGCAATACACAATCCACGGTCAGGGTATTAACTCGCCTCGCCGTCCTCTACGACTTTGCAGCACAGCAATATGGCGTATTCGCGAAGCCGGGTATGCTGGACATTCATAACCAGAACCTGGTTGCTTCCTCGCTGTATCCATATTTCATCGGCGGGGTCTTCTTCCTATAGTAAATCATCTAGCTTTCCTGGCCCAGAAGCTGTGAGACGGACCCGTTATAGTAGCTGAAAAAAAAACTATAAAGAAATACGCGCGGTGCTATTCGCTGGAAAATTTCTGCAGCGGAAGTGCGGCAGATTCTGTCTTACTAGGGGTACGGCTGATAGCTATAGCCTAGATGTTCCTCTGGAATGGAAATGACCTGAAGACGAGTAACATCTTCGTCGTTATGAACACTATCTCACAACTTTCCTATATCTCTACGCTCTTGCCGGCCCTTAGCGCCATGTCAACGCCTAACTTCCTAACCCATGTTGTCGCTGAAACTTTGCGGGAATTGGTGTCCTTGATCTCCTGTACAATACCTCTGCGGTATACTCCCGCAATGCGCCCTCGACCGGCCTCGTCCAAGTCGCGACTGGCGTAGTGTTCGCAACCATGGCCAGCGTTAGCGACTCGATATTTGGAGGATGTCTGGCTTATGATATGGTCCGGCTGAGTGTGAGATAGAAGAGCAGTTGGAGCACGCTCTTGGACGGGTATGCTGCGGCGACGGCGAGTATTGTCGGTCTGAAAAATTGGTTCTAGTAGGCCCGACCTCGGACTTTCATGAGCCAGAGAACGGAAGGCGGCTAACGGCGTGTAGTGCGCGTACGAAGGCGAGATCGGTCGAGGGTGGGAATTCGAAGGTTTGGTAGAACGACGTAGCGGAGGCAGTTTGAGGCGGGTATACACCGTTGTAGATATACCATAGCTAGAGTTAAGGGCGTCAGTGGACGGTTGCACCGATCTTGTACACATATTAGTGTTCCTCTCTCCACATATCCAATCGTGTCTTGAGAGTAGCTGGGTCATGGGAAGGAGACACAAGGTGAGGTGTGGATCCTAACACTCCAGACCGCATGTCGTGTGTCCATGGTACGGCGGGTGGTGCACCTGGATTATTATTACGTTTGATGGCTGCGCTTTTGAACCGTCCCTAGGCGTTAGTCGTGGTTATTAGTTGTTGATTGATCGTGCCAAGCGGCTGAGGGAGGTCCGATGGCGGAGATGCGGGGCAGGTTTCGTGGAGCAGGTGTTTGCCAGTATATCAGGTTCATATTAGTCCGCGCAAATCATCTACACGCGCGGTTTCGCTTGGTCATTATCGAAGTAATAATGGGCTGATTGTGAGATGAGACAAGAGTAGAGTCTGAAGCACATGCGCGCGTGCAGGTGTACGTGCAATTGCTGGTAGGTGTAGGTGCAGATGGGTGGCTGCCTCGGCGCTAGCGACAGATCGGGATGGCCGGGACGGTGGTTGATGGTCGCGTGCTTCGGGCAAAGCGCAACCACCAGACCAAGACAGACCAAGGACTCCGCGATAAGCACGCTCCGTTATCTCCAGGCCATCCCACCCGTCGCTCGTCACACTTAGGCCCCAGCCAATATCCAGCCATGGCTCCAATGCACACAGCAGTCTGGGGCTCTTATCCTCGATCGGGCTATCCGAGTTCGCCGCGGGATCGCCCTGCGTCTGCAACCTGCTCCGCCGTCCAGTGACGCTGGTGGTGATGATGCCCGGCCGCCTCCCGTCTCCGTCCCTTTAACATTATCATTGTGCAGCCGTTGTTTGATACTCTTAATAGTATCGCCTGCTTGTTCCTATTCCCCTCTTGCTTATTGGAGCTGTGTTTGCTATTCGGTTGTTTGCTTTGTCTACCGCTTCACGCGAACCTGTCCCTTGCGCCGTGTCCAACCGCCGACCGCGGATTGCGGGAAAAAAAAAAAAACAACCAGCTACTTACAAGAAAGAAAATATTGCGAGCTCGAGTTCCCTTCGATCTCCAAGCCGCCTGTGCGCGCGGGATCCCACGTCAGCTAGTGACTCGACTGCGACTGCGCCCTCGTGGCTGAAGGCGGAGACTCTTCACCACCTGAACCCGACATCTGACCCGCCACGCTCTCGTTAGCAGACAAGCCAAGCAAGCCTCAGTCTGGGAGGAGGACTGGCAAAAGGAAGCCTACACTCGACAGGGTTATAACCCTCATAGGCCGCCAACGCGACGCGGAGCCTGTCCGCGGTCACCAGCAATTCCGTCGTCTGTGCTCAAGACAACATGCCGCCCTACCTCTCGCCGTTACACCTCATAGAACCATCGTTACCCGCAAATTGCGAACCTGCGAACGAATTCCTATATCATCTCTCTGCAACCTTCCATACCTGCGTTCCTACGAACCATGCCTTCATATCCACAGTACTCGGAACGTGCAGCATCATTTCGTGGCTGTTCGCTCAGCTACCCCAGATCTACAAGAACCACCAGCTGAAGTCGACGTCGGGACTCAGCATATTCTTTTTGGCGGAATGGCTTTTGGGTGATTTGTCCAACCTCCTCGGCTCGCTCTTGACGAACCAGGCCCTGTGGCAGGTCATCATAGCGGGATACTATGTCTCAGTAGATTGTGCCTTGGTCGGCCAGTGGATATGGTATGAGCTGTTGAACCACGGCAGGCCACTCCGGCCAGCCTGGAGCCGAATGAACACCTCGACTAGTGATTTTGATCGCCGTGGCCTCGGGGGCATGCAACAAGTTTTCGACGGCGTGAGCGTCACAAGTTCAGATAGCCAGCCCACAACACCTACAAAGCCCAACCCCAACATGGACAACAAGCAGCCACCGAGCAGTCCAAACTGCACCATCCCGCACAGACCAAACCCGATGGACGCTTTCCGAATACCTAACTTCGCTCGCTCTCCAAATTCAACAAAGGAGTCCTCGAGCACGCTAAATACACCACCGACCGGCACAAGCCCGAATCGCCTGATACCGAGGGTTGCGAGCTCTAGCTCGCCCATGCCATCGCCGAAGACAGTCCTCTACATCGCCCTCATCATTGCTGTGCTCTCCAATGGATCTACTGCATCGCCTCTTAGTCCCTTTGCCCCGTCTCCATACCATGGTCTTCGAATAGATCCAAGAGCATCTGCCTCCCATAGCTCTCCAACTGTCTCTGAAATAGCGGGGAAGGTTTTGTCTTGGATGAGTACGCTTCTTTATCTCGGATCACGACTTCCGCAGCTCTACAAGAATCACGTCCGCAAATCCACCGCTGGCTTGAGCCCCACATTATTCGCTGCAGCCTTCTTCGGAAATCTGTTTTATTCCACCTCTTTGCTTACTAACCCGTGTGCTTGGAACACCTATGCACCTGGCGAAGGTGCCGGATGGGTTGGCCGTGAGGGCAGTGTACGATCCGACTGGGTCCTCCGAGCAACGCCCTTCTTCCTCGGCGCTGCGGGAGTCCTCGTCATGGATGCTACAGTAGGATTCCAGTTCTGGTATTTCGGCGACGGGAACGAGCGTGGAAGGCCCGCGATCCGCGACGAAGAAGTCATCGTTGTCCTCAACGACGACGGGATCCGAAAGAAGAAGAGGTGGCGGTGGCGCCGTGTGAGTGGTTGGATGCGGGGATGGGTGCCCAGCGTCAGTGTGGCGGGCACGCCCAGTGCGAGTCGCAATGTTACGCCCGCCGAGACTCCTCGACCTACGAGCCCGGTGCCGATTTCGGGGAGTGCGAATGGGAGGGCGTTGGATGAGGCGAGGGCGTTGTTGGGTACAGAGAGGACGGCTAGTCCGAGGAGTTATGGGGGTGTTTATTGATTTGCATGCGTGAAATGGGGTTCAGCCTGGCCATCGTTGGGGTTTGCATTTGCATTGTTTGGTGGGAGTTTGTTGGGGTGCTTTGTGTACGAGTGTGAATAGGCATGGTTTGATATTTGTTTTTATTTTTATTTTTTATTTTTTTTTTTTTTCTTCACTGCATCTTTGCTGGGCTATATATGGTTACATTAGCATTATAGAGGCTCTCACAAATCTTATGAGCATTTGTTGTTCGATAACTATGTTATATCGCATACACATGAATACTTTTTGGCGGGATATTGCGTATGAACTCCTGGTCATGCTCATCGTCATGTATCAGGTCGATCATACTCCCGGTACGAATACCTGATGAACGAATCTCCATTCTGATGATTTTCGGCGTAGAAAGAAAGGTCCTTTATATCCGAGCTTTGGAGGTTTTTTTTTTTTTTTTTTAAAAATAAAAAAGTCCAGACTTTCTCCCTAATTGGCAGTGCACAGGGAATTATTTTTAGTCCACAGCTCCTACGCATCAAAGATTTTCGTGAATGTTGTTAGCACAGGACGGGTGTGCATTTGCTGTTGAGTTTCGTGATTCTGGATCTCTGCCGAGAGAACAACATCCGGTCGGAAGTGTGTTTTTTTTGGTCGCGGATGCATGGGTGTAGGGGCGCGGACAATTAATTTTTGGCTCTCGGGTATGAGAGAGGGAAAGAGAGAAAGCGAGCGTGTGCATATCTTTTTAGATTCCAATTGTTGGCTAGAGAAGAACTGTAGTTTTCCAAGCCTTTTAGACGTCTGCGATCAGGAGAGAATATGGACTTTTGGATTTGTAGTTTTTAGAGTAAATATTTGTTGGGTGGAGATGGTTGGCGCGGATAGTTAACTACAGAGGAACTTATGGAGTTTTGGGATGGTGGGTTTGGCGGGCTTCGCTTCACTTCCTGAGCGCTTTTAAGTTCTCTTCAATAGTTGATGGGAGTCCCGGAACCCTTATAGGATCATCCGTCCTCATCTTCAAATTTTCCGAAAATGGTTTAAAGCTCGTTGCCTTTCTCCTTTCCATCCAAGGTAGCGGGAATATTATCATCAGAGAGCGTTGGTGCCATCGGTTATTCCTGTTCTTGACTGGGGACAATATTCATGGTAGTCGATTGAGCCCTTGAGGGAACATTTAGGCTGTCATCATCCATTTTAGCTCTCTTAGTATTTCTAAGATAGTGAAGCAATTGGAAGCACTTGCTAGGTGATGCTTCCATATGAAATGTCATACGAAAGAACACATTTGTTTCCCTCAGGCGCTGTATTGGGGGTAGTACGACCAAGTGATACTGTCGTCGAAAGATGAAGCCGATCTTAAGCCACATCTCTTCGTTGGCATCGGTGGACCTATTCTTGAACTAACGTATTTTATCACTCACCCGGCAAAATCAGTCATCCGGCAGCCCCATCGATTCTACGCGACTTAACACCTTTAATCAACAATGTCGTCAACGCAACCACCTCAATTAGCTCAGAAAGAAGGTAGACTGCTTCCAGCTACTGCTGCTTTTCAGAAAGACAAAAAACTACGCGTTTATACGGCTGCCCGGCTATATAATACCCCTCGATCTACACTATAAGACCGTCTTGCAGGTGCTCTACCATAGTCTACATCATATACTAAGAAACGAAAGTTATTACTTATAGAAGAGTAATCTCTTGTTTAGTAGATTCTAGACCTTAACTAATAAGGTTTTCTACTATAGATTATTAATATACAATAAATAGCAGACGCTCTACTTATCACTTATAGCTATAATCCTCCTCCTTAACCTATTAGAAAATACTGGGTATTACGCTTTATTAATACCTAGTTAGAACTCTAGATAAAGTAGAATTAGAAGTTCTACTTATAATATATAAGATATAAGAATTCTATTATAATTAACGCGTAGTTTGAGTATATAGAAGAGATGTATTAGTTATATAGGATTCTAAAAGAGAATACCTATAATTTTAATAAGACTAGCTTTATAATAGATATTGCTACAACGTTAAAAGTTATTACTAGTATTAATACTATAGATAGAGCTATTAATATTTAGCTAGATAATCGCGACTAGACTATTATAATTTCTCTTAAGAAATTAAATAGGCGTAAGATTAGAGAGCTTACCTAAAGAGTCTTCTACATTAATAAGGAAGAGTTCTTCTATATCTATTAATATATCCGTATAAATATTATTTTAGAGAAGAATATTTAAAGTAGGTTTAAAGTAACAGGACTTATTCCGTACGATCCTCAGTACGTCTTAATATTGCTTATCGTTGTTAGAATACCATCTCAACTAAGGATAGCAGCTGATAATAAGGCTGTATAGACAGCAGAGACGCCATGTACTATATATTAGCTTGATCAGCAGGCTCGACTTATATAAGACCTCCTTTATCGCCAGTTATAGAGCCCTACCAGCTAGGCTATCGCGCAGCTTGTCAAAGGCTGCTAAATAGCTATATACTCAGCAACGATCCTAGCAGAGGAGAATACTAGTCATCGTGCTACCAACCAGCGCTAGCAGCGTTAGCAGCGGCAGCGCTGATAGAATATTACCTCTAGAGGCGTTTTGCAGGCCTAGCAGGGTCGATTACTTGTCGTAGAGGCTGAGAGGGGTATCTAGGAGGAAGTCTAAGCCTGGGCTGCCGGCGTACGACAATAAGCACCAACAACGTGCAGTAAGTGTCATATTCAAGGCCATAATAGGCGCCAGTGTACTACTATACAGAGCAGCTGTCTATAAAATTATATTCTGTTATCTTGTATTATTGTTGAGCAATTCCACATTGAGTCGCGCCGATTTTGGTGGGGCTGCCGGATAACTGATTTTGCCGGATGAGTGATAAAATACGTTATTCCCTACAGCCTTAGTCACCCAAGTCTGTCATTAGGACAGAGAACGGCCCGCCGCTTCCATGCTGTCGTTAGCTTTTGCCTTCTTCTTCACTTATCTCTCATCCGCAACCAGACGCTTCCACTTCCTATCAAAACAGACTTTGGCCCCATCATCCTATTGTGTAGCCTCAAAATGTGTCAGTTTCTTATTATATCTATATCTTTTTGTTTTAGGTGAATCTTTTCTTACCATTTTACGTTTAGGCGTACAAATTGGTTATATATCCCCGTTCGAGGAAGATTGTTGGAAATATTTCTAGGCGGAAATTGGCCGCCGTTGATGAACGCCATGGTGGGCGGGATGAGGGAAATTCTTGGGCGAGTTCCTAGCAGAGATTTGAGATGTTCGGGAGGAGTGTAGATGATAAGGGGAGTGAGATTGGAGAAAGATGAGAGGGGGAGGTAGAGAAGTGGAGGAGAGGGCGTGACTATACATATATAGTGAGGGCGGTGTAAATTTAGGCAAGAGGTGATGATGAATACCTAATCCAGAGTAATAACAATATATATAGTGAGAGAATACGGTGTAGACTGAGATGAGATGTAAGAGACGTTATTTAAATCAGTGCATTAACGATATAGATAGTGAGAGAATGCAGTCTTCATTTAGCCGAGAGGTAAGAGATGCTATTTATATCAATGTCCCCGCCTCTATAGTCGTTTCCGACCTCCCGTATTATTATAATTTCCTATGCCTACCAGTAATTTTAGTTGGTAGTTACGTGGTCACTCTCCGTATGCTCATCTTATGGCGATATAATGAAGGCGCGGATGAGTATAGAAGGATTAGGATTGCAAGACTCGTGATATCTCAGACTAGTTTTAGTAATACTTAGGAGAAGCGTAGCGCCTATTCATAAGCTATTCAGGTTTATATAGAAAAATGATCATCAACCTATAATTTGGATGCCCCATATCCTATCAATACCTTCACTAATCGATAGAGTTATTTCATTCCAATTGAGTGAGCCTAAATACTCCAATCACACATGAACATTGTGCGCCAATAATAAACCAACTCATTGCTGATTCTGACTGGCATCTCTCGATAGCTCCATGAGCATCTCTCTTGTAGCGCTCAAGCTCTTTGAGTCTCCGTAAATAGCCGCAATCAAGCTACCGTCGATGTTCGGAAACTCGCGCTCGAGTAGCGCCTGGTTATTATCATCTTCGGATGGTTGTTTGGACGCTTCGTAGGCTTGCATCGTCTCCAACTGCTCCGCGCGGTCTTGTCCACTTGGTAGTGCTAGATCGGTCGCGCTTCGACGGGGTGGAAGGCCCGGAGGTTGCTCGAATGGTTGCTGCTGTGCCGACTGTTGGGTACCGTAATGAGACTGGTATTCCTGGCCATATTGCTGTTGCTGTGGTTGCGGATTCTGTTGCTGATATTGCTCTTGCCATTCCTGCTGCGAGGATTCTGAGAACCGTTGATTGGGGAACTGGTTCGACATTGTAGACTCCGCGTGTTTAGAATTGAGGTTTACGTTGTTCGCAGGTATAGATGTTAGCTATCGAGATACCTGTCGAGGTTTGCCAGTTTCAGTTGTATGTCTGTCGCGCGAGGAGTGTAGGTAAAGGGGATAGAGTTGAAACAAAGTTCGTACTTCAGGTGGTGAGAATAAACGGAGATGACGTACTCTCGGTGATCGGGAAACAGCACCGCTCCCAATTTAACCAACGCTAACTGTATTCAGTTGAACCCCGCTAATCTCAGGGTCCGGTCCGCTGGCTCCAGTATGCGTGGGGCAACTTGATCGCCACGTGCTACATATTAAGGTTATATCCACTACCAGTCGTACTTGATGAGCCTTGATGATATAACGACATCCGGTTGATCTATCGCTTATGGTCTCTTTGGATACATCACTTGCTCTATCAGGGCAATAATACTGTAGTAGTTGCGGTATCATTGGTGTTTGTTCATGGCTTCACTACAACGACTCAAACAACAGGGTCAGTAATTGTGACCAAGCATTATTCTCGTGTTCTGTGTACTTCTGTTTGTTTCTTGGCGACTTCATATCAAATGACTTCAGATCCTCTACAGTTCTCTGTCATAACCCATGCAACGCCCCCCTGGTCAACGGAATCAGCACCGAAAACCGCACTATTAGAAAGTAGCCAATTGATTCTCTAGCCTCTTTACGCTTGAGGCGGTTTTTGGCGGGTTTATACCTGTTTATACGCGATTTATACATATGTACGGCTTATATTGTTGGCGGAGCGCCTCTGATTATGCCAAGCGCCCCATCGGAGCTGACAGAGAGCTGTAAATGGCAAGAGGCGTTATTGCTTTTTCGCGAGCCAATATTACCCCACTCTCAAACGAATGCACCGACCGATTTAAGGACAACATGGGCGGAATTCTTACGGACAGCGGCCGAGATGTATCGAATCGAAAAGACATCGCCGAGGTTATTACAGCTCCTTTCTCAGACTCTGCCTTTGAACATCTCATAACATAAAACTTTTACGGAAGCAAATCCTACACTTCGAACACATCACGTGACCACTATATATGGTATAGCTCAATACACGGACATTTCGTATATAAGGCGTCCGACAGCCATCTTACAACAATCCTTTCAGTTCTTCACAGTTCCTCGATATCTACGGGTTTCTGCAGTTTAATCGCTACTGACTCTCTTAGAGGATATGCACATACCAAAGCGCCTTGTACTTGCACTTGTGCATGTCTTGTCTGTGATATCGCAAGGCTCTGCAGATGTTGTGGCCTCGCGAGAAGTATTCTACGTCGGGGGTAGCTATACCGACATTACTGTAGGCGATTTTTCTCACGCAATGCTCGAGCGTAACTAATGAGTCAGGTCGGGGACACCACGAGACAGTATATGATCGACCAGATTTACGTTGAGAAGCTTACTCCAAATTATTCTACACAGCCATACCCAATTGTTTTCATCGCAGGAGCAGGACAAACAGGAACCGTCAGTAATTTTATTTCTCCCTCGCAAACTGTTACCTGATGAGGCTTTAGAACTTTCTACAGACTCCTGACGACCGTCCTGGATGGGCAGCATTCTTTCTCCGGCGTGGCTATACAGTGTACCTTACAGATCAACCAGCTCGCGGTCGCTCTGCATGGCATCCCTCCATTGGCTCAATTGCGCCCGCATTCAGCACTGAAGATGTCGAAACCTTATTCACAGCAACTTCGACACACAATCTCTGGCCACAATCTTATCTCCATACTCAATGGCCTGGATCTGGTAGAGCAGGCGACCCAATTTTTGATGCATTCTACGCTTCGCAAGTACAGCTTCAGGCAGACGGACTAATATCGGAAGATTCAAACACCAAGGCGTATACGAGACTTTTGGATAAAATTGGCAAGGCGTACCTTCTTACACATAGTCAGGCTGGAGCTTACGGGTGGCGAGTCGGCGATGCGCGGCCGGGGCTAGTGAAAGGAATAATCGCAGTTGAACCTCCTGGACCACCCTTCGTTAACCTTTCGCCAAGTGGAGCGTCTAGTCGAACGTGGGGTATAACGGATCTTGAAATCGTGTACGAGCCGTCTGCGGGTCCGAACGCAACAAATCTTAACACTATTACGGTCCCCCCGAAAGATGCGAATCATACTGAATGTATTATTCAGGCGAATCCCCCCAAGAAGCTTAAATATTTAAGTAAAGTTCCAGTTCTATTGGTGACGTCAGAAGCAAGTTTTCAGGCAGCATCTGATTATTGTACTGTTCGGTACTTGAAGCAGGCAGGGGTCGACGTCGAGTACGCTGACTTGGGCGCAGAGGGAATCAAAGGGAATGGCCATTTTATGTTCATGGAAAAGAATAATGTTGATATTGCGACGAGAATCTGGCGTTGGTTAAAGAGGCATTAGGAAATCCTCGTGCATGGTATAGTGACAATAGCTAGAATGTAAATCAAACATAGATATCCCCAACCAGTCCGCTCATACATTCCTCCTCCATTATTCTTTTTTTGCTTTCTGGTGCGAGGAGAGGGCTGCTAGATAAGTTGACGAAGTACGTTTTAGCTTCACATTCTAAGAGTAACTTCCTTAAAGTGTAAGCACCCGAATGCACTACATACAAAGGATCAGGTCTCTGTGAGACCATTGGATACTAATCAAGACAAGTGTGCAAGGGAGCGGAAGAATTCTGTGTATGTGTTCGCATATGTTTGTTTCCCTTGGAGAACTATGTAAAATTAGGAAGAACTAATCGGCGGAAGTCACACTCATAACTTCTACATTTGAACTCATCATGGCCACGGAAAATTACCGAAGGAGTTTTCGGTTCGTACTCTAATGGTCACACGCATAAGGGCGAACAGTATCCAGACATCTAGATTGGTACGCGTCATCTAAGTAGAAACCTCCCTAAAACCTTCAAAAATTAAAGTAATATATATCTTGTAGTCTCTATTAAGGACTAGCCCTGATATCATTTGATACTAGGACAGAGAGTATAAGTAGCCTTGGTCCCCATAGGTATCAATCAACGCAGTTCTCTTCCTCATCTGTCCTGATACCTTATAGTTACGAGAGCGGAAGCCTTCGTATTATCGCTGTATTCAAATTATCGATATTATTAATCTGATTAAGATCAATATCCGCAGTCGACAGTCACTGTTCACACTACTGTCGTCAACCGATACTCTATCGTCGCCGAGCGACTAGTATCCTCGATACCAATATAACCGATATATTTGAATTGCTCGATCGAGCGATATCGCGAGGATGGATGCTACTAAGCAGGATCCATTGATCACCAAGGTTACTGTGATACCGACCAAACAGACGGATTGGCAGAAATGGATATTTATAAGGAAAACGGTCAATTGTAACAATCTCTGGTAATATATCGATCTTGATAGATTAGAGGACTGCATCAAGTAGCTAGAGGATGAGGAGCTAAAGGAGATCCCAATCGAACGATTTCATGCACCAACATCAGCGATGGAAGAATATATCGCTATTGCAGATCTGGATAAGAAAGAGCTGGCACAATATTCTACATGGAGGTGTGAGTATGAGCGTAAAAGAGCTCGATACTCTAGAAGACGAAGGTTTGTAAAGCCTTTAACAGCAAGATCATCTGTACAATCGATAGCTCTTGCGAGCGTCTCAAAGTTCTCAAGAACCATCTCTGCCGGACAATAGGAGAGTGCAACAATCAGCTACGCGCGCTATATCGATCACTGCTTACAAGGCCACGGAGATTCAACCTAGATAGGTGGTTTAAAGATTGGCTATCAGTCGTACAATTGCTAACACAAGCTAAGATGCTAGAAGCGGAAGGTAATCGCATGCAGGACTTCATCCTATTAATTCGTAGATTAGATGATACCTAGTCAGCGAATTAGCTTCCAGATTTGATAAAAAGGGAATAGTAGTACGGAAGTCATATGCCGATTAATAATCTGATCGCCGAATTCGTATTTGTATTGTTGTAGGATGAGGCCGAGAGGATCATCGATTGGTTCATTTGCGACGCTAGGCATTCCTACACCAACAAGCGCTATATTAGATTCAAATAAGCGATCGAATAGGAAGCCACAGTGCTTCTGTAGGCTTATGCATTAATTCTCTGATTGCAATTACGTAAATCAGGACAGAAAGGCTAGTAAATTAGCAGTTGAATCGAGATATACAGAAGAAATTCATTGAGCTTCACTGAGCCAGAAACCAACTCAATTGCTCGAGTCTTGTGCAGACCTATATAAGGAAGCAAGGGCATCAGAAGGTCAATCAGATCAATCTTCAGAGTAGATAAATAACCATGATAGGAGGAGGAGGCTGATCGATCTCGACGATAGGAAGTAGATAGAGGGTATACCGTACGCGAACGTATAGGACAAGTAGCAGCTGCAAGTAATACAAAACCTTAATCGCTTGTAGTGATCGATCGGTAGATTCTTAATGCTAGGTTAAATATGCATAACATATTCCACAAGCGAGTCGAGCACTTTTGCCAAGAGAAGGCGATTCCTAGTTATCAATCGCGATGCCACGACAAAACAACCCTCAATCAGTTTGTCAAGAAGGTCATATATCCCTTGTTATATCAGCTACTAATCAAAATCAATTGCAAAGTGTGCCCAGTGCTATAGCAGCCTATGAAATCCCCGATAGTATGCTTAGAGGCCGACAGACTGGTAAGTCTTCACGACGCGATTGCGAGCCTAATTCAAAGAAGCTTACTAATCTAGAAGAATAAACTATTATTCAACGCATTCTAGACCTGAACTATCTAGGATTTCTACTTAGATTGAATACTGTATGTAATATGGCTGATCACTTACTAGCTATGCGCGCTAGCAGCCAGGTCGGCGAGAACTTGCTACAGAACTTCGTCAAACGGACGCCTGAGTTCACTACTTAATTCAATCGGATATATAATCGCCAGCGGCCTTTATGCGAGGATACTGAGATTATTAGACTATAGTCTACCCTTGTGCGGAATGTAAATGCAAAGTACATTATTAATAATAATAAATATACCAACGGTTTAGGGATATCAAGATACTGAAACCTAGATATTTACTTCAATTCGGGGAATGATTTTCTATATCGGGCGATATATCGAATATTATTTGCAACCTCGAATATCAGAACGTACACTGGCTAATTAATATCAACGATAACATGAAGCCAGCTAGTCACCAACAATCAATATACTCTGCTAAGTATCAAGAATTGAGAGCAAAGCCATTCTATCAAAAGAAGAAGCCACTTGCTACCAATCCGACTGGGACAAGCAAGCTACTCAGCAATCCGCCAGTATGAGTTCATCGAGATCAGTTACCACCTTCGTCGACGCGATGGAGAGATCTATCAAGCCATCCATTTGGCCATGAATTCCGTGGGGGGGCAGCTGATATCGAACTGGATAGCTATTGGTCGAAGAACTGCTTTGAAAATGTAACAACGTTGTCCGGTACTATATAAGATAGGATCCTACCTTTAATGTGGGTGTTTACCTACAATCTTGATCAGGATGGATATATCTACAAATTTAAGACTTGACTAGTTGTATGCGGTAACCTACAGTAGGAATAGAGAGACTCTTACGCGGCTACGCTTGCAGTCGGGATATTCAGATTTTTAAGGGCAATTGCTGCAGCATTTAATCTGCAGGGGCATCAATATAACGCCCTCAATACCTCCCTCGATGCGGCAATTGATCGGAAGATATACGTACGCACACCAGAAGAATATATTAATCAATTCAGGGATATTCTATGGCTGAAGAGGGCTCTAAACGGCCTGCGAAATGCACCATTCATGCAGTATATCCCCATACAAGCGACTCCAATCAGAATAGAACTAAAGCCAGTACCTGATATTCCCTGTCTATATGGTATTGGTCAATTAGTCGATTTCTTCTTCGTCGATGATATTGTAGTTCTAGAACACCTATTGAATATCAATTACTATCGATGGTTTGATCAAGGGCTTAAAAGCGCATACGACGTACGCTGCCTCGGAGACATCAAGTAGTTCCTTTGTGTACAAGTACTATGAGATATTGACGAAGGATCGATCTGGCTAATTCAGGGTTGATTTATCGACAAGGTCGCTACCAAATTAGATCTTGATCAAGGATTACCATATCCTACTATACCTCTTGTAGAAAATCATCTAGCTCCGAGCAAGAATAGCAATGAGGCTCGTACCTATGTATATCAATAGCTAGTGGGATTCTTGGCATATATATTGACATTCACGAGGCCAGAGGTATTAAGGACTTAAAAAATACTCGCTCGGTGTCTACAGAATTTAGATCAACAACATCCATACGCAATGAAGCATGTATTGAGATGTCTAATCTGTCAAGTGTTTCAACTATCCTATTATAGTTGGCCTGTTTTCAGGCCTATATAGCCTCGCCACTGCCAGCCTTTGGCCAGGCAGGCCACTTACCGTCCTTCAATACATCAATATTTGCCTCAGCAATTTATGCTGCCTAATGCGCGACGTAATGGGCAGTAAGCACCTCGCGATAAGCACTTTAGCAAGAAGGAAAAATATTACGTATATCAGCAAATTGACTGAGCCTGATCCCGATCCCGATCCGAATCCTGATATCAAACTACTATTCTGTGAAGCATTAGATGCTGCCTTTGCTGATGAGCCTAATACGCGTAGGAGCTTATGTGGATATCTACTCAGGCTATACAAAATCCCTGTTAATTAGAATTCGACTGTATAAAAATCGGTGAACAAGCCAACTACAGAAACAGAGATATTAGCTCTAGGGCCGGAGCATAGGTTTGAATACGAGAATTATGACTTTTTGCCCGAGAGAGGGAGCCAAGGCGAGAGTTCCTTGCATCGTGCGCGTGAGATATTGCATTAGAAGGGCCGTATGGGGACTTTGGCTTAGCACCTGGTTAAGGGAGCCAAGGCGAGAGATGTGCATATTATATAGTATATTGCCCTTTAATGAAAATCGTAGACATTTAAAAGGTAGCTAATCTAGAGACTCTAGAGTATGATCCGTTTCGTAAAGGCATTTTTACATACGGAGCTCTTATTCCTTGTAAGCTCGGGTCACGTGCCTGATCTGAACGAGAGGTCAAAGGGAACACCACAGCACACCATCAATACATCTATCTATACCACCCTATACAGTCTCCACCCCCTCCTGCTTACATTCCTTCTATTTATTTGCCTCATACAATGCTCTAGTGTCAAATTATCTCACCCGTTCATCTCTTCTTCTCACTGACTATATTTGCGGTCTATCATAGTGCTCATTTGATTGTGCATTAAAAGCAACTCTTCATCCATAATGCGTTCAATTATTCTTGCAATCGGCTTGTTCTATACGCCTTTGATAGCGAATGTCTTCCCCGGGATGAATCGTACCCTGGCGACCTTTGCATCCATCAAGAAAAGGGATCCTGAGACCCCCGAACTCCTCGCCGACCTCAGAACCCTTCCCGATATCGAACCAACCCCTGTGGGCAAACCCATCAAATCCATCTTGCTGCTTGAGAACACCACTGGAGATTCGCAAGATCTCACCACGGTATACAAGGCACCAGGACCTCTTGAGAGCCCTGAGTGTAGTGCTGGCACCTGCTATATCTGGAAGTACGTTGCTGAGGAAATAGAAACGGATTTTAAGGGCCAACAGGCCGCTGTAATGACTTTGCGCGTCAGGCTGTGCGCCTGGGTTTCCATGATGCAGGAACTTGGTCTAAAACGCAGAGAGGAGGCGCCGATGGCTCCTCTGTCCTAGCAGGCGAGGCGTCGCGTCCTATTGATCGCGACCTCGAAGAGATCAACAATAAGATGTGGGAATATTACCACAAATTCCACAAATATGGCGCTGGCATGGCCGATCTAATCCAGATGGGCGCGACAGTAGGCGCAGTGGGTGTCCACTAGGTCCGCGTATTCGATCCTTTGTAGGTCGCAACGATAGCTTGACACCTGCACCTGAAGGAAGACTGCCAGTCAAGATGCAGAAACATTGATTAAGCTGTTTGAAGACAAGACAATTGATAGGGGGATCTCATAGCGCTTCTTGGAGCTCATACAATCGGTCAACAGCGTTTTGAGGATCCGGCAAGGGCCGGTGGTCCGCACGATACCACGCCGGGAGTATAGGACACAAACTACTACAGAGAAACTCCCAGTAACAATACGGCAAAGCGGATCTTCAAGTTTCATAGCGATGTCTCGATTGCGCTGTACAATGCGTCGCTACCGCTGTAGACTGTATTCTCAGGCCCAGTAAACGGACTTACTACATGGAATCTTGTGAGTACCGAAGCTTTCCCCATCCCAGGAATGACCAAGCTAACGATTTCTTTGTGAAGGGTTATTCGGCAACTTGTATTCGTCTAAGTCTTCTCGGTGTTCCGCATATTAATAATTTGATCGAATGCACGGGCGTTTTGCCGTTGCGCATAGCGAACTATACAGCACCGGATGAGGCAGAATTGGCTGAATGGCTAGACAGCGACCGTGCTCCAATGCGTGAGGAGGCGGCTCTATTAATGAATGGTGAATCCCTTAAAAAGGAATTGTAGTGGATGTATAAAAATCTCCCGATATCGTAGAAGTTTTTGTTGGTGTGAGACAAAGGGTCTCGCTGCAAATTGAGGCATTAGAAGTTAGTTGTGGAGTAAGATTAGAAATTTTGGGATTCCTACTTAATTAATATCGGTGATGGCTTGCTAGAATTGTAAGCGACTTGTAGATGAGAGGCTCTAGGCCCGAGATCCGGCTGGTTGTCAAATCTGACTCTGTAGCTACCGCCTACATCATGTAGCAGCCTATATATCCCGAAAAATTACATAGTAGTATTTTCGTAGTCTAGCAATTTTCGTCAACCACCGATTATATGTTTGCTTCCCACAAACACGAGACAATACCTTTCAAGAACATCCCGGGTAAAATACCCTGCTTTACACTAGAGCGTGATATTCTGGGTCACTAGCGTTGGGTTGCGGTGTTATGTGAAGCGGCTTAGGACAGGGTAAACGAAAAGTGGGTGTCATACTTGCGTCTCGCCTACGTGGATACATTATATTGTTCTAGGGAGCGTGAATAAATCAGGCAAAGTTAGTAGATTCCAAAACTTAGTTTTTAAGGTCTAAAATTGGATATCTCTTTAAAAGAGCAGTGGAGCTTACAACCGCAGGCCTTCGGTAGTCCTAACCAAGTATTGCCAGCGTCGTAATGTTCAATGGTTCCGACCACTATGTAGATGAACGAAGGGAATGCCTTGAGCGAAAGCTTCCATCTACCAATAGCAGGATTTCATTGCAGCTTTGAATAAGTTTATAATGATAATTTTCTTCACCTGCGTCCCCGAACTGTTCGAGCCACTACCCTACTATTTTCACGAGATAGGATGAACCATGACGCGCAGTCGTCACAGAATTAGGGGCCACGAGTTTCGAACTAGCTTTTAGTATTATTACGGTGACCCTGGCTGCAATTATTCCATTCTCATATGTGTGGCGAACCATATAATAAATTTTTAACCCCAATTGCTAGGGCGTTATGAAAAGTGTATTTACCTGAAATTCTGCATTGAGGTTACACCCAGCGAGGATTAGCATCAGAACCACCTTTTTGGAAAGGGTTCTTTTAATTCCTGGTATTATTTTTTGAATAAGTCTATTCGATCGCTTGGCAAAGTAGTGGGCAGTGTTGATGTTGATGTGCTGAAGCCAATTCTCCGAGTGTCCCAGACAATTTGACGAGATTAGTCATATTGGCTTTCACAGCCAAGATCAGAGCTACTTGACTTGGCTGAATAGCCTGCTCTATACATTAACTGAGAAAGGCGGCTCCGAAATGTAAGCTGGGTGGTGCTGGGAGACATAATGTGACTTATCTGCACACTTATCGTACAGAGGATTCTCCCAGGCTAGCCTCCGTGAATTATCTGTCTCTCCAAGTTTCTATAGTGGCTGTTCTTGGAGATATACTAAGTGAGAGGTCACACACGATAGAAGTGCGGTTGTGTCAAACCCTTCATCACTGGCGTGTAAATATTTCATATCCCGCACTTTAGAATTTTTCAAGAACTCAAACACTGTCCGGTGCATGAATGTTCTTGGGAGTGTAAGCCTTGGCTTGGAAGAAAAAGCCTCGACACATATATTGTGGTGAGAGGCGAATCTTGTCTCAGGGAGGGAGATGAGGAGCGGAACTGATTGATTGAGGATGGCCAGCAGGCCATATTTATGTATATAAGGAAGGGTATATCAGCTGATATCCAGCGTGATTTGATATCGTGTAACGGTATCTGATACAGCCTGCAAACGGATAACTTGCTCCCGTACGATAGTCGGGAATCGAACTCAGTAGGCTCGCTAAATTCCTATCACATATATTAATCGGACTCGATAATAGAACCTTGATGTTGGCGCTTGCAGTAAGCTTATTAACGAACGAGACCCTATCTTGATAGTTCCTGCGAAATTCGTCGAGACCATTGATAAAGAATAAACACACGCCGTCGGTATCCTCGGTTACTAGGCCTTTCAAAAAAAAAAAAAAAAAAGAAAAGAAAAACCTTCACCTTTGTCTACGCAGTAAATAGAATAGTTATTGATCAAGGTTTAAATGGGAATTGTTCAATAACGTGCATCCTCCCGTGACGGAACAACCGCCGTAACGGAACAAAAAGCAGGTACTTAGACTTTATAGTATAATAGAAGCCTGAATAAGTCTCAATATTCCAAAATTTCGCTTGAGCCATGTACTTAGATGACTCCTAAACCCTTCCACTTACATCTATACAAAAATTACGTCTAGGTGTACGCTTGCCCGCCGAACTCACGAGGAGACCTTCGTCATAGCAGAAGCGAACCTCATCGAACGCAAGCTCAACACCATCATTTCCATCTATCGCGACTGACCAGGATGCTTAATGAAGGTCTAAGGATCCAATCAAAACGCTTCCAAGCTATAATTAGCTATAATGGCTGATTGGGAGGTTGATTCATTCGCTATTGCCACGCAGATAGGTACATCGTATGATAACCAGCCAATCAGAGTGTAATTAGTCAGTACTTACAGCCAGACCCGTTTACGACTAGCCCCTAACTTCTCCTCACGTGCAAGAACAGAGAACAAAGAACCGCTAGCGCAGTACAGCGCTGCCAGCCCACGTTGACACTGCAGCACTCAGCGTTCAGCGCAGCAGCCTCTTCCGCCTCGCCGCACTCGAGATGAACGGCAACATCTTTAACACCTATGTAACGGTCTCGCCTTGCGAATCCACGCCGGACATTCTACAGAACCACCGCGTCTGCTATAGTCCCGATCGCCCGCAGTATTATAGATTCTCTTTCAGAAGTGACAAGCATAATAGCTGTCGAAATATCCACTGAGGTCGCGTCGCTCTACCTCCATCACCGCGAATCTCGTAGTTGATAGCAACGTTAAGGCTGTGTATTTTTCTATTAGCACCTAGCAGTAGATAGTAAATAAGCAGAGTAAAAGTAGAGTTTCATTTAAATATAGATAGGACTCTGTTACTACAGTTAAGTTACTTTCTTAGTGTAATGGGCTGGTGCCCAGGTAGTTAGGCCTGGATGAGATCCAGGCTATCTCTAAGAACTTTCCTGAAGTGATCCGTGAGCTACCCCTAAGCTCTTAGATAGGAATAGTGCCTTCGAGATTCTTAAAATCTCCTCTGCGAGCTCTTCTCGAGCTCTATCGAATTTATCACTATTATCAGGCATCTACATACTTTACGCAACCCTTACATTCTAACGTTCGTTATTCTTAGCGCCCGTCGCCTTAAGGCTCTATGGATTGTAGATACGTAGGATAGTCACCTCCTTATATTACTAAAGAAAGTAGAAGTAGTAATATCTAGAAGTTTCTAGAGCTATAAGTTATTAAGTTACATCTCTAGAAGCACTCTTATATAGTGCTGATGTGTCAGGGTACTGTCTGAGAGTGACACCATCACCAACAGTGATTGTTCACATAGTATAAACATTACAATTACATTACGGCCCTATTACAGTCACATTACAGTTATACTGCTAGGCTTTAGGATCCAACTGAAGCTATCGCATATTAGCAGTCGTAGGTTTTAATAAGCGCGTACTTCAGTCTGCGGGTTAAATACTCGTTTTATCCACTGCAGGCTAATATAGGAGTTGTTGTAGCCGGATTCAGAGTAAGCGTAAAACCAACCTAGAGTAGGATACGTTATCCAGTTACTTCAATGTATAGAGGCTGGCCATATAATTATTGGATTCAGAAAATCACTACTTACTAACACGCACTCAATAGCTATCACCACTGTCCGCTTAACGCCAGCACCTCTATAGCCTCGCCGGTCATCCTTACCTATAAGGACTTTTACAGAGCTAAGTATAGAGAGTATGATTCCTGTTTCATCCATATTGTAAATATTCTCTGGTAAGACGTCTGATCTACAGAGTTCCGGTTCGATCACTTTAAACTACTGGACGACCTTATTATATATATTATTATCGTAACACTTCTAGGCTATAGGCCTATTAGTCCGCGATTGGATTTCTAGATGGCGGTGATGAAAGGCTTGAGGTCAATTCTTTTTGGGCGGCTTGAGAGCTTGCTTCGTTGACCAGCGACAAGCGATGCAGAAGGCTAGCGAAGGTATATATTTAATGCGAACAGGAGAGCTAAAGGTACCTATTCATAACAGAAAATTAATAAGGGCTTTCTCTTCTGATGAGGAAAGGTACTGCTGGGCTTCGGCCTTCGCTTTTCTCGAGGGTCGTCCTTTCTTTCGATAGTGCACAGTAGTACGAGAGACATTACTATGTTGTTTAGCTAGGGTAGAGCAGCTTCTACGCACGCCTGGAGGTAAATTTAGAGCCAGTGCCCGACTGGCTGGATCCATAGTTGCTGTATTAACTGTGAGGAGGGAGCGAAGGGAAGCCAGAACCACCTAGACTTAAGGCGACGAGCGCTAAGAATAGAATAGGACTCGAAGAATGTGCTAGAATACTAAATTACATGATAATTAGCAGATATCCGCACGTGACCTTTAATAACTCGAGAGCATGACAAAACTCAGGTTAAGTGTGAGGAGCTAGTTGTTAGGGGCAATTAAGGTAGCAAAAGTAGGTGCGAACTGATAGGTAGGATTAAGTATTAAGTGTTGATTATATAGAGAGACGAATCCTTATAGATGAAGGATGTCTCGAGAGCTGTATATATCTAGGGGGACACGTGAGCCATGCCCGGCCCGACTATCCTCCGTGGGGTTCCCGTAGGATACACAGTAGAGGGTTGATAGTAACTCGTCACACTAAGTCCATACGCCAAGCCACGCCAAACGCAGCTCTATCGAATCTAATAAACTTAACTTCGGCTTCTAGTAGATTATTCTCTTACAATCTGCGTCTCTTAAAAGTTAAGGTCTAACAAGGACGCTCTATGTGTTTATGTTAGCATAATTTCCACATTGCGCCTGAGCATCAACTAATGGCGGGCCGATCCAGTGCTGAGTTCGCTTAAGGCTACCTCCCTCATTCGAAGACTGCACTCAGCCCGACGCAGCGTCGAGCAGGCAGCCTGCAGGAGCCCGCCATGAGGCTGAGCGACAGCACACATCTATTAGCCTGGCAGTTATCCTCTTCATCTCAAACTCTACACAGTCCAGACTGACTCCTCGAGAGCACCCAGTAACTACCTCTACCTATCTCCCACCGTAGCAACTTAGATGCCGCCCCGGTTACAACGCGAGGAATATACGGTAGGATGGGTGTGCGCGCTCCCGGTCGAGCTGGCGGCGGCGCAGGAGATGTTGGACGAGGAGCACGAAGACCTTGAGCGCGACAACGACGACAATGACGAGAACTTGTACTCTCTAGGATCGATTGCTGGACACGGCGTCGCGATCGGATGCCTTCCAGCGGGACGCATTGGCAACAACTCTGCAGCGGACGTAGCAAGGCAGATGAAGACAACCTTCAAGGGAATCCGTTTTGGGCTAATGGTCGGCATTGGCGGAGGAGTACCTAGCACAGCGGACATCCGGCTCGGAGACGTGGTGGTCAGCCAGCCAGACAAAACGTTCGGCGGAGTGGTGCAGTACGACTCTGGTAAGGCGACGGCGAGCGGGTTCGAGCGGACGGGGTCGCTTAATGCGCCGCCGCAGGTGCTACTTAGTGCCGTCGCGAGGGTGCGAGCGAACGAGTTCCGAGGGAAGAGTAAGATATTAGAGCACATGGGCAAGCTAGAGCGCATCCCCAAGTTTCAGCGCAGCAAAACAGGGCACGACGTCTTATTCGACGCAAGCTACGACCACGAGGGCGGGCAGACGTGCGACGGGTGTAAGATAGATCGCCAAGAAAATCGGCAGCCGCGCGACGAGGACGTGGTATCTCACTACGGGACAATCGCGTCGGGAAACCAGGTAATAAAGAACGCGGCGGAGAGGGACAGGGTCAGCGCAGAGCTCGGCGGGGTGCTCTGTTTTGAGATGGAGGCGGCGGGCCTGATGAACAGCTTCCCCTGCCTCGTCGTTCGTGGCATCTGCGACTACGCGGATTCACATAAGAGCAAGAGATGGCAGCCATACGCGGCGGGGATCGCAGCGGCGTATGCGAAGGAGGTGCTGACGGTGATCCCGCCAGCCGATGTAGCAAAGGCTCGGACAGCAGAAGAAGTGATTCAGAGCGCACGTAGTTAGTATAGCTATCCTTATTCCTATATTAGAGCATGGCTGATAGTACGACAGAGAAGGTAATCTACTCTATTCCGTTCCTTCCAAACCTATCCTTTGTTGGGCGGAAGACTGAGCTCGATGCGCTGAAGCAGAGGCTCCTAGTTAACAGAGCGTGCTACAAGATGTCTATTGTCGGACTCGGCGGGACGGGTAAGACGCAGGTCGCACTGCAGTTCGCGTACACGGTGAAAGAGCGCTGGCGCGAGTTCTCCATCTTCTGGGTGCCCGCGCTGAGTATGGAGAGCTTCGAGCAGGCGTGCACTGAAGTGTTGCGACTTCTCGGCGTACCTAAGGCGGCCGATGGCGAGGATGATGCGAAAGAGCAGTTCCAGCGGCATCTGGGCACGGCGCAGGCAGGGAAGTGGCTGTTGATTGTGGACAACGCCGACGATGCAGACATTGTTTTTGGCAGTGCTCAATCGAAGGGCATTATCGACTACTTGCCACGGAGCGAAGAAGGTGTGACCTTGTTCACTACCCGTACGCTAGAAGTAGCAGGGGAGCTGACGGGCAGTGATGTGCTAGAGCTTGGGGCGATGGACCGACAAGACGCAACTATATTTTTGACCAAATTGCTGATCACGAAGGAGCTCCTTCGCGACAGTGTCGCCACAACAGACCTATTGGACGAGCTGGTGTGCCTGCCTCTGGCGATCGCACAGGCAGCCGCTTACCTTAACAGGAATAGGATATCTATCCGGGAGTACTTGAGGCTACTACAGAACACGGAGCTAGACCTTATCGAGCTTATGAGTAGAGAGTTCCGCGACGACACACGGTACAAAGGCACAGCAAACGCAGTAGCCACGACGTGGGTGGTGTCGTTTAGTCAGATCCGCGCACGCGATGAGGTAGCTGTAAACCTCCTATCTTTTATATCGTGCATTGAGTGGAAAGCGATACCGCAGTCTATTCTGCCGAGCTTGCAGTCTGAAGTGCGGATGACGGACGCTATTGGCACGCTCTGTGCATACTCCTTCCTAGTAAGACGAGGGGACGAAGACGAGTACGACATCCACCGACTAGTACATCTAGCAACTCGAATCTGGATTAGACAACACGACGATTCAAGAGCGGTTACTACGAAAGGAATTAGACATGTATCTAACGTTTTTCCATCTGATAACTATGAGAATCGGATATTATGGAGGGCATATTTACCACACGCGCTACGATTACTAGTAGATAAGCAAGGCTTCGAGGCTCAAGAAAGATCAGAGTTGTGTCTTTTAGTAGGACGATGCCTGCTGGTGGATGGCAGGATTAAGGAAGCAGTAAGGTGGCTCGAAGAATCTTATAAGGGAAGAAAGACATTCGTGAAGAGTAACTTAGATCGCCTCTTATCGCAGCACGTTCTCGCAACGGCATACCAAGCCAATGGACAGATCAAGGAGGCAGTCCAGCTGCTAGAAGGTGTTGTCGCCATACGTCAAAAAGTGCTCGCAGAAGACCATCCCGAACGACTAGCATCGCAGCACAACCTCGCAACGGCATACCAAGCCAATGGACAGATCAAGGAGGCAGTCCAGCTGCTAGAAGGTGTTGTCGCCATACGTCAAAAAGTGCTCGCAGAAGACCATCCCGAACGACTAGCATCGCAGCACAACCTCGCAACGGCATACCAAGCCAATGGAAAGATCAAGGAGGCGGTCTAGCTTATAGAGCATAGCATCGCAATCCGAGTGAAGATGCGGGCAGAGTACGACCTAGGTCGATTCTAATGCGTTAGAATTTTCAAAATACTATTAAGTGTTTACTATCATATATTTATTATTCTCTCTCTTTCATAGAGGGCCGGGGATCAGCAAGAATATATAGCTCATTATTTTGCCATAGAAACTTTGAGCATACTATAGAACAAGTGGCGAAGATATGCGCAGAATGCTATATTAAGTATTTACCACTTAGGTAACGCTGATAAATACCTTAATCACATTAGTAGGGAGGACGGCCAACCCGCTTCGGCACTAACCTTTATGAGGTGGCGAATCTACTAGAGGTGAGCCGGTTAATAGGGAAGCGTACTATACAGTAGGATAAGTTGGATCGCAGACTACTACTATACGGAGTGCTTGCCAAGATTCTGCACTGCCACAGATAGGTATACTAGCCACAAGCCTGCTTGGTCAACGTTATGATTATGTAGCTAGTGTTATAGTAACACCGCGACACGTGATGCAGTACTGGAGAATGCAGTACTGCTCAAACCTGTGTGTGTATGTGTGTCTTCTATTATGGCCATGCATCCGTAGGATATAGGCCGTTACTACGTGCTATCTATACACCTTACTAACTACTCTACATTGTCCTAGATCTTAGGGGACATGGATATCGGCTAGTCGTAATTGGGAAGGTGTATGTAACCAATCACTGATTGGTTGGCTTCGGAAGAAGTACCAGAGTGTATAGCGATAGCGCATGAATCAGTGCCCTAACCAGCCTTCATACCTAATTATGGCTCGTGAGCATTTCTATTGGACTTATAGACGTGTGTCGTACTTCGTGATTAGTTGCGATGGATGGAAACGATAGTGGTGGCCCTGCAACGGACGAAGTTCGCATCTACTATAAAGACGCTTACTCGGCGTATTAGCTGGGTGAGCGTCAACACGAGCATAATATTCGTATCTAAGCTCTTGGATGGTTTTAAGAGTTATCTTAGCAGGTACACGAAGGAGATTTTTGCCACGACTAAGGCGCGTAGATCTATTCTATTGCTTTAAAGTTCAAGTACCCGCCATTTGTTCCGTTACGGCGGTTGTTCCGTTACAGGAGGATGGATATTACATAATTGGAAATATGGCTGGTGATATACCCTAGAGACTGGGGCCGAACTTAACTGTCTCGATTGGTCTGCTTTCGGGACAAGGAATTTATTTTGTGGCTTTCTTGTCCTAAACACAGCCTATCGGGTCGCATAACGACCCTACCCCCAGCGCGCGGCAAAAGGGCCGGAATCTAGAGCCGCCGTGTACCTCGTGAGTAGGCTGCCATCCTAATTTTAGAATAAGAACATCTAAGCTCCCCCGATGTGCTTGCGTCCAAAGCTCACTAATCATGGCTTCACTGCTAAAAATTAGCAAAAAGATCGTAGACGAGTTCAAGCCCATGATTGCCTCCCCTAATCGCACCAGCGACCAGAGCCAATCTCAGGATGTTTACGGAGTGTCACCTCAGCCTTATACACCCAGCTTCACCCCTTCTACCGAACTCTCGCCATATTTTCATCAACCGCCGATACAGGCTAATTCACCGTCCAATTCCTATGCTCAGGGTACGCAGTATCAATCGTATTCCCCGCAGCCTCAATCTCCAGCTGTTGGTTACGTCGCCCAGCAACAACCGCAACCGCAACCGCAACCGCAACCTCAACCTCAAACTGATGTTTCGCAACCTTCTCAATATCTGTCAACAGCGGTCCGACATCCGCAGTACGCTCAACAGCTGTCCCTGTTGCAGCCTCCACAATACTCTCAGCAATATCAATACCCGCAGTCGCATCAACGGCGAGATCAGCAGCAACAATTCCCACCATCGCATCAAATTCAAGGATGCCATTCTCAATCTATAGAGCAGCAATATTTGCAGCCGTAGCAATACCAAAGCCAATATCCCCTGTCAAACCATAATTCATCCCCTGCTATACCCTCTCTAGCACCATCGCAACATACCTGGCCTCAACCTGTTGAACATACATCAACACGGACATCGACCGCAGTCCTAGCGACTCTAGGAGCGCCAACATCATCACTAACCCCATCCGCGGTCGAATTACCCACAGCCGACACACCCGTGCGACCTCCACATCAGATGAATCAAGAATCATATCGCGATGGAGTACATACGCCAGTTCTATATGCTCAACCATATCCGCCTCCCCCCCAGATGTATAATAATTTTGATAGAAGGATGGGTCAACCGTACCAGGACTCGCTAATCCAACGTACGTCGACAGACATTGCCCCCCCCTGTCTCTTATGTCACAGACTGGCAACCTACGTCAACAGCAACACCGCAACCCCCTTCAAATACACAGAATAATGTCTCCTTTCAAATCCCAGCTACTACATACAGTCCTCAGTCTCAAATGCAGCAATCCACCAATCATAGTCCGCAGCCTACCAATGAAATACTGGCCTTCCCTCCACCCTCAAAAAAGCCCGTGGCATCGGCGATTGCTACTTCACCCCTTGAAAGATTGGAAACTATCCCGACAGTTGCTTCTGCGCCTTATCAAACACAAACACATTCTACTTCTCACCAACAACTTTTAGCGCAGGGACAACAACAGCAGCAGTACCAGGCGACAATACCGCTTCAGCAACCGGTAACACAGGGACAGCAGCCATATCAACCTCTCATTTCATCGCCTCCGCCTGGAACTCCTCTGCAATTGCCGCTGCAGAACAGCCAAATTGTGGACTTACAACAAGGAATGCAAACTCTTTCAATCATGCCAGGCCTCTCTACTAGCTTCAAAGAGATCAATAAGCCTAACCCCCCTTCAATCTCGTTTAAAAAGTCTTCAAAAAATGAGCCAGGGCCATCTGTTCTTCGTGTGCACACAGAAGGTCATTCCTCTGCCGTTCGCAAAATCTTCTGCCTTGACGGCGGCGGTGTTCGTGGTTTGGCAAGCTTAATGATCCTTAAACATCTCATGCAGCGCCTTGAATCACAGCGCGGGGGCAGACTGGAGCCCTGGCAGGAATTCGATATGATTGCAGGTACAAGTACCGGTGGTTTGATCGCAATTATGCTAGGACGATTGCGCATGACGGTCAATGAATGCATTGATACATATAAAGTACTTTCACAGAGGATTTTCTCACCAGTGCACTCCAAAGCCAACATTCCTGCCCGAGCCATTACAAAGCTCAAGGCAGAGGGTAAGTTTGAGTCTCAGCCTCTCGAACAAGTTGTTAAGGAGATATGCCGAGGCCGTGGGTTGTCTGAAACAGAATTACTCAAAGACAATTCAGTTGATGCGCCCAAAGTGTTTGTATGCGCTGCTCAGGGTATTAACTCAGACTCGGTTGTGATTCGTTTATATCAAAGTGGGAGCGGGGAGTGGGACGATCTTTATGACATCTGCAAGATATGGCAAGCTGCCAGAGCGACTTCTGCTGCATCTACCTTCTTCGACCCGATCGAAATTGGGCACCAAATGTATGTAGATGGGGCTTTAAGATACAACAACCCTATAGAAAAAGCCGACCAAGAGTCTAGAGGTATGGAGCTTCATTACACTACTATCTGACTATCATTGACAAATGCATAGAACTCTGGCCTAAAGAAGAGAGACTCATCATCAGTGTTGGTACTGGGAGTGCACCCGGTCCGAATGTCCTCACCGGCAATATTGCAGACCTTGGAAGGACACTAGCCAAGACTGTAACAGACAGCGAGGAAGAGAACGCTAGGTTTAGGCGGAGGAACAAAGATATGGTTGAGAAAAATCTCTTGTTCAGGTTCAATGTTCTTCATGGCCTGGCGGATGTGAAGTTAGATGAGTGGGAGGCTATTGGAGAGATTATGGCCCACACCGGAACTTATCTGCGCTCTCCGGATACGGCAGGAGAGTTCACCAAATGCGCGAACATGATGAAGGAATCTGGTCAGAGGTTGGGCTATATTGCCGGAGAAGATCGGTAACGTCTTGTTCATTCGGCTTTTGAATTCCCTTCTGCACGGCCTTATATCGTAATTAACAAATTCTCTTCAGAGCTACACGTTTACCAAAAGATCCAGGAAATGTCTACGGTTTATTGTGAATTTTGCGAAGATTCCCATAAAGGTTTGCCCAATCCAATACGCCTTGGTCCGCTAATTTGTGAACGAACCTTCCCTTAGGAATTCCATACCTGGAAAAGATGTTCCTCTGCGTGGATTGCCAACTGTTTACCTGTGAAGACTGCCACGACTCTCATGACCGAACCCATCTCCGCAATATGCTTCGTTTTAGCCTCATTAAATGGATGGAGAAGCTGCCTAGAATCCAAAATTCCGCACCGTGCCGATATTGTGCGAAGGAAACAAAGGTGCGATGGCAGTGTCAGGATTGTGGCATAGCCTTGTGCCGCAATTGTGTAGGCTATTCTGAGCGCCGGATAGAGTTCTTCAATGCGCACCGAAAACGTGATCCTGATGGTCGGTCTTTCTTCGCCACCTATCCACAGTACTGGAGCACAGCGACCGAGTGGATTACTAGTGATTGCCAGTGTTTGGAACTTGATGGTGTTGTTACCCACTGTGAGCGTTGCCATAGAAGTGGGTGGTTCTGAATCCTGCATAGTCGTTAGGATACTAACTTATATGCCTAGCCATTACTCGTGGACAGCGAGGTTACTTTTGCCGCTTATGTAGAAGTGAATTTGGCTCTAGCCAGTGTTTATGTGTAGAATGTTTCGAAGAGGACGAAGAGCACAGGGAAAAGCATCAATTTGGCACATTTGAAATCACATACGAGGGTTCAGGGCCTGAGAATGTGGATGGTGCACTCAAGAGGGCATGGGGTTGTACACAATGTTCGGAGAGTAAGTGCACTTTTACTCAGTTACATTATTAGACGTCTACGAATGAGTTTTCATTTTGAGTTTGGGCAGGCTAACGTGATAAAGGATTCGCGGAAGGCAAACAACACGTCCACAGCCATTTGCACTTCCGGTTGGTTATGACTCCGTTTCTCTCGGAACTCATGGGTAGAGTTGCCTACCGAACGTGCCACCGCAAAGAGCTCCAGGAGAATTCAATCCAGTATCCAAATCCTATACCATGGCAGTGCAGCCTTTGTGAAAAGAGTCAGTATTAC